>CM076660.1:5300552-5511845 GCA_038496675.1 Rachycentron canadum | reverse complement strand
ATATATATATATATATATATATATATATATGTGTGTGTGTTGATATGTTTTTTTTTTTTATCCTAAGTTAGATTTTTTTAATATTTTGTGTGACACTCATGATCAGTGCAATGACATAAATTCACCCTAAAACTTGGGATGGGAACTCACATCTGATTGTATGTGTCATTTGTCTAGTGTTTACATGAACAGTCCTGCATGACTGATTTTTAAAGAAAAAAAAAAAATGCACGGATGTGTCATCCATTGTGAGCGTTCCCATCGTCCCTCCAGAGGTCACCAGAGCTGTCAGCCACTCATCTTCCTTAAGGCCACTAAACACACGCCAGTCAATGTGCGTAAGTGTCTGTGTGTCTGTGAGCGTGTGTGTGTCTTTATTGTTGTAGGGCAGTTCAGGGTACGTTTAACACCAAGCAAATAGCAGCGGGAGCAGTTTGGTCAGCTGTGATTAGCTGTAGAGAAGCTGAAACATTGAAGGTGACTACAGCAGCGCCACTAATGCCTGTGAATGTCACTGAAGCCAGGACACAAAGTTTACTCCAAATTTATGTCTTTGCCTCTGGAAACTTGGTATTCAAAGACTTTCCCCACGAGATCTTTTAGGGCTGTATTCTAGTGATGACACCCCGACTACCCCTACACACTCTGTGACACAAACACACACACCTAATAGATATGTATTCTCAAGCCCAAGTAACAACCACATTCATCTTTCTCTCTGCTTCAACAGGCGTGATTTACACTGCTGGTATCTTGGACTGCGAGGCCAAAGACTCCTACTGGCTTACAGTCTACGCCACAGACAGGGGGGTTACACCCCTGTCAGCCTCTATTGAAGTCTTCATCCAGGTACACACATTCTGCTGCCAATACTCACATTGCACTATGCATGTATTAGAGGCCTCGTACAGAGGGAATGTCTTTTAATTTTTGCACAGAAATTAAGCATGGGCTTGAAACGGCAAGTGGTAGTTTGCAGTGTGAGACGGGGGCTGTGTTCATCAGTTTGGTGTTGCTTCTAATAAAAAATTCCTCAATGGAACCTTAATCAGTCACAAAAATACAACAACATTGTGCTTAAAGTGGAAATAGACAACTCTCACCCCAGAGCGTTTCCAAGTGGTATTAATGTTGGTGCCGCTGTCGTGAGGAGGAATATAGGTTTCACCACTTCTCATTTTAGAAAGGTCACTGCCAGGAAGTGTTGTTTGTTTAGATTATTAAACAGACAATGAATCAATGACAATGAATTGTTTGTTTCTGGATGCAAGTCCTGGTGTTAGCAACATGGCTACTGTCCAAAGCAAGAAACAAGTGGAGGAATCTAATTTTGAACTAGAAAACCTGATCTCTGCGGTGTGATAACATCAGAATAAGAGGCCTGCTTGTGTTATAAATCACTGATAACCTTCTGATGTGGAAGAAAGTCTATCAAATAAATGTCGGTTTTGATGCCTGTCAAGTCCTGGAGCTCTCTCCCCAGTCGGACTGGCCATAGGAACAGCCGGGACAAAGTCCAGTGGGCAGCTGCATCAATGTTGACAGTAAAATAATCCATAAAGTCCCAGCAAATAATGCCAGGGCTGAATTTCTGTCCTAATCTGACCAAGGTTAATTCTTGTTTCATCTCTTTCCCATGCTTATTCTGTATGTGTATTATTCACTGACCCCCATTTTCCACTTCCTGGTAATCAACATTTACCTAATGAATAGTCTACAAAGGGCCCAAAATGTACCAATAGTAGTAGCTAGATAGAAAATACCAAGAATCTACCCTGGAGCACTAATTGCACTAATTTGCTTTTGCACTCCAAACACATGGGCTTGTACCGCAGCTTCCCAGGAATCACATGTATGCAAAGGAGCATACATTTTTCATACATTTACAGAGAGATTGTTTGATACTTGAGAGATAGTTTGGAAGAAGAATTCCTCGCTTAATGGTACATTAATTATTCTGCCCGTGTCCAACCACATTTCTGTCACAAAGGATTCAGTTTTATGTCTTCTCGGCTTTTACTATATATTCATTATACACACTTGGTTGTACACCGAGCACGGCTAATGTCATTCAGTTTTCAAACATCTTCAAACAACTTCTCACGTCTTTCTTCTCCACAAATGATGACATTTTATTAAGAGGTGCTGCCAACAGATTAGTGTCTCTGTCTGCATCTGTCAACATGTAACTGCAGGCGAGTTTTGACTGTACATCACTGTTGAGTGTTACATCCAAAGAAACACTGTGAAGCTAAAGAGCCAATGTGTTCCTCTCCAATGTGCTAATGGTGCTCAGTGCAGTGCTCAGTCTGTAAGCGAGAGACACAATGGCAGGAATTCTCTGCATCGGCTTCGGTTTTATTTGGCACCTAGTAATCAACTGTCTAAACAGTCTAATACACACATTGCTGCTACAACGCAGCTCTCCCTTTGGGGAAGAGTTCAGTGGTGTATGGGAAAAAAAAACAAAAAACAAACAGCCTTTTTCTGGCTTCGGGATATTCAGGTGCGGTGGTGTGATCGGGTGCTTTACTCCCTGCCTCTTCATCACAGACGGAAATAGGGAGATTAATCAGGCACAGGTGCTCCTCATTCACCAGCTGAACCATCTTGGCTCTCGGTGCCTCCCAGCAAACACTCAATCAGCGCTCTGTTTGCCATAAATATTCTAGATCCACACCGTAAGAGGGGGAAATTAATTTGCAGTGCATTTAAAGTGTGACATCTATGACATTTTCTGGTAAATAAATTTCCATTTTGTGATTGATAACAGATCATTCCCCAAAGCCAGGCCATGCTGCATCTCATCAGGTGTTGATTAACAAAGATATTTAAATCTGCTGTATATGCTGAGTTAGAGGGTTATGTTTTTTTTTCTATCAACACATCTGCTGCCAATTCTGATCCATCTCAAATATGGAGGTCAGGTAGAATAGATACAAACAACACTGCTTTCTCTCGCCCCCTCCCCCACTCTCTCTTTTGTTCTCTTCTTTTTCTTCTCCCCTCTTCCTTTCTCAGGTGGAAGATGTCAATGACAATGCTCCCCTCACCTCAGATCCTATCTACCACCCAGTCGTGATGGAGAACTCCCCAAAGGATGTGTCAGTCATCCACATCCAGGCCCAGGACCCTGACCTTACTGCCACGCCCAGTCGTCTGAGTTATCGCATCACGGCCGGCAACCCGCAGAATTTCTTCTCTATCAACCCAAAAACTGGTAAAACTCACAATTTCAAAAAAAAAACTATTATCTTGGTGAAATAACTGGTAGAATAATGTGGTAGATTAAAAGCATAATTAGTCGTATATCCTTTTAAACCAGACTTTATACGACTCTGAAATGACTCAGATTTTCTTTCATCATGCACCTCCTACTTCATTCACCCAAAAAAAGGCTTTGGTTCCCACACAACAAATTAAAGAGACTTTTGTGCCCACACAGTCAGACATCTAGGACACAGATGAGCCGTGCAGACAATCTTCTTTACACTCTTAACCAAATATTACTTCCAGCCTTCTTTAGGGGTGTAAGCTCTTTGCGGAAAATTAGTGCAGTTAGTTTTTTATTAAGCCACTGTGTGGGTGAATATCTTCCCATCACGAAGGAGATTTACATTAGTCAGAGCAATTTTCTTTCCCATTGCCTATATTTCAAATAGTAGGGGCCACATAGTGTGTTACTATGTTTTTCTGTGACATGAAAAAAAATCATGCTTTTCCCAGAAACTAAAAAAAAAAAAAAAAAAAAAGTCTAAAGGGAAAAACCAAATCTCAAGCTGGCAAAAAAAAAAAAAAGGTTTCTTGAGCATTAGCTGGGATTTGGATTTAGGTTTTTATTCAGAAAATACTGCCAACTACCATAAGCTGCCTCTATGACATATGGGATCAAGATTGGGCCTTAAAGAGTCTGAGCTTATGAAAATGATATGATGACAACCTGTGGTTATACAGTGTCCTTTGTGAGCCTGTGGGAAAATACTGCATAGGAGACGCAAGTGCAAAAAGATAATAGTAATTTCTTGTGCACATGTGCCTGTCTGTGTTGTGAATGAAGCTTGAAGATAAAACCATCCGTCTGGTTTACATTTCAGTCAGCTAGTAATTCTCCCTTTGTCTATCTGTATTGAGCCGTAAAGACGGGATCAGAATTTGTGAGCGTATTTTTAAGGAGGGCACTGATTTCGCATTGCACTCCAATGACTAACCATGGAAAATCATGATTAAAACTGATGCAGCAGAACCAGTGATGTTTTTTTTTTTTTTGTTTTGGTCTATGCATTCTTCTTCCTCGTTAAAACTGTCCACCTAAATTACCCACAATCCAACTCGACCGCTGACAGTTTGCCTGGAGAGTCAGGTCTGTTGTGTCAGTTGGGACAAATGCGGCTACAGATTTCTACTAAGTTCACACCCCCAGATTTCTTTTACTTTGAGACTAGTTTTCAGGCCAAACCAAGGCAATTCCTTTGTACATATTCTTTATACATTTTTTTTCACATATGCAACGGTATTCCTGCAAGTTCCTCCTTAAATGTCAGACAAAATATTGGAAGTAGATAATTTGTGCCTATATTTTGTTTATAGATACTCAAAATGATTCTACATCTACATCCTTCTACATCTGTAGATTTCATCTGATGTGAATTGCACATTTCAATTCCTTATACAAATTTTTTTTTCACAGGCTCACAAAAGACGATTTGCAGTCGCTGCCTGTGAACTGAATATCAATGTTACGCCTGAACCTCATTTCAAAACTCAGACTTTTTAGACCCTGTGTAACAGACATGATCATTGTCAGTGTCTTGATCCCATAATTTTCAGTCTTGATGTACCATAAATCTCTTCTTTTTTTTTTTCTTTTTTTTTTTACTTTTCTCAGTTTTCAAGCAATTCTGGTTAACTAACATTAATTAATTAATGGAAAATCTGGGGAATTATCACAATGAATACAAACATTATTATTAAAGCAAATAAAATTCAGACGTGTTTCAGTTTTGGCTGTCTAGTTTGAAGTCTGGGGAGGTCCCCGTGCATTTTGAGTACAAGCTTTGCTTGAAGCTTTCATTAAAGAATTATTGAAGAGGTGAAATGTTTTATTCAAATCCAGTTGAAAAAAAAAAATCATTGTGAAGTCTTTGCTGTCTCTGCCCCAGATAAAGTTATGACTTTTTCCAGTAAACAACAAAAGGCAAATATGCACTTTTCAGCTGTTACAGGGACCCGTACTCCAATTCAAAGAAATGTCAATATAATGATCAAAAGCTGATGGCCTGTATGTAATATGCAGCATGTCAGTTATCAAGCTTATGGAGGAAGGAATTCCCTAATGGAGTGCATGGTTGCATGTTTGTTCTGTTTGTGAATCAAAGTGGGTATTTCCATTCCTCATCTTCTGTTCCCCTCTGAATACGCTTTAGTGCATTATAGTGTCACAGATAGATAATTCAGGCACAGTGTTGGGAAGCAAACTGGGCTGAACCACGATGAGAAGGCTAATATTGATTTCAGTAGGGACATACTGGTCCTCACACACTCATTAATATGTAAAATGTGCAGGACACACAGCTGTTTCTTCGCCCTTCAGAATCCTTGAGAGCAAAATATGATGCAAGACATAGAGTATGTATATTTGTCTGCTTGGGTGCTTCCATTAGATGTAAATGTCATCAATGCAACTGCAAAATCATATTGGGTTGAATAGTTTTTTCTGGTGATAAGATCACACTTACAACAACTGTGTGTGTGTGTGTGTGAGTGAGAGATAGAGAGAAAGAGAGAATTTGTGTGGCAATTTAATCCTATGATTAATTAGTTAGAGCAGCGTGATAGAGAGGGCAGTTCTGTTGAGTCGATGAAGATGATGGCCCCTAATACATGAGAGTGTGTATCCATGCTCATGCATCTCTGTGTGAGCCACAACATACAAATCTAACAACTGCACAAACATGATTTGCCTTTGTGTGCATTTGTGAGACTATATGAGTGTATGAGAGAGTTGTGTGTCTGGGTTGTGTGTCTGTGTGTGCCACAGGGGAGTGTTTCTAGCCATCTGAGCCCTGCTGTCTGTGTCAACGACCCAGACCCAGTATTTTGTTATCTCATACTCATTAATGCCAAACAAGGGAACTTGTATTGATAACTGTCTTGTTGATGCCGTGATAAATGAACTTTCACTGCAATACTGTGCAATTGGCTTTTAATGTTTCATGCAGTCTTTTCCCTCAGAGTCTGCACATCAGATCGGCTTCCACTAGCCCAATAAGTAGCAAATAGAAATTGTGTTTTTTGTGGTTAATACTACTCTGCAGTTTGAGAAAGTCCCAATCACCAGGTGTATATCTGAATACACAAGTATCATAATTTTCACAATAATAGGACTGACAATGCCAGTTTATTAGTTTGGTAATGAGACATGCATGAGAGTTGCATTCAATATGAATCACTCCTCCCTGTTTACCCAGTCAAAAACTTTCCATGTACCAGAGTGATTTCATTGGATAGATGAATAAACAAAATCCAGCTGATTGATTTGCTTTCATGAAGCAGCTTTCAGCCGCACTACGACCTGCTCTGCAAAAAAAATAAAAACCCTTAAAGTTTCAAGTTGTTTTTCAAAAACTAGATTCAGGGTGGTTCGAAGTAATACATTTTTCAAGTTAACTCTGAAAGTGTCAATTTGATGTGTTTGAGGTACCAAAACAATTCCCAAAATGTATTGAAGCAGAACTTTGAATGAGCCCAAAGTGTGTAAATGTGCGGTGACAGCTTACAGTGCTGTCTGTTCGTCTTCGGGTGTGCAAAGTCCTTAGGGGGGCTGAAAACAGAGCAGATAAGTGTTGACACAGGGTGTTAGATGGAGTGCTTCTTGTACAAGCATGCATGTTTGCCGAGTGCAGTCATGGAGTCATGGTGGCTGTGTGACCTTTTTTTTGCAACCCCTAGTTGATTGTATTGGTTTTTCTGTACCAGCACATAAACAGAGCAGTTGTACATGCTTGAATCTGTGCTCACGCTCAATAATGAGTAAAAGTCTGAGTTTGATTTTGAAATTTTAAGTTTGCATTTTTGATGTTGCCCCAGTTTGATAGAGTTTGGGAACTATTACTTATAAATTGTTGAGAACTAGGCTGCGAATTGAAGTGGGGGAAGGCTAGATTTGAAACAGGCTACACTGGACCATTACACATGTTTGTATGCATGTGAAGCTGCGAGGTGAGTTGTTTTTAAATTGTTAGTTTTTTCCTGATGTCCAATTAAAATGGAGGATTGTCCAGCTGCAGATGCGCTTCGAGCTGCAGATCATTGATTTTTATCAGGGCTGTTACTCGCGCTGTGTCCCGCTGAACAACCCCTCCCATTCCCTCCCTGTCTCTCTCCTGCAGCTTGTGACCGCCGCTCTAGATTTACTCCTAATTTGCTTAATTGAAGTTAGCCTGCGTAGCAAGCTCAAGGTGACACTGTGAGATGTGCAAGTGTGGTAGGAGCACAAGTGTGTGTGTGTGTGTGTGTGTGTGTGTGTGTGTGTGTGTGTGTGTGNGTGTGTGTGTGTGTGTGTGTGTGTGTGTGTGTGTGTGTGTGTGTGTGTGTGTGTGTGCCGTGGCTTTGGTCTCATCCATTGAGAGTTGACTGCACCGATATTTTAAGCACCCAAAATAATCCTACTTAACTGCAATGCTTCATTACACCGAAACAAACACATCATCACCATTCACGCTCATTCAGTGTAATCATTCCTCGTAAAAAACAATATATGTGTGGCTGTGGTTATTTGTGCGTGTATCTGTCTGTGTGTATGGATGTCTTTATTAGCAGTGCATGCATGCATGTGGTTGTGATTTTGTACCTGGCAGTGAAATAATGCTACAACAATAAATGCATAAAAAACAAAATAATTCTGTCTTGTATGTATGTATTATTATGAAATAGATCCAGGCTGAGACAAATATGCCCATTTCACTTTGTGTTGGGATGCTCTCATGAGATGTTGAATAGAGCAGTCATTGCTTTTGGAAAAAAAAAAGGTCTTATAATATTATATATTATATTATATATAATATTGTAAAACTGTCATATAATACGACTGAATCTGCTCATGGATCAATACCTGTGTTTCCTTGTTTGTGTGATAGTGTCTGGGGAGCTTTTGATTTGTTTAAATCGCAGAGTTGTTACTGAGTAAATCCAGCAATTATTGATTAACGCAAACTCTGTCAGTTTTTGTTTCTAGTGTGTGTGTGTGTGTGTGTGTGTGTGTGTGTGTGTGTGTGTGTGTGTGTGTGTGTGTGTGTGTGTGTNTGTGTGTGTGTGTGTGTGTGTGTGTGTGTGTGTGTGTGTGTGTGTGTGTGTGTGTGTCGGGGGGTGGCAGCTTTGTTTATGCACAACAAAAATGGAGCTGTGGTTGCCGCTGTGATCTGTGATGCAGCCTGCTAGCGTTTGTCAAACTGTCTAACCATCATCTGAATAACCTGGTTCGATCAAAGCTATTATCAGTGGACCCGCTGTCCTGGTGGCATGCTGGCCAACTGAATGACCCTCAGCTATACACTGCCATATGAACATGTGCCAAATACCATCCCCCCTGCCAGAGCTGCAGGCTATAAATTTTAAAGCAGTATATGTGCATTTGAGGCTACAAATGTGGGCACCAGCTCATCCTTACTCATCCTTACTAACTTTAACAGCAGATCTTTATTGACCTTGTATAAATCGGCGTGTGTGTAATCCAGAGTTTCTCTTTTGTCATTTTTAGGGCTGATCACAACCACCGCAAGGAAACTGGACAGAGAACAACAGGCAGAGCACTTCTTAGAGGTACAGTAAAACCTTAACAGTGTTCATGGGTTTATAGCATTATTATTTATCTGGCTCTGCCACCTGCCACAGCCCACTATTAACAGAGACAGGGTGGAGGACAAGCCTGGCAGGCCCTCAAGGCTCCATAAACTGTGATGAATGGCTGTAGTTTTGGGCCCCAGGTTTAGGATTTTCTAAATGTAATCATTCATCATTGGTTATCTTCTCTAGTCAGGACGAGAGCAGAGAGGAGAGGAGTTGGTCTGCCCAGCATTTGATAAGCGCAGACACTGGGCATACAGATAGCTCTGCGATTACCATTTCAGCTGCTCCTGCTGCTCTGCATGCAGATGAACCGGATAATCAGAGATTCTCGACTTTAGAGACATGAGCAAACTTCTACTTTCCCCAGACTTTTTCTTCAACTTATTAAATTCTGTTGACTCTACCAGCACTTTGCCCCGCAACAAAATGGAGTAACCTGCCGCTGACCCACAGTATTGCTGCTTGGTATTTTGTTTCTGTAATGCCAATTGACTTGTCTGGGCTGCTTTGTTCAGCTCCAGTGCTTAATAAGACGCCAGATTATGACAATGCACTACAAAATGAAGGCAGCAAGTGTTGTAGAAGGAGGCTTTTATCTGTTGTAACACAATATATTTTAACATTCACGTCTTAAAAGGAGTCTAAATTGGGGGCAGAAGTCTCTGTTGTTACATCGTCCTGTCCTGTCTTGTCCTGAGATTTAATGGGACTGCCTGTGCATGCATGCCACCCACTACTCCGCCTGCCTGTAATTAATAGTCTAGTGAGGAGTCAGGCTGGCAGCAGTGGTGTTCACCCTGATCTAATTGATCAGTGATCAGACCTCTGCCTCTGCCTCCAGGGGATCAATAATACAAAGAGATTTCCCGTGAGCTCAGCTCCACGTGGCCCTGCACTCCACAGCGACGTCCACACAGCGAGAACCCAGATTCAAGATGTTACTACACAAGCGCCCACACATACAACAACATGTTCAAAAGGCAATGACGCACTTGCATGTTTTCCTCAGGTGACAGTTATAGACGGCCCGGTGACCACCCGCCAGTCCACCGTGTGGGTCATCGTGCACATCGAGGACCAAAATGACAACCCGCCCACCTTCCCGGAAGTCACCTACCGCATCAGCTTGCCGGAAAGAGACCGCAACAAACGCGGCGAACCGGTCTACCGGGTCTTCGCTTATGACCGCGACCTTGGAGCCAATGGCAACATCACCTACACCATTGTGGAAGGCAATGCCGATGAGAAGTTCAGCATTGACCCCAGGACCGCTATGGTGTCATCAAAGAAGATGGTGACGGCGGGAAGCTATGACATCCTCACTGTGAGTGTTTAATTATTTTTTTTTTAAAGATTTGGCTAAGTGAGAAGTTGTTAGATAAAATACAGGACTCATAAACAACAATGGCAGACGTGGCTATAAATCTATAGCATGAATTATAGACTGCTGAGGGATAAATGCAGTGTTTTTTAGGAACAACTTCTCTTTCCACTGCTGCTTTTCCAATTGTTTTGTGTTACAGCAAAATTAATAGCCAATTGGGGTGCCATTAGTTTATAGCACTTTGCTTTCAGGCAGGCTCAAAGTTGGCGGGACCAAACACATTGCTATTTTTCATCTGGCACAAGGCCACGTGTCTGAGCTTGTAAGTTTTTGGTAATTCCATGGTCAATTTACTCAGTAGTACCTCGACGGATGGTGTGGCATGGCTGAAGTTTCTGCACAGCAGGGAGCACGGCAGCATTTTCAATTCTCTGGGTCTAAATGATGCTTGTTGGTTTTCGCTCCTCTCTAAACAAATAATGACTCAAATAATGTGTTTGGCTCACGGCTTCTGGTCTTCACTGAGCACCGCTTATGACACTATATTTTATAATTACCTCTCATATAGGTTCCTCCAAAGATTTAGCTGATTTATTTTGGTTAATGATATTCCTATTTGGTGTGTGAAAGGCAGGGGAAGCTATTCGAAGCCAGGCAGGGGCAGCCATCCCATTAGACTATAATTGCTAAGATGAAATTATGAGGTTGAGCAAAAATATTATTGATGGATGGGGCATCATCACTGAGGTGTTAATGTAGAGGAGGATTATATCAGTATAGTTTTGTGTGAATCAGTTTTTTAATACTCTCTTGATGTTTGCTTGTCCTGAATACATACATCCTTACGCCGTAGTAGAGTATATATACACCAAGTATAGTGGTAAATTTGCACTATATGCCTTTGCAAGTGAAATCTACTGTTTGCTTAAATCTCCAAACATCAGCTCCACTGGCTGCTACATGTCTGGTTTCTCGGTATTGTTCCCTATCTTAGATAAAAGCGGAGGACAGTGGGGATCCACCGTTATGGTCCACTGTCAAACTCCATGTAGAGTGGATTCGTAAACCTGTGCCCTCGCCTCTGCCCCTGCTCTTCACCCAGAGGTCCTACAACTTCTCCATTTTGGAGACGGCTGCTGTAGCTCAGCCAGTGGGAGTAGTCGCTGTCAGCCAGTCGAGCACGCCTGTCTGGTTCAATATCATCGGTAAGAAAAGTAACACACAACGCTCGTGATCCTTCAAAATCTTGTTTAGTAAATTTATAAAAAAGTCAGGGCCTTGAAAGTTTTTGAAAAAATACATTGACAGTCCTTGGATTTATATATTTTGAGCAAGTAGAAATTGTTTTTCTTTATTTGCCATAAATAGGCAATGTTCTGACGTCTGGATGTGAGTCGGCCACATCTCTCACCCGTTCAGCCTGTTAATAAATATCTGTCTCTACTGCTCAGCTCATACAATATATTGTTTTGCTGTGCCGTGTTAGAGAGGGCAAGAGAGCACAGAGCCTGCCTTCACCGTAACGCACAGTGGAAACTGTTCCCACATTCACGCCTCTGTCTCCGTCTTTTCTGAGAGCTTCTGCAAAGCCTGACTGTTTTTAATTTTAAAAATACTTAGTGTTTGGACAGTAATTAACCTTGATCCATGTCTCAAAATATGCTTTGTTAGGTCCTTGAATTTGAGGGAATTGGACCTTGGAAGTGAATTTGATTTTAACTTGTGCTCTTAGGTTAATTCACATGCATTTATTCAGGGTTTTTAACAATACAAAGCAGAAATGAACAAAAACCTTCTTTTCATGTCATATTTGAATTTCGCACAAAGTTTGCACATGTTGACATTGCTTGATTCACGCTTCAGGCTTTCTCACAGACCTCGTCAACAACTATGCTGTAACGCGTGGTTGATATTTCTCATCATCAAACCTGTGCTGGACATTTTTCTCCTAATCAAAATCAGGCTGTTTAAATCAAAAGGCCACTGGCATATGCTGTAGTTGAGATTAACTGTATACAGTCAAAGGGCATTGTCCAGACAAAACAGTGTTTTTCCTGAGGGTTTATTTGTCCAAAAACAAACTAACAAATAAAGCACAATAAAAGAATTACGGCTTCTGCTGCTGCTCTGGGTCTGGCGAGGGTGATGACTCTTTTCAGGGTCATACCAGTTCACCGCCACTGCCCCTTGATTCAAGTCTTTGAAAGAATAATTAGCGAATACAGTAGTTCCATATTGATTGCCACTCAATAGTTCTGATTAAAAAAACATTAGTAGAACTCCAGCTCCTTCACTTCGATGTTAATATGAAAATAAGTAGATTTTTAGTTCATTATTCTTTTCAGAATCACACGTCAAAGATAGAGAAAATGCAAATGTGGTGAATTTTCCTTGTTCATCTCTTACTGTTGATGTCAGCGGGGTAATTGTACAGGAAACGCTCTTTAATATTTCATTTTTTTCCTGTAAAGTGAAAGCACAGTGATGAGCATCTTTTCTCTCAAACTTCTAGAGCTGGACTCAAACATCATCCATGAATGAATCACATCTCTTATCCTGTGATGAAGTACACAGATGAAATGTCTGCTCACATCACTTAATAAAAACTCATGAATGTGGAGAACATCAACATAGCAGGGTGGTGTATAAACTGTAAATGATGTAGACTTGACCAGAAGAATACCCTGAATATTAACAAACCCTTTTTTTTTCTCTCTCTTTCTCTGTCTCGCACCACTAAGGCGGACGTCTCGCCAGAGAAATGTTCTACATCCCGCAGAATGCGTGTGGAAGAAACTGCTCACTTGACACAGGTCTGGTCAAAGCTTATCGTGCCACACCTCTTTCGCACAAGCCTCAGGTCTGGGGGAAATTCAGAAAACTCTGGAAATGCAGCACGCAGTGCCAGGACCTTGTTTAGCTAAAGGCAGGGTATATTATTCTGAGTCTGAAAAAAAGGATTCTCACACAACTTCACACAAACAGCACTAGTTTGTTATCTTTGCCCGGGCAGGACAGGTTTATGCCATTAGTTCAGCTACAATGCTGCCATTCCAGAAAGTAAATAGAGAGAGGGTGTGACACACTGACTTTAGTGTTTCTGCCTCAGGGAGACGTCTCAAGATGAAAATACCTGACCATATTGTGATGGGAAATGGACAGCGCTTACACAGCTTCAGTTTTATCCACCACTCAAAGCTCTTTATGCACATTCAGACAACACATTCCTACACCGATGGAAGAGCTATCGGGGTTAATTTGCGGTTCCATATCTTGGGCAAGGTCACTAAGACACACGGAGGATTGAGTCAAAGACCTTCTGATAAGTGGGTGACCCACTCTTCCTCCTGAGCCACAGCCGCCCACTTGTGTTGCTACTAGTTGGCCTGTTGATCTACTCAGTTATTCTTTCTTCAGTTGTAGAGAAGTGGCTTTGATTGGTATCTTTATAGTAAGAGCTATTTATGTTATTTTACAGAATGATACAGAGCCTGACATAGATTTCACAATCTATCTCATTCAATTAAACACCTTGGTATTGTGTAACACCAGTCTACCTTTTTATGAAAGTGTCCTGTTTAAGTTGTAGCCTCACAATCATTTGTTCCATTATATAGATTATTATATAGCTTCATTCTGCACACACTGAGGTTTGGTTGGTGGTGTTGTGCCCACATTATAGATTATAATAACAACACTGTAACAATGATCATATGACAAGTAATGTAAAAGTTGTTGTTCATAGTGATGAATTATCACCCAAAACCCCCTCTGTTTCACTTTATAGCTTATTTGATTCATAGCAGGTTTTCGAGTCATTGTTCATCGCGCCGACATCATCGCGTTTTCATTTTTTTTTTTCACAGTCATTGTTTTTGTAGCATTGTTTCCAGCCACATCTGTTTATGGCAAAAAAAAAAAAAAATCTCTAAAAGCCCAGTGTACAGCACCTGCTTAGCACCAATCAACAGACACACACATTTAGAGACTAGCTGGTGAACACATAGGAGCATTGAGCAGATAAAGAGACAGATATTTCCCTCGGGAGCTGGTGGTGACCAAAAGCAAAGCTAAAAGGAGAGGGGAAATGTTTGTTTGGCTGGACAGAAACATGCAACCAAGTTTGCCATATGAACTGCTAATGCAGTCGCTGAAAGTCTCCTTCACTTCTCCAGGAAATCAATTTCAGAATATATCAGTATTTTTTAGGTTGATGCTCATGTGTATTGTTACATTCATATGCAGTCTTTTATGCATGCTGGTAGAATATGTGATACAAGCAACTCAAAAATATTGTTCTACAGCACCATCAGAAACTCCACAGGGCATTGTAGAGTTATTAGTCATACCTGTCACTGATCTGCTGACAGCAGTCAAATTAAGAGAAATTTTAAAAAGCATAAAATGAAATCTATATTATTGGCTGTTGAACGGAAATGAAATGCGAATGAAAAGATTAATGCACGTCATACATTTTTCATTATTTATTGACTACACAGTTTCCTTCGCAGACATACTGTATACTGTACATATAAATGCCTGCAACACAGTGTGTAAAAACAGATGCTGCTGTACAAAAAAGAATAAAACTATCTGTGAAGCATGATCACACACCCTGGAGGCACCTTTAACAGACAGAAAGGAAACAGGAGACTTGCTTTTATTTAGAGACTACACACTGTAATTTCTGTGTGTAATATTGACCAGGCTCTTCTCCAAAAAAAAAAAAAAAAAGTGAATCCCCGTGGTTTGCTGCAACTCAACACGCATCAGTGGCTCTGTGAAAAATGCCCAATCAGTATTCATATGCTGAGGAGAGCTCAGGCTCCCAGATATCTCCAGAGAGACGCTGGAATGAGACGAAGGATGGTACTGAATACCTAACACGTATCAATCCTCTCCCTCACTCTAATCAAACATTAAGCCTCTAAACTGTACATTCACCGCCCGTGGAAACGACCCGGCTGCAGGTTTTTGATCTCTCAGATGGGTTGTGTTTTGGAGTGATAAGACAGATGTTTGTGTGGCTGTTAACAGCTCTCAGGCTGCCAAGTGGGTTCGCTGCTACATTGCATTGCATTTCAGTTGATTTTATTTCACAGACCCTCCAGCTCCAGACCAGGCACCTGGCCAAAACAATTACACAGTAATAACTTAAAGCACCTGAGTTTAGCACACAAAGTGAATTCCAAATGACTGAAGCTCTGCGTGAACTATGTGTGTGTGTCTGTGTGATTCCAGGGAGCTTTGACATGCAGTTTGACCTTCAAGTAGGAGTGGGTACTCTAGTCGTGGCCAAGCCCCTGGATGCAGAAGTGCAATCTGTGTACAACATGACTGTCCAGGTGACAGATGGGACCAACTTTGCCACGGCACAGGTACACACACGTTTGATTTGTTATGCTCTGGTGCTGCCTCTTACACACCCCAGACCACATCAAATTAAATTGTTGTCACCTCTTCCTAGGGAAGCTGTTTACGCTGAGCTTTCGTCCTTTCCACACAAACGCTCCCTTTTTCTGAAATTATCTCTTGCTGACGATGAAATGTGCTTTTTGCTGTTTAGTTCCTGTGATCCTCCTGTCTCTTGGCTGGCCCAATGGGTCTGCCTTGTAAGGGAAATCCCTGATATCAATGGATTAATGGGATTAGCCTGGCCAAGTAAAGGTCAAGTGTTTCCATAAATATAAAAATTGCCTACATCCCTCTTGGACAACACTCTGTCCGGCTTAGAAAAGCACCATAAATATTGCTTTGCCTTAGTCTGCATAGTTTCAATGGTATCTCCACCTTACAAATGAAAAAATTCACAAGGGATACGACCCTACAACTTTGTCAAGTATTATCAAAGCTATTTCTACACAAGGGCTCTTATCTTTAATAGTAATATAGCACAAATCCACTCTGTACCCACAGTGCCTTACTCCCTTCCCTCCTTCTGTCTCTTTGTCAAACAGGTGTTCATCCGAATACAAGACAGCAACGACAACCCTCCCATTTTCTCACAGCCGGCTTACGATGTCAGTGTCTCAGAGGACGTACCTGTTGACACAGAGCTTCTGAGGGTCAGAGCATCAGACATGGATGAGCGTGCTCGCCTAAGCTTCTCCATCTATGGCAGCGTGGACCCGGCCAGCATGAGGCTGTTCAGGGTCAACCCTGGTACAGGAGTCGTCTATATAGCAGACAGGCTGGACTACGAGGCCCGAACGCAGCACATCCTCACTATTATGGTGAGAGAGGGAGGCGTGGAAGAAATACTGCTTAGTTGGCTGAGCCTGCGTGTGTGTGTGCGCGTGTGTGTGTGTGTGTGTGTGTGTGTGTGTGTGTGTGTGTGTGTGTGTGTGTGTGTGTGTGTGTGCGTGCGCATGCGTGCGTTAATGTATGTGTGTGTGTCCCTGTGCTCTCTTCCAAATGATGCTCCTCTTGGCAACTCTGCCCAACTCACTTAATTTTAGCTGATTTCTTTCATTTATCGCCTCATGCAACGGTATCCATATTCATCTCTCATTTTTGCCTGATACTGCTCTAGGTCAAGGATCAGGAATTTCCATTTAACCGTGACCTGGCTCGTATCCTGGTAGCAGTGGAGGACTCCAACGATAACATCCCCTACTTCACCAGCACTGTATATGATGCCGTGGCCCATGAGTCCTCTCCCATAGGCACCTCTGTACTGCAAGTTACTGCCTTAGACAAAGACAATGGGATTAATGGGCAACTCACATATACTGTGGAAGCAGGTATGATGCGATCTGAAAGTAGAGACCTTTATTAGGTTTACTTCCCTCTTCTGTTTTAAACAGTGAATTGTGACTTGCTTTTAAATGCTTTATCAGAGGGAAAACAAATTGGGATTAAAATTCAATTTTTCACATTTACCAGTAACAATGTTCGTGACCTTTCTGCTGATTTCAGGTAACACCGCTGGTGTGTTTGGCATTGATAATGCCACAGGCCTTATCTTCATTGCCAGGGACCTCGATCTCACCTGTGTGGGCTTTTACACCCTCACTGTTCGCGTCACAGACAGTGGATTTCCTCCATTAATGGCAACAGCTTCAGTTCGCATCTCCATGATACTCTCCGACTTTTCCAAACCAAACTTTTCTCAGAAGGAGTATCAGGCTGAGGTAAAGAGAGATATGGCTCACTCAAAGGACGGTAGTATGGGAGAGAGGGCTAGGAAGTGAGAGATAGATGCAATAAAGAAAAGGCTGGAAGATGGTAGGGAGGGATTAAAAGTTCTATACTGTGTAAAGTGAGATTTCTGTCTCTTTTTGACTATAAAGCAGGTCCTATATTAATACTGTGAAAGAATAAAAGTGTCAGTCTCAGTCCACAGAGAAATGCACACAGCATGTAATGAGAAAACAGGACTTTTGTGACTTTGCAATGTCACAACAAAGCAGTCATCACCCTCAGCCATGCCCCAAGCCCAGCCCACCTGGACCCACATCGCAGGATTTAGCATCTCTGAGCGTGTAGCTGAGATCTGCTCAATTTTTATTCAATCACTCAGAAAATCAGAAGTCAGCCAATCAGAAGAGAGCTAAAGTTCCAGAGAGTCACCAGAGAAAGGAGATGAAAAACTACATTGAGATGATTCTGGGTCTAAAAACCTCAAATATATCTCTTTCTGCATATCAACACTTCAAATAAAACACTGTCTGTGTAAAAATTGGGACCTTTAATGGTAAATCTATGGACAGATATTTACTATGTAAATACAGTATCATCAATCAAATTGTGCATGTAACTCACTAAAAGTGCCTAAATTGTTTTTTATCACTGATGACTTTGTATCTACAGATAATGGAGAACAGCACTGTTGGAACTTATGTGACCACCATCAGCGCCCTGAGCCGCTCAGCACTCGCTTATGACATCACCAGGGGCAACGAGGAGCGCTGCTTCTTCATTAATCAGCACACCGGTGTCATCAGCACACGCAAATTGCTTGACTTTGAGGTTTGTTCATGCTTGTGCATAAACAATTGCGAGCATGAACAGTTCTGTGCAGGTTACACATTTTTGAAGTGAACAGTGGTTAAAAACAATCCCTGTAGCCTTTCTTCAAATATTCATGCATCGTTATGTCATGAACTCAAAAAATATTTAAAAATTTAACAGTAATTGTGGCATGTGCAAAAGTTTTGGCAACCTAGGAAATCAGTTCTTAGTAACCCTGCCTTTGGCAGATATCACAGCTTACAAACGCTTTTCGTAGCCGCTCAGATTCTTTATCTTCTAGATTTAGGAATTAACGCCCACTCTTCCTGCAGTTCACTTCAGGTTCTGGGATATTTTTAGGATGTCTGGCACACACAGCACGGTTCAGATCCACCCACAGATTTTCAGTGATGTTCAAGTCAGGGGGACTGTGAGGGCCGTCCTGCTTGTGTTTCTTGAGGTAGATTTTGAGGTTTACTTTGGATCATTGTCCTGCTGTAGATACCAGCCTCTTTTCAGTCTCACTCTCTTGACTGGCTTCATTTGCATACAGAATTTGCTGATGTGGAATCCATTCTTCCCTCTGTGTGTGCAGTGTTTCCTGCTTCAATGATATACACAACCCCAAAGCAGAATATTTCCACCCCTGTGATTAACAGTCGGCAGGGTGTTCTTTTCATCAAATGCTGCGCTTTTTTTTTCTCAAAAAAAAAAAAAAAAGGAGAAAAAAAAGCCTCTGGTGATTGTGGTCAAAAAGCTCAATTTTAACTTCATCTGTCAACAACACTTGTTTCCAAAACAACTCTGCCTTATCTAGATTTGGCTCTGCAGACTTTAGACCTTGACTTTTGAGGTCGCAGGAAAGTTTTCTTTCTGATGACTCCATCTTCCAGTAGATGTACAATTTCATCTGAAAGTTTTCTTGGTCTTCCAGATCTTGTCTTGACTTCCACAGTTCCCTTTAGCTGCCGTCACTTAATTACATTTCAGACAGTGGAAATTTCCAGCTGAAAGTGCTTTGATATCTTTTCATGGCTTCCTCTGCTTTGCAGGCATCAATTAGCTTCATTTTCAGTTGCTCAGTCAGTTGCTTAGAGCAGACCGTGGCTTTTGCGTGTTACCACAAGGTTTGCAGTCAAAGAATTTACCAGCTCTGGAAATGTCATGAGCTGATGGGTTCTAATGAGAATTTTTAACCTGCCTCACAAGACTTAAAGAGTGAGTTCAAGCCTAATGATTTAACAAAGCTCTGCATGTATTACAAGTAAAACTTTTGGACATTTACTGTTTTTTTAAGTTCTGGAAATAAAAAGCAGCAATGCCATAATATTTGAAGAGGGCTCATATTAATGTCTGTTTACTGCACAGGTAGTATTTATATCTTTTCTCTTTAAAAAAATCTATAAAATGTAATTTCTCAGGGTTTAATATATGCATACAGTTGTATCATTTTAAAACACCCCTTTTCCCTCATTGTATTTCTTTTGGCAGCAAACAACATCCTACTTTCTGGTGGTGCAGGCCCTGAGCATGGCAGGAATGGAGGCCAGCACCACTGTCATCGTCCAGGTGGGCGATGTCAATGACAGCCCGCCTGTCTTCCAACAGATCAGGTATCAGTGGTGGTCAAAGCCAACTGGCAGAGGCAGAAGTCGAATGCTGGCATGCTCCTCCAGCTGTGCTGACTACTGATGACACGTGTACCTTTCCTCTTTTACAGCAGTGTCCTCTTATTTTACCCGAACAGGTATGTGGGCGAAATCAGCGAGGCTGCCCCAGTCAACAGTGTGGTCCTGGGAGAGGATGGTAACCCTTTAGTCATCCGGGCGACGGATAGGGACCGTAATCACAACGCCCTGCTTGTGTTCCAGATCATAGACGACACCGCTCGCATGTTTTTCAGCGTGGATTCAGGGACTGGATCAATTCGGTAGGTGACATGTAAAAGTCCGATTACATCAATATTGAACATGCTTGATTCACCTGCCTATAGACTGATGTAGCTCATAACCCCTCCCTTAAATTTCAGAACTATTGCCAGTCTGGACTATGAGACCTTCTCTGAGTTCCTCTTCCGGGTTCATGTGAGAGACAGTGGCCAGCCTCCTCGGAGTGCTGACAGGCCAGCAGAGGTGCTTATAAAGGTAAGTTAATGACACGTGAATCAACTTTCACTGCCTTATAAGCAATAAGATTTACCATTAGATTACCTGGACATTATTTTCCTCCTGTTTTTGCCCCTTCTCAGGTGATCAACATCAATGACTCACCTCCAAAGTTCTCCCAGGACGTGTATGAGACAGTCCTCCTCCTGCCAACCTACATGAGAGTTGAGGTCCTTAGGGTTGAGGCTTTTGACCCTGATATGACCCCTGACTTCACCCTGAACCCTGACAAGTCCATCAGCTCTATGCTAGTTTACTCTCTGGTGGATAGCAATGTGGAGTACTTCTCTGTGGAGCGCTACACTGGAGTTGTCACCGTCATCAATCAGAATCTCAATAAAGATCGTTACCGCTTTAATGTCAAGGCAAGTGGACAGTGGTCACCAGTGGACATGTCATGTGACTGGGACTCCTGTGTATCCTGTCACTAGCTTAGTAAGCAGCATGCCCCTGGCTTAGACTGGCTTAGATAGTAATGATTTCCACAGGGATATCGGAGCACAGACTCAGCTCCCAGGGATATTTAGTGTCTTGATGTGGACTTAATCGAGATTGGTGGTCTGCAGACAGAACATGGGTACATCCTCTGCATTAGCCTATTCTGGGCCAGCTGTCATATACATGTACAGATATCAGGCGTTTTTATGCTTCTGTTTTTGTCTGTTTTAAGGTCTGGGATGGACGTTTTTCCAGTACAGTGTCTGTAACCGTGCTTGTCCGAGAGGCTATAGACAGTGGCCTCCTCTTCACCTTCCCTGTCTACTCCGCCTCCATCCCAGAGAACATACCCAATGTCACTTTAGTGACTGTTGTCAACACAGTGGGCCACCGCCTCAATGAGCCTCTGAAGTACACACTGCTGAATCCCGGTGGACGCTTCATCATTCGGCCGACCTGTGGAGTGGTGCTTACCACTGGTGTGGCTTTTGACCGAGAGGAGGAGGAGAGTTATGAGCTGGTGGTGGAGGTCAGCAGAGAAGATGAGATACTGAGGGTGGCCAGGGTGACTGTACAAGTGCAGGTAAGTGTAGAAAGTGTGTGTTCTTTTTTGTCTCCAGTGTCGACATGCAGGGACGTGATGTTGCAGAGCATGTTTTTTTGTTACTTACTGTACACGCCTTCTCTGTTATTCTCCTTTATTCGCTCATTCATATGGTCGCGTTTTTATTGATCTGAAGTTATGCCATGCAGTCTTTTTTTTTTTTTTTTTTTTTTGGTGCAGCTACAATAAACACAGTGGTTTGGAATATTTTAGCATGCATGATGCACAGTAGCTTCAATAAAACACAGGAACCAGCAGATGGAAAGATATATGGTACAAGCTGTAAGGGGTTGATTCTTTAAGCCCTCAATTCCCACCAAAGTCTCTTTTTTGACTTTCTTTGCAATGACCCCATCAGGTTTTCTGAAATTAACTGTCCTTTCTCCAGGTGGAGGACGTGAACGACAATGCTCCAGAGTTTGTAAACCTCCCCTACTATGCTGCAGTGCAGGTGGAAGCAGAGCCGGGATCAGCTATTTTCAGGGTGTCAGCCATTGATCGAGACTATGGTCTGAATGGAGAGTTGACCTACAGCCTTAAAGAGCAACACAGGAACTTTCAGGTGAGAGCTACATCTTTCCTGCTCTTGGGTAAAGTTTTCCTAGTTTTATATGGGGGCTACACATTGTACAGGGGTTTGTACACTATTCTCCTGAGGGTACAAACTAGTATTTTCCTATTCCCTGCAGGTGAATCCTGTAACAGGAGAGCTGACCTTAAAGAGAGCCTTCGAAGTAGACTTATCTAATGCAGAGTACAAGCTGGTCATCGTTGCCACCGACAGTGGCTTCCCCCCTCTGTCCAGCGAGGTGGAGCTGCCCGTTACCGTAGTAAACAAAGCCATGCCGGTGTTCGACAAGCCCTTCTATGGTGTCACTGTCAGAGAGGATGTGGATATTTCCACCTCTGTTCTGTGTATCAACGCCACCAGTCCTGAAGGCCAGAGTGTCATCTTCAGCATCACGGACGGAGACCCTTTGCTCCAGTTTGACATTGGCTTCGACACAGGAGTCATCAGTGTGATTTACCCATTAGACTATGAGACCGCGCAGTACTACCGCTTAACAGTGAAGGCTACAGACACACTGACCGGGGCAAAGTCAGAGGTGGATGTGGACATTGTTGTGCTGGACGTCAATGACAACCCTCCATTGTTCCAGAACAATTCGTTCTCCACTGTGCTTCCTGAGAACTCCATGATCGGAACGACCGTGTTACAGGTGTGTGTCTCTTTGTTTACCGAGCCAGCCCAGTGTGTACTCTTACTGAATGAGTGTTTACACTTAAGACTCACTTCAGCAGCACTGTGGATGGATAGCAGATGCCAAATCATTTATTTATGAGAAGATGTTGGGAGATTTCCCTAGAAATTTCCCGGTGGATGCTCTTGACCTTTAGTGGATAATAGACCAGTGAGAAGCATGTTTGCACAAGACAAGTCAAAGACTGCTGCATTGAATTCATTGATTTTTTTTGACACTTCCTTTAGTCAGTCATCAAAACAGATTATTGGCCTCATTCGACTGTATTATTGAATTTAACAACAATCTGATGGACAATCAGTGAGTAATAGATCACATTCATGTTGATTGTAGTTTAAAACACACCTGGGCTTGATGTCACAGTACTGGTTGCTTTATGTACATGTGAATAACAATTTAATTTTGTTATTGATTGATGAGGTACATTTATGAATGAACCAGTGAGTGAGTGGCCACACGTCAGCAGGACAAGACAGCAAATGGAAAAATTTGACGTTCAAGAGCAAATTCTTACATACACCACGACAATCAAACAGCTGTACAACAAGAATCACAGCAAGAAATAATCCTAGAGGACACCCATGCTTAGGGATGTTGCCACAAAGGGCACTCAAATATATAAAGACTTCAAAATAAATGCTTGGCCACAGTGGGGACATACAACACACAAAGAGTCAATATGACTGTCTACAAAACCAGTTAGACTTTAAAGAAAACAAAACATATATATAAACATATATTTATTTCTGCAACAATAAACACAATTACAATGAGAACAAATAAGCAAATGGTTTGTATAAGGTTCAAATTGAGACATATATGTCCCCATAAACTAATTTAAACCAGATAGTTTGAAATAGTTCTGCCTCCTCTACTTCAACGTTTTTTCACTTTTTTGTGTTTCTGTAATTGATAATGTGATTTTTTTTTTTTTTTTTTTGTATTAAATGATCACACTGAAATTGTCTGATGTTGCATTAGATTTCAGAACAACTTATCTTGAATAATGCATGAGGCGGTGCAAAGTTTAATGTTACTCTCGCTGCAGGTTTTTGCCCAGGACCAAGACTCAGAGAAGAACTCTATAGTGAGCTACCAGATCCTGTCTGACATCTACAACAGCAGCGACTACTTCCACATTGACAGTAACAGCGGGCTGATATTCACCGCACGCCTGCTTGACTACGAGCTCATCCAGCGCTACAACTTCATAGTCCGGGCGACGGACAGTGGAGAGCCTGCCCTGAGCAGTGATGTTAGTGTAACTGTGACTGTTACCGACACAAACGACAATCCGCCTAATTTCAGCCAAGCTCTGTACGAGGCCTTTGTCAGCGAGCTGGCTCCCCGGGGACACTTTGTGACTTGTGTTCAGGCGTCAGATGCCGACATCTGTGATGCTCACAGGCTGCGGTAAGACATAAAAACAGCTTTTAAAAAAAAAAAAAAAAAAAAAAAAAAGTTAAGGTTTAAGACCTTAACTTTTTTTTTTTTTTTTTTTGTTCTGGATTTGGTGTATTTGCAGTCATGCTTTGTATCAGTGATGCCTACAATTTCTGTACACGGCTTCCTATTGAAGAAAGTTAAATCTGTTCCGAAACTTTTCCTTTCATTCTGTTTTGAAAAGCACAATTCGCACCAGGCTATTTTATTTTATGTTTTGGCCAAAAAAAAAAAAAAAAAACACTGTCACTTTCACTCCATCTTTTATCTCTCAGGCGGGTTTTGGTCCAGCACTTGTCAAGAAAAGTAGATACTTTGATTTCCAGCAGCTTCTGAGCCAAATAACATTGCCCACCATAATCATCACTGTACTCATTTTTTTCAATTTGCCTTCAGCTACAGTATTCTCTCAGGGAATGAGAGGATGACTTTTATGATGGAGCCAGATACAGGGGTTCTCAGTCTGTCTAACAAGAGGAGACAAGGCATGAAACTCTCATATCAGCTCAATGTGTCTGTGTCAGATGGAGTCTTCACCAACACCGCTCAGGTGAGGCACTTACAATTTACTTCTGTCAACTGATTTGCTCTTTTTTTTAACCTCTGCAGTGTCGATACACAGCGAGCTAAGTGACCCTCGCTAACTCCTGGCTTCAGATTTATTACACTTGCAGCTGTGCAGCAGAACCACAGTTTTTTACTACTGGCTGCTGAGCAGTTCTGCTGTTGGAGGTTAATGTGTGTTCGTGTCATATCAGATTTAGTACTTGAATGAGCTGCCAACTGGAAAAAAAAAATTCACATCTGTCTCTTAGTGGTAATTACAAGTGAGGTTTTTTTTTTTTTTGGTGCTGTTACACCACATCTCTCATACCCCACATAACTTTGTAGCAATAACATGTCAACCCATTCTTTTGTTTTCGCTCTTGATCTGAACACAGTGTACCTGGGGCCAGATGCATAAAACTCTTTGAAGATCCCTGACTAAAACCATGCGTACACGCCTCCCATTATTGGCCATGAATGGTTGAAGACACTCCCTTAATCAATCAGCTCACATACAAAAACACTGTCTGTGCCACAAGTTATCAAGCATGGCACAGAAAACATGGACAAAAAAGAAACACAATAGGAAGCTTATCAGTAAACTTTAGTAGAATAACTCCAAATATAAAGTCCTGTTTTAATCTGAACTTCATTTGTCGGGACTAGAAACATCTTAATTAAACTACTAGACAGGTTCTTAAACTATGATTAGTAAATACTAAAATGGTATTGGGACAGTTTAGAGAATGCCTTGAAATACATAGGGATATCATATTAAAAAATGTTAAAAGAAACATTGAGCACACAAACACAATTATTTGTGTTTATGAATTGTCAAATAGTTTTTGCTGTGTAAGCAGCAGCAAAGCTTGTAAATGCAGATCTACTAATATATACAAACTCTGGGAAGTTGAATTCTGTGACTCCTTTTTTAGCTTTAGTTACTTCACTGTATCTAACTTGGCTCACTCTAAAAAAAAAAAACACGTATACTCATACACATACTAATTAATGTGCAGGAAATGCTGTAAGCCTTGCTCTTTATACTATAGTGACAATTATCTCTGAGTGATTATTGTAGCGGTACCATCAAAATGTCAGCGGACCCGGATGATGATGATGATGATGGTAATGATGATTATAGCAGTGATGCTGATTCACAGGTGATTGTACGTGTCCTGGGAGCTAACCTCTACAGCCCGGTGTTCAGCCAGAGGTTCTACCTGGCTGAGGTCCAGGAAAACGCTCCTCCAGGGTCAAAGGTCATTCAGGTAAACTTAACTTTATGAAGCTATGTTCCCTTAGAGGAATATTTCTACAATAATGATACAGTGGAGTCTTGTAATGAACGATCTCTCTCTCTTCCTGAATTTCTGCATGGACCTCCAGGTTCGTGCCACAGACGAGGACTCTGGGTTGTTTGGACAGATCACCTACTCCTTCATCAATGACCTGGGGAAAACTCAGTTCACCATCGATGCAGATGGAGTCATATCTACCCTTCAGAAATTAGACAGAGAAAATCCTCTTAACAAAGACATGGTGCTGACCGTTATGGCACTGGATGGTGGAGGTATCCTTCTAGACACTCACCAGACAGATGCCACACCTGTATGAATATTTAAACAATATGCATTACATGTTATAGAATGACCAGAGCGATCTATATACACCTGTTTTCCAGGCCGGGCATCGTTTTGCACAGTGCGAGTGGTTCTTGCAGACGAGAACGACAATGCCCCTCGGTTCAGAGCTGTGGAGTACCGCATGAGCATTAAAGCAAATGTTGCCAAAGGGTCTCTGGTCACACAGATCCAAGCCACTGACCCTGATGCTGGGTCTAATGGCAGGATCACCTACTCCCTTTACAGCGAGGCCCGCCATTCCCTGGTTGACGTGCTAGAGGTCAGTACATTTAAATCTTTACCGTCATCTCCTTGGTTCTCTCAAGAAAAAGTCTAACCAAGACCAAACCTCAATAAATGCGTTCAGTTAGAGTGAACCTCATTGAAAGTGATGCCAACACCCTCTTTTTTCAATTAAGAGATATTCTCATCTGACACCTCCTCCTCATTTTCAGTGGATTAACAACCATCTGTTAGCTGTAGATTATACATTTCTGCTCATCAAATCAAAATGATGTTGCATTAAGATTGATGCCTCAGTAAATTTTCACTGTTAAAAAGGAAAACGCAATTAAATAACAGACAAAATGAACATGAATTACTAAATGAGAGAAGAGGCTGCTGTATAAAAGAGATAACAGATGGAAGCTCACATAACATTGTTTACTGTGCTGTTTCATGTAAAAAAAAAAAAAAGAAAAAAGGACAAGCTCAGTCAAGGCAGAGGTCATTAAGAGAAAATAAAAGGCATGAGAAACGATTGGCTGGAACACAGCTGAGTTCAGATGGAAAGTCAAACATGTGAGGTCTGTCAGGACTATTATCTCTAAAGTACCGTTGTAATTTTGCTGGTGCCCAGGTGGAGCCAGACAGTGGTTGGATGATGACTAAAAGCACCGTAGACCACCTCCAAGGGACTGTGCTGTCCTTCTTTGTCAAGGCCACAGACTGCGGTTCGCCAGCCAAACATTCCCTGGTGTCCGCCTTCATTCACGTGGTCCCTCCAGATGCGTTTGTTCCCTCCTTTAGCCAGCCTCAGTACTCCTTCACCATCCCCGAGGACACAGCGGTGGGAACAGCCCTGGGCTCTGTGTACATGGGCCCTGGGCAGAGCGGCTTCTTCACCACAGTTGGGGGGGAGACGCTTGACAGCAACCAGGGAGGGACTTTCCTTGTAGAAAGGGAGACGGGTCTAATCCGCCTGGTCAAGACTCTAGACTACGAACAGGTCAGCATCTTCCGCTTCAAGGTTGCAGCAACAACAAGAAGAGACCTGATCGAGTCCGTCTCCACCGTGGATGTGGAGGTTAAGGTTGGTGAAAGTGATAAACACAGAGCCTCACAGCCTTTTTGTTCCTATTTTTTATTTGAATTCAATTAAAAATGCAGCACAGCAGTGCAGTCGTTCGCACTGTTGCTTTACAGCAAGAAGGTTCTGGGTTCAAAATGAGTCAGAAGAATAAATCACAAGTGTTATCTCTGATAGAGTAATTTAGAAAGCTGAAACCAGCTGCTATTCCCAAAATTCAACATGGCTACAAAACATGATGAGAGCAAGTACGACCCCAAAAGAAGATGCAATTGTTAAAGATTTATATTGTTTTTGTTAAGATTAATGATTTAAACAACTTTTGCAGATTTTAAAGTAACTTTTTAAAAACAACATGATAAAAGGATTAAAAGACTTTAAAAGAATCGAAATTCATTTTAAAATTCTGACAGGGAGGGGATTTCAAATTGAGAGTGAAGATTTATCTTTTTGCAGATTCTGGATGTGAATGACAACAAGCCGGTGTTTGAGACCAGCACCTATGTAGCGACAGTAATGGAGGGTATGCCTGTAGGGACGAGAGTGGTCCAAGTGCGTGCCCTTGATCCAGACTGGGGCTCCAATGGACAGGTGTGTGACCACCAAGTTAAGCTACAAATATGTTTGACAGCGGTTTAGATGCTTTGAAAAGCTCTGTGTTTTTTCTTTTACTTGCAGGTAACCTACAGACTCGGGCCTCTGCTCACCTACAACTTGGACTTGACAAAGGACGCACGCTCCTTCAGTGGCTTCATCACGATGAGTTCTGTCTTTGCCCTGGACAGCAAAACAGGCTGGATCACCACGTTGAGTCAGATGGACCACGAGGCCTGCTCCAGCTACAGCTTTGAGGTGGTGGCCTCTGATCTGGGGGAGCTTCAGTCTCTCTCCTCCACCACAGTCGTAACCATCACCGTGTCAGACGTCAACGACAACCCGCCGCAGTTTGAGAGGGAGCTCTACCGGGGCGCGGTGAAAGAGAGCGATCCCCTCGGTGAAGTAGTGGCCGTCCTGAAAACAAAAGATCGAGATGGTACAGATCAAAATCGTCAAGTCAGCTTTTACATCACTGGTGAGGAAACAGAACTCAGGTCAACACAGTCTTGTGCTTCAGTAATATTCCCTCATGCAGAGAGATAATGTTGAGCTGCATAAAAATTATTCATTGGCCTAATGGGGTTGTTATTGCTAAAGGTCAAAATTTAAATAAATTTTATCTGAAATGTCAAACATGACTAACCTTTTGTTTTTTATATTTTTATATCTTTTTAATTTAAGTACAAAAAGGTAGCCATTATATAACACAACATTTCAAGCAAGGTCAAGAAACCCAGTGTATTCAATTTTTTTATTTCTCAAATAGGATAGGATAAAATAAAAAAAAGCAAAATATGCACCGTTGTTTTCAACGGAGTCAACCAACCTGAGAGCTCTCTGCTTTAAATGATGATGAAAAATCCAAAATGAGAAGTCCTCCTTTTTTATTGGAGTAATAAAAAAACATTGTGAAGCCTCTCCAGCCAAGCTCTCACCTTGATGCTGAGTTAGATGTTTTCCATTCATGTAATAGCCCACTGTCTGATAATGGCTAAGGATGATATATTTTGGCCTCGTGTTCTGGCATTTGAAAATAGTGATTGGCCTAATGGATGCATTGTAATAAAAGGTCAGATTCTAAAACTTTGAAAGGCCACCGCCGCTTACACCGGCCGCTCAGTTTACAGTCTGTTGATAGATGTTTATTGATTGCGTCGAGTGGTACCTGCAGTATTTTTTTTGTGTGTTTGTGTGTGGATGGATTAATAAGACTTCCAGTTTGTTTACAAGTCTGTTACACTACATCTTTAGCTCTGTCTTTGCTGTCTAGTGTCCACGCTTTAATACTCGTCCTTGCCATTTCCAGGGGGAAACCCTCGAGGTGTGTTTGGCCTGGCCCTGGTGCAGGGGGAGTGGAAGGTTTATGTGAGCGGTCTACTGGACCGTGAGCAGCAGGACTGGTATCTGCTCAACATCACAGCCAGTGATGGCCTGTATGTGGCTCGCACTGCAGTGGAAGTGACTGTCATGGATGCCAACGACAACAGCCCCATCTGCAACCAGGTCAAGAACAAAAAGACAAGAAATTATATTATAATTGTATATAATTGATTATAATATTAGAAGGCAAGCACAGAGCACACAGTGGGATGAACTATCACTTTGCTCTTGTTTTCCTCATTGTTGCAGTGCTTGTCTTTATCTGGTGTTTGTCTCCAGGTTAATCAATCAGGTTAATATCCACATTTTGTCTTAAAACAAAAAGAAGAACAAAAAGAGTAAATGTTAGGAGACTGCAAAGTTCTCACTTTTTTACATCACACTTGAAGGTTCATAATGAAAGACAAACACAGCAAATGCCATAAGAAATAAAATACCTGTTAACAATATCACGGTTTTGATTTTCTGATTGACAAGGTCTCAAAAATTGGTTCAGGGCTGATGAATTTTTCCATCTGTTATGTTTAAGGCTGTCTTAACGCTGAACATTAATGCGCTGAGTAATTTGCATTGGACCAATTTGCATATTTATGACTTTGTGGGAAAAAGCAAAAACAAAAATGTCATGACTGCAGTAGTACAACTGAATTTGTTTAGTCAAAATATTGATTCTCTGTTCGTCAGTGTCCCTAAGTACCACTAATTAACTACAAATTGTCTTTGCACTGTATTTAAGAGAATATTTCATTTGATGCATAATAATAAATAACCAGTCAGGAGCTGGTGAACAGCTGTCATATTTTAAATATGACAGAACGAACACAAACAAATGATAAGAATAATAATAATAAAGAATAAAAAAAACACAAAATCACATTTAGCTCATTGTGCTAATTGTGTTAATTCCTACCTTGCACCTTTAGGAATCCTCCTCAGATGAGTGTTAATACGGTGCCATAGGCTGATCTATGAGGGAGGCTGTGAAAAGGGGAAGATAATTGGCCTGTGTAGTCTTCTGGGAATATCCCTTTTCATTTAGTAGTATACTGCAATTTCACATAATTAGTTGAGAAACTTTCATTCTCCCTCTAAACTCTTACTAATTCTCTTTGAAATCAATCCCCCCCTGTCTCCCTGTTCTCCTCTTATATTCCTTCTGTTCTCAGACACGTCAGGCCTGTGTAACTACAAAGTGCTTACTCTGGCGTTACACTGCAGCAGCATCAGATGCATCGAAAGATATTAAGTCTCAGACACTGTACTGTGTTGTTGGCACATTGTTCACTGGTTCTTTTATGTCATTATTTGGAGTTGTAGTCCTTGTGCCTGTGGCTCTAGTCCTCAATAGGATCAGTGGGATTTAGACTGGAAGTAGTGGTAGTAGCAGTGATGGACCGAACCGTACAGGTATGACTGTCACTTCCACTACTGGCTACAGTATTAGTCATTGAAGAGCCAGGACAAGGAGCAGGAGTAGTAATAGTAGAAGTAATGCTGCTCTATTCACCACCACCTTGATTTAATCTCTTAATCTTGCACTTCAATTAGATATTATCTGTTCTATAATCTGTGTTTTAGGCAGTTTTATTTTAATACTTAAGCACAATCAGTGACCTCTGCGTATAATGATGTGCTGTACGAATACTGGCCTAGTAGTAGCAGCTGTAGTATTGTCAGTAGTACTTGTAATAATTGTGGTACTAGTGATAGCAGTAGTATTGGAAGTAGCACAAGAGTTCTACCACTAGCCACATCGAGTATGCTAGTTTGAAATCATATTCAGTCAGTGATGTCTGTGGTAATTGTTTGATGACTAGCAGTTAAATAGTTATTAAGATATCAACTGAGAGTTATTTTTATTATTAATCAGTTGGCTGATAATTTTTTTCAAACACCTGTTTGGTCTATAAAAGTCAGAAAAGTCATACTTTGTGTAAGGTGGTGTTTTTCTCCAACACAAGTCCACAACACAAAGGTGTGCAGTTTAGAAACAGAGAAGCTGGGACCTCAGGTTTTTCTCAGTCAACATAAATAGCATATGTGATAGTTGGAGATCATTTTCCTCATTTCCGTCAATGCAGCTCTAAATATTGTTCAGTCATTTGCAGGATGTGATGGAGCAGAAAGCAACAGGGTGGAATATGTTGCTTTGTACTGGTACAGTAGCCTTCCCACTGTGCGCACAGTCTGCGTGCGGTGAAATAGTGAGGGCAGGAGCGGAGCTGGGTCAGAAAAGGGCACTTAACTGTGCTGCACTTGTTCTGTCAGCAGGGATAATGGATGTAGCAGTTTAATGTGCTCTTTGATGTGTTGGATGGATGTGTGTGTTTTGTTTTTTTTTTTTCAGTGTGACTTGTGACAGTGTGGTTTCACTGTTGTGTTGTGACAGGCGGTGTATAGTGCCTCCTTTCCTGAGGACATTCCCACTAACAAGGGCATTCTGACAGTGGGCGCAACAGATGCTGACTCAGGCTCCAGTGCTGAGATTCAATATTCCCTGTTTGGCATTGGGGTTGAGGATTTCTACATGGATGCAAACACTGGTACATTCAGTAATTATTTTTTTCTTTGTGTTTGTTTTTGATCCCAAAAGTTCAGACATCCTTTCTTTAGCTTTACACTCTCTCTCTTTCTCTCTCTCTGTATCTACTTGTGTCCTAAGGCGAGCTGCGCACGGCCACAATCATGGACCGAGAAATGACACCCACCTATAAACTCATAGCTCAGGCGACTGACGGGGGAGGGCTGTTCTGCCGCTCTGACATTTCTCTTAAAGTGTTGGATGTGAATGACAATGCCCCCTCGTTCTCCTCCACTCATTACCTGGCTAGTGTGTATGAGAACGCGGCCCCCAAGGCGTTGCTTACCCGGCTTCAAGCCAGCGACCCCGATGAAGGTAAGGTGCAATGATGTCATACTGGTATATATTAGGTATGTAGCTCTTCAAGTGAGGCCGATAATGAGGCACAGAAAGTTTCCTACGTGCAGCGAATGTAGGTTCAACCCACCGTGTCACTAATCATTCAAACTGCTGAGTTGGACATGAGTAAGATTATGAGCATGACCGGGAGCAATGCTCTATTGATTTCCATGAAGAAAAAAAAGAAGAGGTCTTCTGTCTCCCCAGGTCTTAACCGTACGGTGGTGTATTCTCTGGCGGATTCAGTCAATGGTTTCTTCTCCATCGACCCGGTATCTGGGATGGTGATACTGGAGAAATCTCTTGACAGAGAGAGCAGAGACTCCTATCGTCTGCGTGTCCGGGCCACTGACCAAGCTGGTCAACAGGGGGCACTGTCCACACAGGTAGGTGACAGACATTCAGTCTCAGTTGTATTATTGCTGTGCTGCTGCAGGGATTGACACCCCCCCCCCCCAAAAAAAAAAAAAAAACTGGCACGTATTCTGAAATAATTGTGGAAAACAATCATAATAATTATAAAATACGCCTGTGAACATCATTAAATTCCACATCAGTCTGTACAACATTCTGTTTTTATGTTTTTAATTACATTTTATGTGATATAATCAAGGTTTTCTGAGTAATTAAATCAGATATATAGTGATTAACACAGCTTCTGAGTAATTAACATCAATTATTTTGGAAAACAAAAGTAGATATGATTTTTTAATCAGACCATTTTAACACAACGATGTAATTAGAATTTAAACATATTCATTTGCAGATTAGTCATAGATGGAGTCATCTATCTGGTGATGTGCCATCTGTATTTCTGTCCACACGCATGAATAAAACAAGCCATTGAGTAAATACACGTTATTTACCAAAGAGATCAGATAAAAAAAAAAAAAAAAAAAGAAACACCTTGTAGATTTTAATTAAGATAAATCTTCATCAGAATTGTGCAGTGGGTTGGATGGGAAAGACGGGGGAGGTGACAGGGGCAGAAGCAGAGGCTGTACAGAAAGTGGGAGGAAAAGACTTTAAGATAAGTTTGAGCGGCGTCGACTCTCTCATACCCACTCGACTCTTAGATCAAGCCATAAACACAAACCAAAAAAAAAGCCCAGGCAAACGTGAGGCCAGGGGTGGCCTCTTCTGACTGACTCATGCTTTTGTCCACTGTCTATGGCGCCTGCACCTGATGTTATTATTCGTAACAGTAGCTTTCACACAGTAATATAATCAGTACAAGTAGAAATAGTAGTGGTGCTGGTGACATCCAACTGAGATCAAGTGTGTCTGCTCTGTAATTCAGTGCCATATGCTGCCTGTGTGTGTAAGGAAAGACTAGTGCGATAAATAAGTTGGAGGCTGATATAGTGTAACACCAGGCTGAACAGCATAGAAAATAATGTTTTTTCCCCGTAACATAATGATAAGATCAACAGTTTATTTCTGTAACATGTTGCCTCAAAATTCTGAACTAGAAAAGGTGAAATATTGAGCTAAACTCCATCGAACAAAACAGCATTTATTTAATTCAGCAATGCCACAAATACTTACCATTTATCTAGCAGCTAAGGAATTGTCTCTCAGGCTTTGGTGGACACAGACTTGGATTGATTTTTTTTCCCAGTCTTGTTAGTAAAGCATTTAGTATCTTTGTTCCCATTAGTATTTGTGGGCCCACTGTCCACTGCACTGAAACTGAGCGTTCAGGGCCCGGGAGCGACACAGACAAATGCACTAAGAGGAAGTCCTGTTACAGCCTGTTCTGTTTCCCTCAGGTTGAATTGACCATTTTGGTGCTGGATGTGAATGACAACGCTCCCGTCTTCCAGAGGAGGGATTATGCTGTTACGGTCCCTGAGGATGTTGCCGTGGGAACCGAGGTGCTGCGAGTGTTGGCGACTAGTGCTGACATCGGACCCAATGCCGAGATCACCTACAGCATCCGGTCAGGAAACGAGTTAGGAAAGTTCACCATAGACAGAAATCTGGGTGAGCCGAGGTCCTTAGATGTGGATTATTATTTTCACAACTGGGCACAAAATCGAGTATAAAGCTTGCAAAAGGCAGTAATATTAATTTAAATCAATGTATCGTATATATATTTGTATGCTTTAGGCTCCATTTCAGTGGCTGATGATTTGGACTTTGAGGTGTGTAAGGACTACTACCTCACTGTCGAGGCCTGGGACAGTGGAAACCCTCCTCTAAGCACCGCTACCATGGTAACCATTGAGCTCATGGATGTCAACGACAACGCTCCGGCCTTCAGCCAAGACATCTACAATGTTTTGGTCAGCGAGGATGCCTCTGTTGGGCAGACAATTACAAGGGTAACACTTGGTCCTTCACGTTGGTCTGTCTGTACTTTTCGTACCTTTGTTCTTCCTGTTTTCATTCAATTTTGTGTCATTCTCTAGGTGTTGGCAGAGGATCTGGACAGTCAGGTCAACGGACGAATTACTTACTCTATCCTGAAAGGTGATCGTAGCAACCACTTCTGGATTGACCCTGTAAACGGGCTGCTCAAAGTCAACAAGCGACTCGACCGAGAACTAGTAAGGATGCATCTTTAAGTGCAAGATGTCATAAACAATCAATAGTAATTTTATGGTTCATGAGCACAGCCAAGACAGAATATACCAAGTCGGCTCAAGGTCGGCACTCAATGAAGTCTCATATTATGCAAGCATAACAGAGCTTGCCATGGCGCCTGATACAAATAGATGCTGTGCCACTTTGATACGCTTCTTCTTCATGCAGGTATCCAGGTACTCATTGGCAGTGCAGGCGTTTGACAGTGGCTCTCCTGCCATGTCCTCCACTGTCACCGTTAACATTGACATCTCCGACGTGAATGACAACCCTCCTGTCTTCACCCCTGCCAACTCCACAGCCGTCATACAGGTAACAATCCTGTGCGTTGCTTGCTTGTGTTAGTGTGTTTCTGTTGCTGACATCATCGCAACCTCTCTCCCTTATATACCTCCAGCTGAATCAAGCCGCTGGTACCACCCTGCTGAGGCTGTCAGTCAGCGATAAAGACTCCACTAGAAATGGCCCTCCCTTTGAGTTTCGCATCGTGTCAGGAAATAAGGGAAATTTCCTTTCCCTGGACGAGGCTGGAACTCTGAGGTCCAACCGTGTAATTGGCCCTGAAGCCCCAAGAGAGTTTGTTCTCGAAATCCAGGTTAGGGACTGATATTTTTTTAACCAACATAATCAGGAAAGGTTGACTGACAAATACACTTTGTCAGCGTGGTTACACACACAGCCACGACTGGGAGTTGCTCTCTACTTTCAGAGTCTCTCTCTCTCAGCTGCTAAGTCAGGTTATTATAGCCTTGTGTAAAAAAAAGCAAAAAACAGACCCATTTATAGGGACAGATTTCAGTCATGCAGAAGCTAAAACTTCAAATACGTTGATGTTGGAGGGTCTGACCTCGATGATTTCCCCTATTCTTTGTATCTATATGTTTTTTTTTTAACCTTTGGTTATACAGATACCAGGAGAGCAAGTGAGACAATAAAGCAAACATAACACTTTTATTATTGGTGCTCTATAAACTATATAGTTTGTGTGTTTGTGTTTGAACTCAATTGATGGAAACTATAGTTTCCATCAATTGAGTTCAAACACAATCAAAACTGACTTAAAGCTAAAACCTCAAAACTCGACCTTTAATAATAATAATAACAATTTCAGTAGGAAATACTGGGTATTTTGCTATAAGCTTGTTTTCATCTCTCAGGCAAGTGACTCTGGGAAGCCCAGTCTTACGTCTTCCTCCTGGGTATTTCTGAGGGTCATCGGGAACAGCCAGTACAAACCCACCGTATCCCCCTTGGAAATCTTCATCGTCATGGCAACAGATAGCTTCCCGGGCGGCCCAGTAGGTCGGATCTATGCTACTGACCGTGACCCTAACGACGCTCTGTCATTTACCCAGAAGCCTCAGCTGAAGAGCATGTTTTCGATCAATAGACAGGATGGCAGCATCGTGGCTCTGCCGGGCCTGGAACCTGGCAGGTACGCACTGCACCTCACCAGCACACTCTTGCACACACATACACACACAGGAAAAAGAAGTATGCTGTGGACAATAACTTTTTGTGTCAAGATATAAGAAGAAAATACATTCTTTGTCCTCCCACAGGTATCAGATGAATGCCACAGTGAGCGATGGGCGTTTCGCTGTGATAGCTGATGTGTCAGTCCAGGTCGAACAGGTGACAGATGTGCTTCTGCGTAGTTCCCTGAACTTACGTTTCACCTCCTTATCCCCGGAGGACTTGCTTAGTCGCTACCTGAGCCAGATCAAGCTCATGTTACGTGGACTAGCTGGTTGGAAATGGTCACCAGGACAACAGGATCCCCTCCATGTCCTCAGTGTGCAGCCAGTGATGGGCACATCTGATGTGGACTTGGTCCTGGCCATGGAGCGGCCTGAGACTTCAGGTAGCGGACGGATGGGTGGATTCTACTCCCAGCAAGAGCTGTCTGCAAAGCTGGAGGATGCAGCGGCACGGGGCCAGATTCGAGGTGTCCTAGCTGGGGCGGTGGTGGTGAGCAATGCTTGTTCTGGGGAGCTGGAGTGTGGTGACAGGGTGTGTGAACAGACGCTGGCGATGGAGAGTGGCTCACCTGTCACCTACAGCACGGAGAGGGTCAGCTTGGTGTCGCCCAGGTTCAGCCGAACAGACACCTGCACCTGCCCTGGTGAGCACTGCACTTACAAGAGAAATAAGCCCAGCTCACATTGTTAGAGTCCTGAATAGCTGTCGCAGTCACTTGTCAAAATGCATTAAATCCTGAAGTGCCTGCATAAAGACCTATTGAATTTGAGAGTATATTGCTACAAGTCTCAAGTCTGTCTATTCTGTTTGTGTCTACAAGACACAAAAAGATGTTCTGCATACAGAGATGCATGCATACATTGAGGAATACAATAAAGATAAAGGATTTTTCATATGCACACAGTTATTTACTAACACATCTGTATCTGTGTCTTTCTGAGCAGGAGGCACATGCCCCACCCCTGTGGAGCTTTGTGAAGGTCAGTCCTGTCCAGCAGACATGCAGTGTGTCCGTTCTGGTCCTACAGCGCCATCTGTCTGCCAGTGTCAGCCAGAGAGACTAGACGAGTGTGCAGGTATGATGGGATCCTCCTCTTTGTGCTAGGTCTATGTATCCAGGTAGACGGATGCTACATAGAAAGGATTTGAAGTAAATAAGTTAAAGCTTTTTCCTCTCTAATTTGAATACTGTGTCTTTCTGTTTTATGGATATGAAGGTCAAACCTCTCTGAGCTTCTCGGGAAACAGTTACATCAAGTATAGAGTGACAGAGAGTGGCCAGAGTGGGGAGATGAGACTCGGCCTACGGATTAGGACACTTCAGAGAAGAGGGGTCATAATGTTCACACGGGTTAACCCCTGTACCATGCTCAAGGTAAACACATTTACATCCTAATGCTACCCTTTACTGTGATTTTCAAGATGTTAGTTCTGCTCAGCAAAGAGTAGTGGATATTGGTTTCATAGTTCTTAAATATAATTATTTTCACTTTTCTTTCCACAGATTGAAGGTGGTCGACTCTGGTTCCAGTTGGACTGTGACAACACTCTTGGCATTATGGGTATCTCTGGCAGACCAATAAACGATGGCCTCTGGCATGCTGTTGCCTTGGAGCTGACTAGGAACTACACCCTCCTTTCACTGGATGACAGCTACGTGGAGCGGCGCCGTGCAGCACGAGCGCCCGTTCGCTTATGGCCTCTGGCCCCAGACTCGTCCTTTTTCTTCGGGGCCCAAGTGAGGCCACCAAATGGGCAAGCCGAGAGACCAAGTCCGGGGCCGGGGAGAAACCAAGGAGGGCCGGGACTCGGGGACCGTGGCGCAAGGGGCCCACCAAGAGCCCAGGATGGGTTTCAGGGCTGCCTGGGCTCACTAATGCTGAATGGCAATGAGCTGCCACTCCAGAACAAGAGGAGCCGTTACGCTGAGATCGCCGGGCTGAGCGAGGTCAAGTTGGGCTGCGTGCTTTATCCAGATCCATGCGTCAGTCAGCCCTGCTTCAACGGCGCCATCTGCAGCAGCCTGCCCTCTGGAGGTCTGTATAGATGACAGTGAGAATGTGCGAGTGTTTGCCATCCTGTTATGGATAAACGACATAAATAACTTGTTTCTGATCTGAAACAAATTTTATATCTTGAATGTCTGTATTGTGTTTTAAGATTAAATTGCTCACATTTAAAATCACATTTTATTACCAGGATGGATTAATTTTAATGATTTTATCCATTTATTATTTGACATGTTTCTAATCCCTCTCCAACAGGCTTCATGTGCAGTTGCAGTGCTGGCTACACTGGGGGGCGCTGTGAAATTGAATTGACATCCTGCATGCCAAATCCATGCCAGAATGGTGGAGACTGTAAACCTGTAGGCAGTGCATTCCTCTGTGTCTGTCCTAGAGGACTCAGGGGACTTATGTAAGCTAAAATAGACCGCAATCACACACACACACTTAATTACTGACTGTGAATACAGAGCTGACGTATGCTGTGTCCTGTTTACACACTATACACACAATAACGGCAATGGCAGTGATGATTTAGGCACAGTAACATCTCCCTGCTTACACACATTAAAACATGAAAGAACACATATAGGACTCACAAACACACACACACACACACACACACACACACACACACACACACACTCTCTCTCTCATTAGCCCACATTAGCACCGCAGCACCCACTGTGTTATTTTTGTTGTCTTTGTGTGAGATAACTCAGTGTTTCTAATTTAATTCAGTACCATTTCACTAGAAAAGCCTATAATCGTTCTCGAGCTGCCTTCTTAATTACAGTTCAGTAATTGCCTTTGAAATAACCTCTCTGCTCATGTGGTTGTTCAGTGTAGCCACCACTAGAGAGCAGTTTCCCCTCAAAGGAGAAAATAGTTATGCTTTTTTTATTTATTTATTTATTATTTTTTTTTGGAAAAAAATTGGATGAAATTAATTTTAGCTGTATAATAACTAAAATAAAATAGGCAGCAGATTATCAGATTATTATCAGTTTATGATAAACAACGACTGAAACCAAAGTTAAAGAAAACGCTCCAGTCTGCCACAAGCAAACAGCTGTTGAGTAACTGGCTATGAAATTGTTTTACCTATGATAATGTGAACAAATGTATTTGCTTTTAAATAACAATTAAATAAATATTAAATAATTACAAATATTCAATTGGGTAAAAATTTTAAGATTTCTCTGTAATGACACAACTTGCTGAATACGTGAAGTTTTTTAATTAAGGTCTACACTATTCATTTTATTAAATATTAATGAGTGGGTATCACTGGCCAATACATCCAGGCCTTGTTAAGTAAACTGTATATGCATAACAGCTCTCTACACTTTCATCATGTAAAGCAAAACTTTGGATAGTTAAACATGCAAGCTCCCGCACTACTCAGAAATGCTTTTTCTTCTTACATCACACCAGCTCTTGTATAGTGTTTGGAAATCCCATTAAGAAAAAAATAATTGAAAAGAGAAATACTAGTTTTTTTCTATCTCCTGCACAGCAGGGCACCATGTTTGAAATGACAAGCTAAGATGAGCATCCGTGTGTATGGAGAAAAATTATGTTGTTGCAATTCTGTTGGAATTTATGTCTTTACCCAACAGTCTGAGTCTTTGTGTGTACATGCTGTGTGTGTGTTTGTGTGTGTGTGTGTGTGTGTGTGCATGCATGTGTGTGTTTGCTGTCAGGCACATTTCCTTAAATCAGAACCACACAAATGAGGAAAATAATGCATACGTCAAGATAATCTGTTCATTTAGCAAAGGAAAGGCCCTCTGAGAAGAAGCATTTATTTTCTTTCTCTGTTTTTAATTCGCTGTCCCACTTTCATCTTTTATTCTTTCACTTTGAATCAAACAATCTTCACCACTCCTGTGAATAGTAATGTTTTTTTTTCTTTTCCCTGTACTTCTGTAGATGTGATGAGGATGTAAATGAGTGTGACCAGGACGAGTGCGGGAACGGAGGAGAGTGTGTTAACACATTCGGGTCTTTCTACTGTAACTGCTCCGAAGGATACGAGGGTCAGTTTTGTGATGATCAGACAGCTGGAGATCTGGGGGATGATACGCAGGTATAGTGTGAACGACACTGGAATGAGACTGGATTGATGTTGGAGTAAGGTATAATCAGGCGTAATCAAAAAAGCACCAGCTTTTTTTGAATTGCATTTTGTGCTTTCAGCTTGCTACTAATTAGACTTGGCATACTCAGGGAAGCTGTTGAGAATTTTAAGTGTGCGGTGGCCTCCCAGAAGGTTTGTTCGCCGGCTTGGTATCTTTGTCTGCGTAGTAGATGAATGAAAGTGTGGTAATGGTTAAACCATGGTTTCCATTTGAAGTTGTCATGCTCTTGACTTTTGGCGTACACTATATAGCTCATACAGAGGCTGCAAGCTCAATTAATGTTGCCCATTGTGAGAAGGAACATGCTTTCATTATTAAAAGGCTAGTAACTAAAGTCAACAAAATGCATTAGTTAGCTTTTACAACTGATGTATATGTTAGCTGTCTTTGTTATTTATAGTCATCTATTTACTCATCATGTTTCCTATTAAATGAAAAAATAATGAAATGTGCTCATAAATAATTGATTTAAAATTAACTTTAATTAAATTGATTTGAAAATTAACCCAACGTGACATGATACAAAATTAATTTTACACCAACATAATGCCACTAAGTCAGTGAGTGAAGTATCTATTGATCTCATCTCTAAGGGTGCAGTGGAACCCAGTCGTAGGAATTATGGACAGCTTTACTGATTTAAAGATAAAATAACATAAACTACGCTGTGGCCCTCTGCTGCTCCAGGCTTAGCTTTAATGGCCGGGGTGAAAGCATTACACTCCCCTCACGTAACATACATGCTGCTGTGAGAGAGCAGGGACGATAATTACACACTGTAGAAGTCCCAAAATGCCAGCAGAGTGGGATCGGGAGGCAAAAGAACTCGCTGAGCCACGGCAGTGAAGATATCACATGGGAAGAGAACTTATGTTGGGAGAGCAGGCAGAAAAGGTTGTTACCTGTCGTTACATATTGCGGCAGTCCAAAAACCTTGTACAATTAAGGTAAAAGAGAGTCTCAGGATATGGCATCTTAAAGCAGTAGGTTACAACATTTAGAATTTTTATTCCCTATGTTGTGACATATAAAAAGACAAGGAATAAACACTGTAAGCAGACCACTTGATAACTCTCAGCAAACTATTTATTTAAACAGAATACGAATAGCTTTGTCCCAGGTGGTTTCCGCTGAACCTGGGGGGGTTGTTTGTGCACTCCACCATCAGACATGCATCCTCACTACAATTCTCATATGGCTACCTACCATTTTAAAGGAACCCTAAACATGAAAATCCCCAAAACTGGACTTGCTTCCACAGGACAATGATGGGATATCCATTTTTACTTTTTGACCAGGAGGTACAGTTGTATCCATGTTTTGATGATTTTCTTCTTCATTCTTGTCCAGGCGGAGCCGCTGTCTTATGTCGGACCAGGAGAAATAATTGGCATCGGGGTGCTTGCCTTTGTCATCATTCTCCTCCTCATACTCTTCATCGCTTTTCGAAAAAAGATCAAATTCAGGAAAGACTCAGACCCAGGCCCAGGGACTCAGGCTGTGATGGGCGTCTCCGCTATTTCCACAGAGACCAGCTACATGCTGCACAGGACTGGCATGGGGGCAGAGGGGATTGAGTTCAAAGCTGTGCGTCTATCAGGCTCACCGGGGACCACAAGCACCTATGGTGAGGTGGGCAGCAGCACTGGAGGACCTCCTCAGGTCATGGTGCGTCCAACTGCACACTCCCCTCTACCGGGAGGACTCAGCAGCCAGGGCATGAGGAACGGAGATGGTGACAGGACCACCTCCTGTGAGGGCAGTCAGGTAGGTAAAACTGTGCCAGGGCACATATTAATGATTAAAACTTATTTTCCTCTCTGACCCACCAGGGACACTTTGTGATTGCAGTTTTAGTTTTGTTTAAATTGCAGGAGAATGATTTGATGGAGTTGTGTGATATTTAAAATCAAGTATTCATATATATACATACTTTCGCTCTATATAATAATATCAAAATTAAACTATGTATGGTTCATAAGATCTGATATGGCAAAGGTTTCACAGTATGATTGCGAAGCAGGGAGTGTATAATTTAACTGTGCTGCTGCCTTTAAGATCAGGACAACATATAAGTTTTATGACTACAATAATGAAAATATATATCAACTTTATATCATAATATATAATATACATATCAGCATGTCTGTATTGGTTATCATGCCTCTGGTTTTGATGACTCTGTGCTTCTGTAATTCAGTTGTATTTGTAGCTCTTCTTGACCCTGTTTTTACAAACAGCCATGATATGCTCGAGAACATCCTGAACCACAAAAAATGTTCTGACATGGCAGGAAATAAGAGTCATAGAAAGAAGTTGTTTTGTTATTGCTACATAGCTAGCATTAGCATAAACAGTTTACTTACCAGTGTAGAAGAAATATTCAGCATAAAACTTTATTCCTTTACTGAAGTGCTGTATTCAGTGTGGGAAAGCAACACCAGTGTTAACTCTTATCTCTTTACATCTTTTCCTCTCATGAAGTTAGCGTGCTAACCAACTAGCCCCAGCCCATCTCATCACTTTCTGAGAGCAACTCACTGTAGCCTCCAAACTGCCGCAAACCTCTTGTCCTATAAACACAATAATGGCTGATATCTTATCAAGTAACAATCACCACCACTTGTTCCTGGCAAAAAAAAAAAAAAAAAAACACACTTGGCAGCAGACAAAACACATAAAAAGCCACTTTTCATGGCTTTTTGATACAAAAATGGATTGTCAGACACATCTGCTAGTTTTCACACAAATCTAATTCCATCACATCAGTTAAGACATAATTAAGACATTTTATTTGCACAAAAACTTTACACACTAACTGCACCTTAAAAAAAAGAAGAATAAAGCTGGATCTATATTTTTTAACATATCAACTAAAAAGACCAAAACCAACATGCGTGAACCTCTGTGTCTCAGGACTTCCTGACTTCCTGACTCTCTCTAAGCATAGGTCACAAATTTGGTTCACGAGAATTTTTGGAAGCAGAACAGTGTGTGTGCAGTTGACTCAAAACAAGCTACAGTCGCGTGTTCATTGTAATGAAATCTTACCAAGTGCAGTGCTGCTGTTCAGTGATGTGTTTTTAATTGTTTTGGACAACATTGAAGCTCCACGGCACAAAGGAATAAGCTTTACTAGAGTTCAGAAAATCCTTGTTAGTAAAATCACTTTATTGTTGCTCTTGATCTTTTCATTGGAGTTGCTCACAATAAGAAAAAATATAGAACATAACTAAACATCCGTCAAGTGTTTTTTTGCATGCTTGCTGTTTTCTCTGTAGTTCAGCAGCTTCCTCTCAGACATGTCTAATATCCGAGGAGTGGCCAATAGGAGGGGCATCGCCGTGTGCAGCGTGGCGCCCAATCTCCCTTCAGCATCGGCCTGCCGCTCGGAGCACAGCCCAGCCCACAAAGTGTCCTGGGAGGGCGAGGAGACCAGGGAGGAAGGGCTGGAGAGGGCGAGAGATGAGAGAGAGGAGGAATGGGGGCAGAGAGCTTTTGAGCTGGAGAGAACACAGAGAGATAACAGTCCACAGGGTAAGGCTGCGACCATGTGCACGCATGCACACACGCTTACATGCACGCACACAGTTTCTAACCTCTGATCAAAAAAGGCACCGAGTACACAGGCCACAAACTCATTGTGTTTCACCCATGTCCACCGAGGGAACTTTTTCTCTACATTGATCTATGCCTTTTGATCACATACATCAAAGAAAATGGCCCAGAGTAAGCAAGGGTGGTTAAGAAGTAATATTTTTATTTTGCTATCATTTCATTTTAGCTCTACTATTTACTTCCTGGGAGCAGTAAATGATAAAATAACTGACTTTTCTGTTACACTGCTGAAATTGGCAATTATGTCCTCCTGTATCAGGATAAGTCTCTTACATCTCCTGTGCACTTCTGATTGAATGGTCAGGGTAATCAGCCAGAACTGATGTCCTATGTTCTTGTCCTACTTTTGCTCAAAAAAAGTTAAGTCAAAATGAAAGTAGTTGGCAGACTTCCACTCAAAGAAAGTCAACTTTCCTACCAGTTTTTCGTATCGTTTTTTTTTTTTTTTTCTAGCAAGTTTGCCTTAGGTGTACTTTTGTCAAATGACAACAAACTGAGCGAGAGCGGCCAGACAAAGTTTTCAGATAATTCGACCTCAGTCTGATATTTAGCTGCCAACAAGGTGTTCACGGTTCCCAGTTTGTGCTGAAATAATAATGAAATAACCACGTTGCATCTCAGTGCTAAGGTAGACGTCATATATTTCGATTCTCTGTCCAACCTGTTGTTTGAAGAATACAGCCCGCGGTGGGAACTTCCTGCTTGTTAATTATTGATTCCTTCCTGTGGGAATGGGAAATAGGTTATTTTATTTTTTTGCAACCCTGCTGAGACTATGCGCAAAGAAAAAAAAATGGAAAGAAAAAGTAGTAGTCCATTAATTAATATGTGATGAGGCTTATAATAATAATATCCTGGTTTTTGTGTTAATGAGACCAATATTAACCACCAATTTAGTTAATCAATTGCAAATTGTTATTTATTTACACCACAGCAACCGCTAACAAGTATGATGATGAATATTGCAATAGTTGGGCACAAGTCAATACATGAGATACAAACTAACAAGGCAGCATATTGGTCGTTTTTCTGTCACTACCTGCTGCATCATGAATAAATAAAAAGTAATTAATAATTAAAAACTTGGAAGATACTTTATGAACACATCAGGTCCTGTATTTCTCTCTCTTTTTTTTTTTTGCAACTCTGCTCTCAAAACAAGGAAGTGTATTGGTCTTCATGATGCTTTGCAAAGTAATAGAGTTTTAATCAAAGGTTCATGGCTTAATGACTTTGACAACCTCACAGGAACAGAGTCAGCAGCTTCTTTACACATTACACATCTACTGTTTGTGAAAATGTTTTGGTAGGAGCAAAAACTTTAGGATACCCTTTCAATGAAAACGTACAAAATTGTTTTCAGTGAGTAAGATGTTGAAATATAGTGAGTTGTTAAAGGTTAAACATCAACATAAGTTCTACCTTTTCAACAAAAGTCATTTCTTAGTAAGTTACTTCTAGATGGCTCTTACAATGGGAAAAGTGTAGGGGATTTTAAAAGTTTGCTGCCAGGATGAGAATATGTCTTGGCAGAGTTTTAGTGGTAGGATTAGAGCAGGGGTCGGGTCCACAACCTCAGGCATAGCTGCCAATGTTGGCACGTGACAGGGTAGTCTCTGGCTGAATGACAAATAAATGTGTGGGGAAAGGAAATATATGGAAAATAAAGAAAGAATACTTTTTTCTTTAACTTAACTATGTTTAGAAGTGTCCTGTCACCTGCAAGCTGAATTAGACCCGTGGTTGCTTTTCCTATTTATTTTGATTGATGGTGCTGCCTTGCTGCTCTCATTCCCGCAAGAGCTTTTTACTTGTTCCATACACACTGGACCGTGAACCATCTTTGCTTGGAGTTAGAAAGCTAAAGTTGATGTCCAGACATCCCGGCCCAGGACTGCTTGCTTGCTGAATGTCCAGTGTAAAGCATTGTTGTGAAACAGACAAGGAAATTTTAGAAGATGCAACAAACAAGGGTGACAAAGACATGCTCTGTCTGGTTATGAGAAATGCCTCTCTTAAAACAAGCCTTGCTACATAAGCAAATAGGGAAAAAACAGGAAAAGCTATTTAGTAATGGTAAATATACAGATGCTTTTGAAAGAATTTCATCTGTTACATATCTGCATAATATTTCTGGAGACCACAATCGCTCTGGGTGTAGATTTGAATTTTTAAATATCTTTTTTTTTTTTTTTTTTTTTCAATTTACCAACATATAGCATCTTAATAATCGGTATTTCCTGTTTTCTTTCAAATATTCAACTATACAAGAATATACATGCAGCCTTTGATTAACAGAGTTAGGATTTAAAGAAGGAAATATCTGATGAAGACTAAGATGCAAGTCAATGATCAATCACTTTCACGCATTATGGTTGGTTCTTAAAGTCTTTTTGACGTTCAGCAGTGGAGGCGGTGAAATGCCTCCAAACTGTTTTCTCCCTCTGCTTTTTCCTATTTGTTCCACCATCATCTTTAGTTTTCCCAAAGTTACTTTTAATCACATCAGGGAAGCTGCCGGTGCTTATATCCAAGTACTTTTATATTCCAAATAGAATTGTTTTTCGAGCCTGTCCCAGTATGTCTCTCACCCAATTTGAACAGTAATGTGAAACCAAGCGTTTTACTGCTGCTAGATTAGAGCACCTGCTAGAGTAACGCACCCGTCTCTGGGTTTAACCAACAGTCTTCCAGTTCTCTTTTCACAGCAACGTGCTGTTATCTGAAGTCATTGTGACACTAAATTACCTGCTCTGGCCCGCTGGTAGTTGTTTGATAATCACTCAGAGGCAATTCAGAGTAATTTTAAAGATTCCAACCCTTGAAACAGCAGCTCAGCAAAGTAAAATAGTGTCAGGGATCACACCGACTTGGAAGCATCTATCTATGTGAAATGTTTGCCTCCAAAGACAAGTTAAGTTTAACTGGAGACCCTAAGGCTGGCAGCTCCCTCCAAATGAAATTTAATCTGACTTGTTTGCACAGAGAAAATGTCAGGTTTTAAGAAAAACAAAAAGAGCTCTGATTGCTCCATGAGTGAGCCGACCACAACAACTTCTCACTGGCTGCACTTTGGGCTGCCTTGGGCTGCCCAAAGTATACCTGTTGTTTTGAGGGGTTTGTGTTTCACATCTGCTGCACTGAGCTACATAAGAAGTAACTCTGTCATGTTCACTCCTCCATGACTCCTCCAGCTGGTGCAGAAGGTATTAATGAGCAGAACCTGGAGTCACATTGGGTGTACAGGGATTTCTGTAAAATTTCTGTTCTCCACAGCAGTTAGACGGCCTTTGAGAACAGACTCTTGATTGTGGGTGTACAGCAACTTAAATTGTCTTCAGTTGTGAATGGTCTGTGGTGTGTGCAGTATATTTATAACTCAGTCAGGCTCTCTCCTTACCTCACATACTAATAAAGAAAATGCAAAGACAAGTGGAAGTGTGGACAGGTGGCTCTATTGAAGGATGGGTTAAGATTTTGTTCATCCCAACCCAACAGCATTTGGTCTCCCTTTGAAAGATGTGGGGAATTCTGCTGTTCCCAAATGAACCAAAGCGGAGTCAAAGTTAATATGAGGCTTCATCAGTCTAAGGTAAATCAAGCACCGCTTCAATCAAAAGGGCACCAAAAAGACTAACCCCCCAAAATACCATCAGACTCCAGAATCCTCATATTAACTTGGAGTCATGCCAGGAAGGGAGCTCCTCACAGCCAGGATGGACAGAGGGAGCGGTCACAGCATTGAACATTTTTAAATGTACATATAGGTGTCTGAGCATTGCATTTAAATAGACTTGAGCAGATCTGAGCCTGTCCTTTAAAATGTAGAATTTATTTCATCTTCATGTACCTGTGTGTGTTTTCACGTTAGACATCCCAGAGCTGTTGGACGACATGGCCTGTCTGTCAGACTCCACATCTGAGGAGCACTCCCTCAGCTCCTACACTTCTGAGTCCTTCGATGACAATGGTAAGACAACCCAACACAGTTTGCACTCCTTAATCTTTGCTTTCTTGTCAAACACTTTATAGTTTTACCACACTAGGCCTCGAGAAGTTCAAAATTCAAAATAAACAATCTGAGACGGGGAAGAAATTGGGTCTGCAACTAGACATCATTTCATATATCATAGTCAGAAACAAAAAAGGCTGGGAACTACTGATGTAGTTAAAATTCCCTAATGTAGGAACAGTCCTTTTGCATGCATTAAATGCATTAAACGTTAATGCATGTGCCTTCAATGGGAGAAAAATCTGTTTCAACTCTTTTCTTGGATTCTATAGGGTATCTTTTTTCCAAGAGAACTCAATATCATTGATCTTCCCTAATGATCATGTGTGTGTGCATGTGTGGGTGTGTGTGTGTTTTTCAGACAGGGAACCCAGCAGATACTTTGTTTCCTGTCTAATTAGCGTTGCTGCAAAGAAAGGAGTCCTGATGCCTCTTCCACCCTGTTATAGGACACACACACACACACATACCACATGCACACAAACGTGTTGGCAGGACTTACTTGTCTCCTCTGTTGTCTGCACGTGCGCTTACACTTGCTTCACACTTGCTTCACACACCCTCTCCAGCTCATTTCAGTTACACCCAGCACACGAAACCTTACCCTATTCATAAATGCACTGACATTGTTTCTCTGCTTCTTCTTGTCTTTCTTTGTTCTGCCCAGCCTCCATAGTGACAGTCATACGTCTAGTCAACGATGCTGTTGATAATATAGAGAGTGAAGGTATGAAAGAACATCTGTGTTAACTCCTCTCTGTCTTTTGTGTCTGTCCTCTGATGTCAAAGCGTTTGTTCAGTAAGATATAATGTACTGATGCAGCCAAGCCTTTGCTGTTCAATCCCCCCTTTTCTTATTCACAATAAAACATCCTGCTTAGATTTCCAATATTTTTGTCAGCCCCTGACACTGGATCTCTCTGTGTTTCAATTCCTCCCCTTTGGTTTCTGCGTTGTTTGTCTCTCTCTGACTTCTGCTTTCTCTCTCCCTTTGTAGTGTCAAACATGGACAAAGAGCAGCAGCGGAACAGCCCTGGTGAGTGAGATGCAAAGCAACTGAAAAACATCTTATTAACTTACCATCCCTTTGGCTTATTTCTCAAGCTGTGATCCCAAAAAACCCAGACCTTTTGTGTTCTTTACATTATTTCCTCTGAATACTTTTATCATACCCACTACAGCACAGATTACCATGTCCCAGTCTTTGAATGTAAAACGTAGGCTCCCAGTTTCTGGTTATGTTTCCTGTCTTCCATCTGTGGCTGGTGTCTGACAGATGGTCCCATTTTGAATCTAGAGCAAAAACAAAAAAAAAAAAAATCAAAGAACAAAACATTTAGGTAGCAGGCTTCTCATTGTTGTCACTTTTCATCTGTAAAACAGTAGAACGACTGAGCTGTGGCTAATTAGCATTAATTTTACGCGATTGCACAGGTGTAAGCACAAGATGCAACCAAATATTATTGGATTTTTATCAAGAACATCTCTTAATCTTATGGCTTCAAGTGAGAAAACATATTCCAGATGTCAACATCGACACTCACTTCAGCAGCCCATTATGAGTCTGGCTCTTCTGTAAGAAAATTAATGACAGGGCACAACAAACGTGTTTGCCCTTGTCTGGTTGATATTCTCTGTACTCAGCTTTGTTCAACTTTCAGACACATCTCCACAGCCGTGAGTTGTCTGCGTGTGTGTGTTCATAGTTTTAAACCAAAGTAACAAGAGTACCAAGGCAGTGTTAGTATTCAGGATCTCTAATAAATAAAATATTATAGAATAAATTCTAATAAATTTGAATGATAAAAATTGCAATATCTCATAGAAAATTCATAAATATTATATCGATATCGTGACCTTACATGGGATAACTTCCAAATCAGGACCTCCAGTGCTTTGTGAAACATTTGTTAGTCAACTCCACCAGTTTGTCTGCTATCAACTCTACTGAATCTCTAAAGTCTAACTACGGGTCTTGTTTCATTATTGATACTGTTAATCACTGAATAGGCTTCCACTCAAAGCTGTTGTGTTTCTGCTTCCTTAGCCAGTGAAAGCTGATAAAGATCTACAATGAATATTTTTGGATGATTGCTTATGTGTTTAATTACAGAGCTGAAAGAGGTGTGTCAGGAGATTGATATTGGGTTCAGATCCTATAAAGTAAAATGTTTTTATGTCTTTGAAAAACAATTCTCTCACCTCAGGTAATTTGCCAACATACACAGGCAACTACTGTACATAAATAGTTAATTGAGATTATTTGAATTATGCTGACATTTAATAGCTTGCTCAAGTTGGGTGTAGCCGTCCTCACTCCAAGCAAAGCAAAGCTCTCTCCTCCGGCCTTGTGGAGGGTCTCGGTGGATTTTAGGGGCACTTTGAGCCAAGTCTCACATCCGCACAGAATAGCAGAGGAGAAGTCAGCTTCAAACACTTTCTTTCTCCCAGTAAATGGGGCATCATCTGCAGGCTTAACACCGACTCTCCAATCTTAACGAATGCGCGGTTTTGCTTAAACAAAGATCAGGGCAGCCATGATCTAGTTCTTCTCTCCTATAAAATCCCTATGTTTTTGTGCCACGGTTGTTAAACCAATGTTAACTGGCTCACAGCAACTGAGTCCTTTAGTTGTCAATTGCATGTAATTTACTAGGTCTGCAAAGCATTTCATTACTTAGAGCAAGACTGAGTTTATGGCTCTGTCAGTGCCAGCCTGCTGGAGCACAAGAAGCTTTAATTCAGACAGAGAATGAAATGATGAATGAAATTGTTGTCTAGTACATTGGTCCAAATAACTATTGGATTTGGTTTATTTGTGATAACATAACTTTTTCATTTTATCTGTGTCTATTCTCAAGTGAAGAGAAGTGACACAATGGCAAAGGCCATACACTTGGTGGCCCTGAGAGCTCAGCACACTTAACAAAAAGACACACAAAGACACACACAAACACACTGCAAATACACACGTTACATTTATTACTTTTAAGTGTCGCCTGTATATATATATATATATATATATATATATATATATATATATATTGCTTGTGTTGTGAATATTTGCAGCGTGTTTGTGTATTTGTGTGTGTGCGCATTTGTTGTCAAACTGATTAAGATGTTTCCTGAATTGTGTTTTGTCTGTTGGCATGTGTTTTCTTAAGTTGCAGTGTGTTGAGCCCTCAGGGCCACCGTACATACATAACCAACATCGGTTACTGTAGAAACAGCTGCATAACAAAAAGTGAGGGAGGGAATAAAAGTGTAATTTATAACAACAGTATCTGTTATTCTGGGAACGGGATCTAATATGTTCATTCTCCATTTTACATATCATTACAGCCACATGCATGAGATTACAAGACATGTCTGTGTGTCCAATTACAGTGTGCATGTGCGTGTATATTACGTTTGATGTGACTTTTGTGTGCGTGGCTTCATCTGTTCACATGTATCGTCGATGCGCTAAATGGCTCTCTGCCAGCCCCCCTCTCCTGTTATCGAGTGTGTTTTCTTCCATGTCCTGATTCACTGTGTCTCTCTGCGTTCAGTTGTTTTCAATGAGAAGAGCGTTTCATCATCAAAGGCTTCCTGTCCCATGAGATATTTGTTTTGTTTTCCACTTCACTGACAGCAACTCGCCACCTGCAGAGCAAAGATGAGATTTGTGTAGAGTTCATCAAAGAATACATTGTGGATTGTAAGAACATTGTATTATATTACCCCACCATCCCCCAACCCCACTCCTTAACCTTTTCATTTGAAAATATAACCAGAAATAGCACCGTGGCATGCAGTAAGGACTCCCACATGTTTTGTGGTGTGCTGGCACGCCACTCTATTAGACATCCCCGTCAACACGTGTCATACATTATATACCAGGAGCACGCGCTGCTAATGAAGTGTGCTCTTCATCCCACACAGAAGGTGACCCCTCTGGCTTCTCTCACTTCATCAATATGATATTTTTTTCACTCACAGCTCATTAACCTAACCATGAATTATGCAACCTGCATGCTGTAGTTTGTAGGAAGTAGTGGATTAGTGGGGAGTTCTGTGTCAGTCCATTAAACAGCATGAACTCGGATGTAAAAAAAAAAAAAAAAAACACAGGAATTCTGTTGACTGATTTTATTTGCACATTAATAAATAGTAAATGAGAAGCGGAGCACATAAACACACAGGAGAAGTTCCACAGAACACAAACACACAAATAAACACAGCACGAAACAAAGCCGCTCACGAGCCTCCCTCTGAAAAACTAAAGAGGAGAAAAATAGAAACAAGCCAGACAATATACACAGTCTGTTCATTACTGGATGATATTTTTTTCTTTTAAGCAAATGAGGTTGTTTATTAGGTGGCAGTAAATAACAGACCCTGGCACTGCGTGTTTGTGGTTTTACACCTGCAGTTAGCAGCTGTGGCTTCGGCATGGCAAAGATTATTTAAGTAATCATGAACATGCTCAGATCACTCCCTCCTGCAACTGACACAGTCGCTGGTGTCACCTCGCTTACTTCCCGTAGATGAGATTGCAATGATGCTCTTGTTTTAGAGGAGAAGTGATTTATTGATGTGGCACCTTTTCACCGACTGATCTTGTTAGATAGATAATCTCATTCTCGCTCGCACTGGGCAATCCAGACCGACTGTAACAACAAACACATTCAAGTGAGAACTATACACCTCCAGTGTTTTGGCAGCTCTACTTTGTCCAGGAAATAAAGCTTCAGGCTCCTTACACAATATCTTATTTCAGATCATTTTCTCAACTCTCTCAACTTGTTGTTCCATTAAAAATAAACCATTTGTCAATGAAACTGTTTAAAAAGATTTATTCTTTGTGTGTTTGTCCTTTTCTTTTCAGCGTACCGCTGGGAATCTTCCAGCCAGACTTCAAGCTGGTTGTCACCATCACGTCTGCGTCCACCAGAGGTGGGATCTCACTTTGACCTCAGTGACACCCAGCAGAACATCAGACGAGGAGGCAGCACGCGCTCTCTCCAGCTGGACTACAGAGTGATGGGCTACAGCAGCGACAGGGGCCGAGAGCGGGGAAGGGAGAGCACGAGAAGGACCTTCCAGTGGGAGAGGAATCAGTCGGGTGAGTGGGAGAGGAAACGCATCCTGGGCAGAGAAGACAAGAGAAGGCACGAAGGGGAAGGAAAGAGCACAGGTAACAGGAGCAGAGACATGGGGGCGGCCCAGGACCACAGAGACCTTCAGCAGTTGCACGGTCCTGACAGCTGTGAAGACAGCTCCTCGCCTGTTTACGAGGAATACCAAGAGTGCAGCCACGACCCAGAGCAAAATGAAGATGCAGAGAGCCTTTATGACACTCTACCCCCAACCCGACGAGCCTACGAAGGATACCCGTCAAGCCCCCCGGGCCTCAATCTGCACCCGGCTCAGCTCCTGCCTCCGCTTAGGGCGTGGGACTTACAGACAGGGGAGTGGAGGGAATCACAGGATGATCATGGAGAGCTTGGGTCCAGCGGTCTGGCAGGTTCTGGGGACGAACTAGAGAGACTACTGAACCTGGTGTCGCTTAGAGCCAGGAGAGCCACGCGAATAAACAGAGCCTCCACCGGATCTGAGCCCACAACAGGCTGGGATGGATTTAAATAAGACTGTTCAAAACAAATAGATTTAATATTCCTTTATATATTGAAGAGTGGCAATGGCCCTCTCTGATTATACTTGACATTTATAATACCACACCATTGATCTACCACCTAAAAATAATTAAAGAAGAATATTATAATATATACTTTTATTATCCCACATTATTATCCCGCTGTAAGCAAACACTAATCCACCACCAATCCCCTGGCTCATTTATAAGCTAGAGCTGGAAAAAAAAGAGGAAATACATGTGTTCTCCAGATGCCCTCACCTGTGCTGTGAGAGGGTTAGCGAAAGTTTGGCTGGGAATCGGTGCTGTTACGTTTATTATTTATAGAACGACTGGAGCGTAGCATTTATTAACGCCAAGCATAAAAGGAGCCAGTTGGTCCGTGTGTTAGATGTCACCAGTGCTGTGTACATATGTTATCATGAATTTCATATGTTCTGTTGGATCACACTCATACAGAGACACACAATCTTTTTTTTATTTATTTATGAAGAGGCGCACAAGCAACCAAACAAATGAGTAGTGTAATCATGAAATAAATAATTATAGAATAATTCAATGATTAAATGTAGTCCCCCTGGTATCAGCTGGTTATCCTAATAACATCTCTGAGGCTTTTGTCAATGATGTAGGCAAACAGTTCTTAAAGAAAAAACACCCCAAGCATGTGTCAGTAAAAGTAAGAAATGCATGGTTAAGCAAACATAAATGATTGTGTGTGTGTGCATTATTTATTATGATGTTTTCATGCCTTTCATACATGGCTCAGTTGGATCACACATAAAACACAGAATGACTTTTTATGGCTCAACCATGTACTACTTAATGTATTTCTTACTTTTATTGACACATGCCAGGGGTGGTTTTCTGTTCACGCACACACCACTGACAAAAGCCTCAGACATGCCATTAAGATAACCAGAAGTTGACACCAAGGAGTCTTTGTTTGATCATCTAATTATTCTCTAATTATTTTTTTTTATTCATAATTACACTATTCATTTGTTTGATTGGTTATGAGCCTCTTCGTAAATACAAGCACCAGGGATCTCTGGCTCATGCATGAATAGATATAGCCCTTTAGGTAATGTTATTTATTGTTATTTATTTTTATCTCATTCTTGCTGCTCAGCTTTGACTCACTCACAGTTAGAGAAAGTGTGTGGACATATGCAGATTTATTTTATCAACACAGATTCTCATATTGCTCTCAGTGTGCATTATGTACCCTGTATATATTAGCCAAGCTGAACTTTTAGCTGTGCTCCAGGTAGAATTAAAACCCACTTTGCTCCTGGTATTAACATGCAATATGAATTTCTAGTCTTTATGTGCAGAAATGCTTAAAGAATTATGTGGAACTGCAACCGTGAAGTACAGAGCCACTCACCCAAGACATGCACACATGGCTGCCTCCCCGATAACAGAATGTAAATGCTGCTGAGTTCCCAGTTCAGAGGCAACAAAGGGAATGTAAATGGAATTAAATTCCATGTTAAACAACTTTGAAACACAGGCAAAACAAACAGGTGGTTGCTAACTAGGAGCATTTAAGGATTAACATGTTTATAAAGGCAGGTTTAGACAATTGTGCGTTGGGAACGAACCACAGCAGATGTCTGCTGTCAGGATTACAGGTAGCAATGGAAGCAGCTGCACTGACCTGCCGTCATCTCACACTCACCATATGTCTGCTGGTGCACATGACTCCTTGTGTTTGATTTGAAAATGAAAAAGTACCTTTGACAAAGACTCTGCCGGTGGTGTACAGAAAAACATTACCATCCTGCATAAGGATGTAAACAACAACATATATTGCAGACAGTGTTGGTTTTCACACGCATGACGTATGTATCGCCAGGTGTAAATGCAAATCATCCACATCAGACAGCAACTGTACATAAACACCATTGGCCAAAAGTTTCAACACCTCCATTTTTCCCGCTGTTATTTGAATTTACATAATTCAATATCTCAGTATTTCTGACACTAAAGCACAGGACAGAAGAGGAGATTTTAAAATGAAGGAACACACATATGTTTTTCCATCTGCAGCAAAAATATTGTTCAGAAAGTTTGTTTCAACACTCTTTCACACGGCCCCTCCAATGTTTTGCACTTGCAGGCCGCTCCGGTTTCACCTTCTGTCCAACCAGCTCTGTGGGGTTTAAGTCTGGAGACTGTGCTGCTCTTCCATCATGTGAAGCCACGGTCTAGTTCTTCTAATGTTTTGGCTCATTATCTTGCTGTGGGACGAACCCCAGACCAACCAGCCTGTCTTCCTTTTGTTACTCGCCTTTTTATCACCTCTCCGAACACAATATACAGTTCTGCTTCCTGCAGTGCCGCATTGTGCTTATAATGCATTAGAGGATGTAGCAAACGCAGTTTGTCCCAATGCTGCCTCTGCGTAGACGGTGAGTTTGTGTTACCAACAAAAGTTGGGGCAGCTTTAGGAATTGTTTGCATCAACTTTCAAGGCTGCATCTACTTCTGTAGCTGTAGGAAAGCTATAAGTCAATTAATATCTTTTTCCCCTGAAAAAAAGCTCTGTTTTCTATAAAATGTACATGATTTTTCAATGTTTGGTGACCTGAACCTTTTTTTTGTGCAGTCTACCACTTACCTTTGTAACATTAAAGTTATTCACTGGAGCCGAACTGCTTAAATTTCAATAAAAACTGAAAAAATGGCGGTGTTGTGAAACTTTTGACCGCCAATGTATTTTAATGAAAATGTAACACTTTCAAGACAGGCAGGAACTGAAGGTCGCAGTGTTTAACAAAATGTATTTCTTAGCATTCCACTGCCATTAAAAGCTATTCTATATTTTGAATAGGCGTTTGTCATGCCAGTGAAAAATTGGCTTTCTCCAACAAGAGTGAATGGATTTACTTGTTGTGGCAAGAATGCAGTTACACTGAAAGGCACCATGTGGATTAGTACAAATAGCCACATACCAGCATACAGTAATCATGACCAGGTTTAGTGTCACCTAATGTATCCATGTCCCCCAGTGTGGTCTCCATCTGTCCTGCCTTCCTCTTTATCCGCTCCTATTCTGGTTGACTCTGTAAGTGGGTTTTTGAAGAGTGCCCCAGCTTGCATTGGGCCACACGCAGGGAAACATCACCGGACAGGTCAGACCAACACATTCACACCTGTGGGCACTTCACAGTTTCCACTTCACCTGTCCTGCATGTCCATGGACTGTGGAGGGAAGTCGGTGCACCCGAAGGAACCCCACAGGAATAAACTGTGAGAAGGTGCAAACTCAACACAGAACAGCAGCTTCCAGAGGCTGATATTTTTAAACCCACAACTTCAGCGTTGCTAACCAGTAAGACACCTTTGCTGCACCCCACCTTGTCTGAATTTAAGTTATTTCAGATCGCTGACATTCTGAAGCACAACGCTTATGTACCATTGTGGATGTTTGAGTGGCACATTACTAGGACTTGGCAGAAAATGCTCCACTCAAGCAGATTCATACTTTATTGGAAAGAAAATTGCATTTGTCTTAAGGGTGAATATGTACCTGCTACACTGCAGCAGGTGAGCTTTATCTCAACACAGGCTACATGAGATAAATAATCCCCATAAAATATTTAATCCTATCAAGTCGGTCTTGCCACGCCGCTTATATGTGTTTCTTTCCGTCCCGACTGGAATCTGGCAGATTCATTTAGCGGAGCTTAAAGTCACCGATGTCCTGGGAAGACACGAAGGTGTTAAGACTGTCTTCTGGAATGTGAAGTGCATAAACTGTGTGATCGGTCCAACAATACATTTTATTTTTGAAAATATTTCTGATTATTTGAAACGTGGGGTGATGATGGAGGCTCAGATTGCCTCGGCTGTCAACAGGTGAACAGATTTCAGCGTAATCCTCTCATAATGCCTTTTTGTTTACCTCGGGAACTGATTTCTTCGCTGTCTGGAATAGATGCATCCGGCTTATTGTGGGGTACTCTTTGTTCCTTGTGAGTTTTTTCCCATGCTGACCCATTGCTGTGATCAAATTGTACACACTGTGCATCTGTAAAAAAAAAACAAAAACAAAACATTATTTGCGATTAGATAATACTATTGCTGTCTGCGCAGAAATTTTCCTGCCACATATAAAAATGGAAAGCCATGTTCCGCAGCCTCAGTGCATAGCTGAGTAGGACAACATGCACGTCTGGTATGAAATCCACATTAAAGCAACATTAATTACTGGATGTTACAAGGTGCGCTGCCGGCGAGTATTGTGACATTTCCTAATCGTTTTATCTACATCCTCCAAAGGTGAGCAGTCATTAATTCTTGATTGGTGACAAAAGGTTGAAGCAGCCAGTGGTGGTCAGCGTGCTCCGCGTTCACGCTCCTCACTCACTGCCTCTGTAACTAACAAGGAGACACACAGAGGAACCTTTGTGGTTTTTGATTATCCACCCCTCCGCCCCCTCCCCTGCGGAGTTAACACAAACTTTGTCCTTGTTATCATCCATCCCTCCATGTATAAACAGCACCAGGCTGACTGTCTGCCAGAAAGCATTCCCATGGCAACCAGACGTTCCCCTGATTGTGTTTGTTTTATTTTCTCTGTCAAATACAACACATTTTGGCCAATTAGGACACAAGTGTGTGTGTGTGTGTGTGTGTGTGTGTGTGTGTGTGTGTGTGTGTGTTTCCTTGATGCAATGCTACACAGAATTCTTTGACACAGGAATAAGCCCTCGCCCACTCCTAAAAATATAGTATGTAAGTATTGTGTATGCATGCACCGAGACAAGTCAGGATTCAGTGGTGGCAGGCGTGCCTGAGCGTCTTAGGTTTGGGAGTAGGGGGAAAAAAAAAACCGACCTTGAAATTATTCATAAACATTTCAAGAATCTGTGGTTACATCATTTAAAATGGCTAAGTGCATATTTTGGGGACAGCCACCAGCTGTAGTGGTAGCTGTATTTTCCGAGACAGGAAATCATTTTGTCAGAATAAATGTTGCTTTTTTTTTTTTTTTTTTTCAGTGGATATTATTTTTGAGCGAAACACTTCATATATGTTTTAGTGCATGCCAGTTTGTGTCAGTGCAAGAGATGGAAATAGCTCACAGTCAAATGTCGACTGGCTCGTTCCAGCTCTGTTCTGCCTCCCTGCAGGAACCATGAACCACAAAAGACTCAAACAGGTACACGACAGAACTCGAGGGAGATGAATCTCTATTTTCCTCAGCCCAGGAAAAAAAAAAAAGAAAAGAAATATTCATGCATTGCTGTGTAAAACGCACATAAACCTTGATGAAACTTGTCACTGCAGGAGACATTCTAAAATTTTTATTACTGACTTTACATCCTAAAAATAATCATCTTGTTCTGCTCTGCAATGTGATCACAACACCTGAATTTATGTTTCCTCTTCTAGTACCCCTTCCTGTCACAACGAGGTGAGCCAGAAAATTTGATTTTTATCAATTGGCATAATATGCAAAAGATGTCTCAAGTGATAACAGCCAGAGGTCTGTGAGAGGTGCAGGTGGTGTATCAGCCTGTCATTTCTGTTTTTGTGGTGATCCTGCCTTCATTTGAGGTCTTCAGAGGGAGACAGAGGTAGAGGAGTCATTACCCACAGGACATGCATCCTTACATAACATTACTTCTGCCTCCAGCCAGTGGTACACAGGGAGCAACAACAAAAATGTAAACAGCACACCACAGGTATGAAGTATCCTGCTGTCTGGTCAGAGGGAAACTGGGGGAAACTACAAGCAATGTATTCATCCAGATTCACAGCTTATTAACTCATTCTGACAAGGATTATGTAACATGTCCCAATAACTTAAATACACTCTGTGGCAGTCCCGTCTGATGACCATCCTGCTTGTTTTAAGGTATTCCAAGCATGCTGGCTATCCTGATGACGAGCGCAGGGTCAAACCAAAGGCAAATGTGAGGTTGTCTGAGGGAAAGGAGAGGCAGACATAGAGAAAGAGAGAGAGAGTAATAGCCAAAGTGAATGTTGTGTTTATTCATCATGCATCAGAGGAAACTGATGAGGACCTGCCAGTCCCTTTAGCTCTGCTGGATTTTCATTGGACCATCTGGCATTTACACCATAGAGTAAGCTAAGCCACTTAAAACCTCTCTCACCCCCACCATTTTTTATTTATTTTTTCCCCCTCCATCGTCTTCTCTGCTCCATTTTTTTTCACAATGCCGTTCCTCTAGATCTGGCAGGACACAGCGGGGATGGGAAGGGATGGACAGAGGGATGAAAGGATGTTACATAAAGGAGGACAAGAATGAAAGATAGATCATGTAAGAAAGGCAGGAGATGAGTAGAGAAGTGGGAAAGGGAAGAGAGATTACCATTCCCCAGTTCCTGCTTATTGAGGGGTGGCTGTGTGGGTGATTATAAATCCACGCTGTTCTCAGTAACACCAGGATTACACACCCAGCCAGACCTAATCTATGCGCCTAACATCTGCCTCTGATGACATGGACACATGCATGCACACAGGCACGCGGGCGCACGGTCATACATGCACATAAACACTGACATGACCGTAATGGTTAGAAATGCAGCCCGTGTCTCAAGTAATTTGATCACATGTATTATTCACGAACACTTCGGTATAATCAGACACTATGTGCCTATGCTGCTAAAACCAAGCAACGTGGAGAGGGTGGGGTAGGGAAAATGAAATGGGAAGGGGTCAAGTCCATGTATGACGATATGAATTCACATCAGAAAGCTGCCCTCAGCCATGTGTGACAGAGGGAGCTGTGTCCCTGCCCTATCCCATCACCCCCTCACCCTCCCCCTACTGTTTTAACAGATTATTACTAAGGCAATCCTCTGGCATATGCCTGCAAAACTACTACGTGTGAGACAGGAAATATAGCTTCACACTTGACTTAATTGGATTTTCCTATATGATGAAAGTACACGGATGACATTGGATTACATCAAATTAATGTGACATTAAAAGACAGTAACCGTCTCAAACTGCGTCACGTCTTTTGGGTGGAAGGAAAGGTTTTCTCTTGGCCACTGTCTGTTCATTTTACCCTCCATTAAGCCTCGGCTTGAGATCTAATATGCTGATGTGACAAGGGCCTTTAGTGTTAGTCTGTCAGACTTTTATTACAACGCTCCCCGGCTTGCTCTGATCTTGAGAAGGAAAACAGAGGTGAGACAGGATGACGGATCAAAATGCTGCTGAGAGATCTGGTTACATCATTGGCCTCAGAGCTCAGCTTGTTATCAGCTTTAGCTCTGATGAATTGGTATGTTGTCACCCTCAAGATTGCTGAGATCTGATTTTGGTTTGAAAAAGAAAGAGGTCTGCTCTGTAATGTGCTTTGATCATTGGGGGGTTTTATGCACACCAGCAGAATAAGCATCCAGATTTGCTGAAGTTGCTACAACCATAAGATTTTTTATTACGTCCTTGTGTAAGCATGAAATGCTTGTGGTTGTAACCTTTTACAGTCCAGCTGATGACTCAAACGTAAAAACTATCATATGAGACTGTGTGACAAACCCACCCCCAGAAGGCAGTTGGAGACCAATAACCTCCTCCAGAAATTCCTTACTGCTCCACCTGTAGGTATTGTTTTCTATCACTAACATTTTAAAATAAAATTGATTTCACTGCAGGGATGAACCTCTGCCCTCTAAGTCTCTTTCCGTGTCTGTGTTTGATGTGTAGCTATAAAATGATAATCATCTATTGGCAGGAATTCCAAATCCAGATTATACCAAAAGCTCTTTAAACATTTCCCTGGCTTTGGGTGCAATTTCCACCAGATTTCATACAATATTCATGAGCTTCTGAGATTTCCCACAAAATGTTACGAGTTGATACACAAAGCAATTATCATCCAGGGGCTGCAATTCCTTGTGGTTATTCCAAACAATCAATCAACACAACACCAACCAGCTACAGTGAGTCCCAAATTAAGCAGTTCATTACTGAGGGTTTATACGTTCCCAGGCTTCTCTCAAACCATTTTTCCTGCAGTTAAATGATTATCATCAATAATCATGTTTTTTTTTTATTTTTCACGAGCCACCTGCAAAAGTTAATAAAGGAGGTGCAATTATAAATGTCAGGAAGTTATTTAAAAGTAATTTTTGAAACAGATGATTAAATTGGCAGTCAATAAATGTCAGTAAATTGTTAATAAACACGTTTTTGGTCCAGATATTTTCCAGATATTCTAAAAGGGTGGGTGGTCTAATGGTCTCTTGAGTGGCCCTGCTGGTGAATTAACAAAGTCATTATTTAAACTCATAAATGTTTAGAAAAATAATCAGATGTTAGTGGCATAATTACATTTGCCTTATCACCTTTTTCAATTACAATAATAATAAGACTGAGCACTCCATTTCATGTCACTTCTTACTTAAATGTAACACAACCAGAGTAAATGGCAGCTGGCAGCTCTGAAGATGTGCTCTGGCACAACAACATTGTCAGCTAAATGCCAACGATGGTCGTCAGGATTGGAAGAGAGGGATTTATCCTCCGAGGACCACGAATGGCTCACAGAGAATTTTCGGCTGATCCAACATGAAGGGATATTTCTCAGGATAAGTAAAAAATGTTATTCTGCTGGTGGCACCTGAGGAAAGATCAGGCGGTCAGCAATGTCAGCAAGGATTCATCCATGAATCTGTAGAGATATTTCAGTCTATACTGGTGGTGGATCAAGTGGTAGACCAACACTGCGAGCCACATTCTGTTAGTGTGGATAAATATCATATATTACAGCTTTAAATATCTTCAAAGTTTTACTGAAAACAAGTACAACATTCATAAATAGAGAATGTGTCTTTATCCATCGAATACACACAATGAATTATTGATAAGGTGGTCATTTGATTTTCCTTACACATCCGCAAACCTTCAATAAACAAAATTTGACACGCAAAGGATTTCAGTTTTTTTATTATTACATGCTGTATCCATACTGAGTGCAACTCGAGATTGCCGTGTCCTCCTCCTCCGAACCTGTTTGCCATCACAATCAGGGGTCATGCTAGAAGAGTAAATGTTTTTGTTTCCATGACAATACAAATATGTGTTATATTACTTTCAAAGACACTCACAATAAGGCAAGGTATACTTATAGAACTACCAAGCTACTTTTCCTTTGTTTTCTTTACACCTTATTCTCCAGACGTTTTTTTTTTTTTTTTTTTTGGTAGCACCATCTGGTGATTTCAATAAAAAATTCTCTGCGGAACAATGGCTCCGAGAGAGTTAGCCAACAAAGACTGTCATCAATATTAATAACGCAATGTTGTCCTGTAAGGTACAACACAAACAACGTGGCCATATGGACCAGCTACTGGTTCCTGGTTCTTGTGGAGGACGGTGTTGATACCCAGTTGCCCTGGCTCTAACCCACTTCCCTATTCCTGCGTTTTATTCCCACAACAATAAGACATAAGTGAGTGATTGTTAAAGGTTCTCTCTCAAAGCGGGAACACACAGTAATCACAATGGCTATAAAGTCTGTGAAGCATATTCACCACAGTCAGCACAGCATTATAAAAGCTCTGCCGTTTTCAATTAGCAGAGTTATGTTTTGTGTTTTGTGCTGTCAATGCCATTGGTTTTCCTGATGTGTGATAGTGCCATGCATACATCCAGTCCCTGTCCCTGCTATTGAGCTTGTCTCCATATTCAAAGTGCATACCCTTCGTGTGCGCGTGCGCGTGCATATATGGCTGACCTCACAGCCACAACTGTCCGTCTCCCGGTCATCACATCAGGCCTGTGGAACATATCACCGCGGCTAGAGGCTGACACTGATCTGTTCCCGCTGCTGCTGCTGCTCCAGGGCATCCGCTGCAGCCATACGCCCAGCAGAGAGGAGTTAAGCAAGTGAATGGCGCTGGCCTCAATGTGTCACCACTGGCACTGACACCATCGATGACATAATGAATCCACTGGATCTGATGGAGAGTTTCGACTGCGCTGCTGCCACCAGTTAGCCACACTGAGGGATGAATGGGATTAAACTGCCACCTCCACTTGCTCTGACTGCACTGTGCACAAAGTGAATCATATGAGTCTCATATGAGAGAATCATATAAGTCCAAAAATGGCACCCTGGTGGAGGCATGCACAAACTGCTGTAGGATATTGGTTCAATCAATAGCACGTGATGTTTGCACTTAATTGAGAGACTCTTATAACATGGCTCCAGCTGTTTCATGATCATTTTCGTCCTGTGTGTGTTTTTTTAAAGGTTAATGCATTAACACAGGTTGCAATAAACCAAATAAATCAAAACCAAAGGGGGGGGGGGGGCGAATGTGTTGTTATTGTGCTTTTAAAAATGTCATCTGGCTCATCTGTGAGAAAATGCTCCACATAAGGCACAGTGAGCTGATTGGACTTCCCGTGCCGACCCACCACTGTGTGTACACTTCAAGCGCCTCCAAGCATTGTGCAGAGATCAAAGGCAGATTCTGGGAAGTCACGCTGGGAATAGGCGGGGGGGGGAGGGAAACGAGGGAAATCTTTTTTTGCACGCACACCTCGGCATGGTAGAAGGAGATGAGAAAGCCAAAGAGTAGTAAGCACTAAGTAAGAGGAGAGAGATGGTGGTGGGGGGGGGGGGAAAGCCAGGTCGAAGGTATAAAGGTTGATTGTGAAGAGCGTGTCTGCCTCCGTCCTCACTCTGGATTTGTCCACATCCTGCTGTGAGCCTGACCGAGAGCTCCTCTGTGAAATTTACCACAGTGCCGCCTCGCCACGCACAGCGGCGGCTGCGTCGGGGCTCAGCGCACGCAAGGGCATCACAAATGCTTTGAGAAGACAATTTGATCCTCCCTGTTTACAGACAGTCGCAAAACATACCAGGAGGTGAGAGCGAGGCGGCGCAGTGGTTTGACATTTTAAAAAGGAGTAGCCTCCTGTTTTTCCCCCCTTTTCGCCCAGCGTGGGCGCATGCGGACTGACAGGAGTTAGAGATGCCAACCAGCAAGCCAGGGACACTTGAAGAGGATGAAGACTTGAAATATAGATGTCCTGTGTCCCCATTTACGAAGCGTTTTCCAAAGGACAAATAATTGACATTTCCTCACCAGAGAGGAGGTGTGGCACCGCCGCCGGTCCGAGCTGTTTGGCGGCACAGCATGGATGGATGACTTTAGTGCGAAGGTGAAGAAAGAAAACCAAGAGTCTGCGTAACTTTATGCCGCCTGGGTCACACGTGACCGCCCCGTTATATCAAGTCAATATCGCCTTTAGCAGGCAGACCTGACGCGCGCGCTTGTGGACCCCGGGGAGCCACCCAGGTGCGCTCCATGTTTCATTTAGGACGCCCCGGTACCGGCGGTACCTGCGGGACGTAAAGCACAGCTGGGACTTGATAGCAGCGTTGGGCTGTGGGCCAGTGATGCCGGAAACATTCACACTCCTAAAGAACCGCACAGAGCCACGGCTGGGGCAGCTAGAGCGCACACTGGCCTCAGAGGGGAGCGCCCGCCCCGCCTGGGTCATAGCTATCCTGGCCAGCGTGCTGATCTTCACCACGGTGGTGGATGTGCTGGGGAATCTGCTGGTGATCATCTCGGTGTTCAGGAACCGCAAGCTGAGGAACTCGGGTAAGAGCCTCAGTCCTTTTGCATTGACGTGGTTTAAATGTATAAAAGTGGAAGGTCAGTTTCCCTGATGATTAGTGACCACAACCACTGATAGTGACTCATGCTTGAAGGTAAAGTTGTGCACTTTTGCCTCTTACAGATCTTCACAGTGTTATGGGAATGGGCATAGTGATGTAGGCTTTGTATGACTGTGTGTGAAATCTGCTCTCTGGGTAAATCTAGTTTGTTTTACCCTCCTCATTGTGACTGAGCTCACTTTGTTCCATAACATCGCCTCAACACATGACTGAACCGCTGACAAAAACTATTCCAAAGTAACTTTTGTTCTTTTTCATGTAGTTTCAAAATAAAAAAAATAAAAACACAAACTTTCAGTTGAACTCACACCACGTAGAATGTAGCTTCAACTAAATGCCTACCTTTGGATTAGAGAGTCAACCTACTTCTGTCAGCCTGCTCGCAACCTAAAAGCAAAGGATGTTGGCAGTATTATCCAGAACACTGTTTGCTGAAGGGCATCTTGACAGGACTCGTGGCCGATCCAGGTATTTAACCTGTGCTAACCTGTGTATTTCCAGTTAACTGTGCATTACACTGTGGCAACACCTTGACTGATGTGTTGCTTTGTCCATGACTGTGAAGTGTGCCCCTTTCTCCCCTCACTCTTGCACTCTTCTGTGGTGGAGTTCAAAGGTGGACTGACTCGACCAAGCTGTGTAGGATCTGGTTAATAAACGCAGGTGAGGCTTGTTAAAAAGCTGACTGCAGAGGAGTTGATGAACCTATTCTGATGTGAATGTGTGAAATTACCCAGGAGGCTTCCTGCTGCTATAGTGAAGAATAAAGCCACATCATAAAGCATGGGCATACTCTTTCACTGAACCCTCACTTCAGGTGAAAAGTATACACTGGAGGTTGTAATTCAACGCTTTTCAAAATGAGCCTCTTTCAAGGATTTTACACATTTTTTTTTTCAGTGTTACTGGTTTACCATCTAATTCCCCCCTCTCTTTGGATACCTTTTTTGTTCATTGAAAATCATTGAAACAGATCATTAAACAAGAGTAAATGAGGATTTTTTAAAAGATTAAACATGAGCCTGAAACCTTGTCAAGATGGAGATCTTATGCAGTAAAATGTGCCACACTGTGCTGACGGGCTATTTTGTGCCTTATCAGGCAACAATTAGGGCAGAAAATGTGCATTTATTTGCATTTTCAGTAAATCAGCAACTATTTTTCAGGCAGTAGGATGCAAATAGAAATCTTTCCTCCTTATTAGTAGATGGTTAAAGAACCTTGAGGGCAAACCAAAACAACTACAAGCTTTTATTTAAGGACATTATGGGCATCCCCTTGTGTTTGTTCTCACTGGGAAATATTTTCTTCAGTCAGGTGCACAGTGATCGCTGGAGTGTTTTCAGTCCTGTCTTCAGAGAAAGACTCCCACATTCTGCACTCCAGCGTGGATTTTTTTTTTCTAAACTAAGGTTTAGGTAAGGTGTAGCTTATTCATAGCTCTGAATCGCCTTGGACAAAGGTTATTTGTCTATTGAAGCAGGTATGAAGTCGAGTCAACAAAGTTAAGTGAAGTGAATTTGTAAGTTCTGAGTGATATGTCAAATGTATTTTCATTGGTGTATAGCTGAACCCACAAACCTCCTCTTAATAATTATCATGTTCAACTTCATGCACAGTGACAGACTTGGGATAACTGCATTCACAGGATTTAACGTAATCACACAGGAGTCTTTTCACTTAGAGTGTGTTAAACATTTCTATCTCTGTTGCTTTTCATTTTTACTCCTGCATTACTTTGATCTACCTTTTATAAATATAAGACGTGCAGTCCTTGGTGGCCACTTAACAGCAATACAACAGTTAATTCATACATCCATGAGGCTCTGGTGAAAATCAAACAACCATGGCAGACTCACACTGCAAACATGACACTAACCTATTGAAATCGTCATATTGTATCAGATCACGATATGTGTGCGATCACGTTTGCCCTTTGGCAAAACACATTTATGTTTTTGCAGGGCCTTGATTCAAGTACCTCTTGTGCTTTTAAGAGGAAGTGCTTGTGGCGTGGATGTTAGAGAAATGGGTGATTATTATTTCTTTTTTTTTTTTTTTTGTTCTCTGAATTAGGACCATTACACCAGCATATGGCTCAAATGTAGAGTTTTCAATGCAAGACACACAGCTCACCTGTTTGTGCACAGGCACAAATGACATATCACCTGTCTATAGTTTGCCCCATGGAGACTGAGTGAGAGACCAGATAAGACTATATCATAAAATTTTAATTTTACAGCCTAATTAAAAAAAAAATTCTGCTTTAATTTCTCTTCCAGGTATTCTTGTGTGCTATGGGTTATCCTTTCTTTATCTATTTATATGTGTTATATTTATTCTTGGTTTCCGAAAGCCTACATCTCTAGAAAGAGTGATATGAAAACATGTAGTGCCAGTAACATGGTGCATTTCTACCTTAAAGCTGATCTCTCTCAACTCAAACAGCCCACTCAGCAGTTCAGAAACCATGCTGATCCCACAGTCATGAACTCACGGCTCGGAAAACACCTGACTTTTAACAACAGATTATATATAAACAGGCATGGCAGGAGCAGAGGGTGGCATATGTTTAGGCACTACAGTTGTCATAGCTTTGCATAAGTCCCTGCAGAGGCAGAGCGAATATTGTAAACTGCTGGACCACAACATTTCATCAGGTGATGACTAACTCTGCTTATTTATTCTCACCTACCCACAGTGATGTACGCACACTCAAACTGTAGTAGATATGATATTACAGACTCATTATTAAATTGGCACCAGGCAGTATTTTTTCACACAGACAATATCTCTGCGTGTTGGTTTGTAATCAGGCTGCACATGACCTCTCTGCCTCTCACTTTTTAGGAGCCCTGTATATTAAATATATAGATCTTCCTCTCATCATGCGCTATTGTTTACCGGCAGGCTCGTCCACACACACACACACAGTCGCACACATGCATGCATCCGTGAGTCATTAGAGCTAATTGTCAGCCGGAATTTGTCTTTTAAACAGAAAAGCTTTGATGCATGCACAGACGGGCTAACGTACAGATTCTGCCATGCAAAAGCACGTAACACACATTCAGGAAAATACTGTCCATATATCTAATGGTGATATTGTGCTTATTTGCATGAATGTGCATGGGAGAAATGCCTTGTACAGTTGTGTGGGGCAGAGGTTTTTGTCCCCTGAGATTTGTCTTTGAAGGAGCTTAGGTGTTGCAAACGTTCAAAGAGAGTTAGACAGGATCGCACATTACAGAGACTCTCTTCAAAGAGACTTTATTTACATCACCCCCTCCCCTCTCCAGCTACTTCCCTCTAAAGCTCTCTTCCTCTACAAAAATAATACTTAAAGTATTCCTCAGCGGTGTGAAAAGTGCAGTGTTTCACATCCAGTCCGTGCCCCCGTTCATTGTGCTGAAGCGCTGAGAACCGATCTCGTCATCTGTCTCTCTCCATGGTGCTGAAACACAAAACACACACAGAAAAAAACCTTCACTCAATCTGCGTTCTTCTCTGTACCCGTGTTCTTGTGAAAAGTCATCGGTCAGCCAACGTTCTTCCAATCCAAAGTCCAGACCTGGCACCATTTTATCAAGAACCCTTCAGAAGCTGACATGAATATTCATGGACAGCATGCATCTCATATCAAGCAACAGTGATGGCAGAGAGTCTATGCCAGACAGAGTTTGTCCCACAGCTGTTATTGTGTCACTAAATTAAGGTTTGATATTTTTGATGGGAGAAAGTAACCATGTAGAAAGTAAGCAGTTTGCTCTAATGCTTATGGAGCAGTAAGGACACGTCAGCCAGGTGAGGCCAGCCGGCTAAATGGACCGATGTCTATGGTCAATCCAAGGTGAGAACCGCTTCATATTAGGAAGACATTTGGTAATTTCATCTCACGTCTCTGTGTTTTTAACTGGTTGTATAATTCCTTTTGGAACATAAACTTTATTAATGCCAAATTAGTTTGTGCTCGTGACACAGTAATGCAAGTTGAAATTTAAAAAAAAAAAAATTCCCCCCATTTCCCCAGCCCAAAGGAAACCTGTTGGTGAAGCTTTGAGTTGAGCTATTTTATTTTGAAGTGAAGTCTTGTCACCAGATCCCAGCTGAACTGGAATGTCAGCAAGAACGCTGCTGCATGTTGAGCAGATTGTATTCTGCTGTTCTCCAGTGTATGGCTGGCTCAACCACCTTCAACCCCCCACCCCCCCACCTTAGTATTTTTATCCCTGTAACAATTAATTGATTATTAAATAAAATAACTGTCAGGTGGAGTCCAAACTTGGGAGCACTCTCACGTGTTATACACTGCATAAATACACAACTCAAAAACTACTGGGCTGCACTCAGTGGAAATAGATTGTTGCCCACGAAAATAGCCACTGGCTGCTGGAAATTACACTACCAACAATGCGGCATCCTACCTTGTCACCAAGATTGCAACCGTCGCAGAGCATCCATGGCTTTACACACAACTGTTTTGAGTGCACCATCCGAGTACTTGTGGTGCACACCATTTACCTGTCAATCATGCACTCAAAGCAGCAAGTGTGAGTATGGAAGGATGCAAATTGAGACACATCATTAGTGCAGTGTATTTGTACTGAGACAGGCCCCCAGACTGCGACTCTCTCCATGGTGCTGAAACATTCAACCCTAGCCTCTCCAGAGCTTTCTGTTTCTCCCAATGGTCCTCTGTGACATCTGCTGTTACTGCTAATAGTACCACTGCTCTGACTTGGCTGTAGTTTAGTTAGCTGTTGTCACATTGTTAAAACATGAAGGAGTGATTAAAATATTAATACAGCAGAAAGAGAGCAAGCGAGCATGCGTGTGTGTACCTAATCTGGTTTAATTACACTGCTGAGGAGCTACTCTTGAAAGCACAGGCACTTAAGATGATAATTTAGTTCGTGGCAGCTGAAAAGGCTGATTTTTTCCAATTTAAGACCGGGACTGCTGTTACAAATGGGTTCAGAGTTTCTGTAGGTAAATAGTGGTTATGGGTTGTCCTCTCAAGTTTGGAAATGTGTTTGTATGTGCGACTGAAGAAATGTGAGACAAAGAACAGACGATTTCAGTGCTGTCATTTATTGGGCAGCTGCTATAGGTCTTCTTTTCACAGCGTTACATTTTATTTTAAGGCTGACCCGATGACTGACTATTTAGGCCCACAAAACATTTGGGCATATATGCTCTGAGCAGATGAACCCCTGGTTTGGTTCAGTTTCAGCAGATGCTTTCCTGCATGTCATTCCCGTCTCTGCCCCATTTCCCGTCTCTCTTCACTGTCCTAACAGATAATAATATAATAAAAATCTGAAAAACATCAAAACCAGATCAAATATTGTGGGTTACAGAGTTCCCAGCAAAATTTGTTTTCATTATATTTCTACCCATCAGTAACACAGTGACAGAACGTTGTGGTCAGTGGTTTCAAACACTTGCTGTGATAAAACATCTAAAAGCTAAAATCCTTACGGTCCAGCGGCTGATTTGTCTTTGATGTGAAAAAGTTTGATAACATAATTTGATATAACTGCATCACTTCTATCTCAAGTGTGTTGGTCCACAGGTTGCAGAAAGTAAGATTTTAGCTAGGTGAGACCCTGCTAACCCTGATCCAGCATCTCTTATAGTTTTAGAATGGACTTTAATATTCTGCTCATCACTTTGAAAACATTTTTTTCCCCTTTTCCCCTTCATTTCCACTATGACCCAGTAGGCATCCTCAGATGTTGGCTCCTTCTGGTTTCTACTATAATTTATGCTCCTGACCAAGGTTTTTTTTTTTTTTTGCCATAGGGGCACTTGGGTGTTTGATTTTAATTCATTAAAATCAAAACAGGAGATCAGCCAGCTGAACAGGTTGTCAGATCAATCAGACTGTTTTAATCCTGAGGAGCTTTCTCGGCTTTCTCATGCATGGAAGGCTCATACCATCCGTCCAAACGACCGTATTGGAACCTTTTTATGTGCGTAACAGAGGAGATGGAGAAAAGGAGGCAGAGAGAGGGAGAGATCACAGAGCAAGCGGAATGGAAATAGAAGAGTGTTAAGCTGTGGCTCAAAAAGAAAAGGGGAAGAGATTAGACACAGGGGCTCTGTTGCTAGTTTGATTTGAATTAATCCATTTATTTGATATTGAATCATTTGGAATCGTGCATGAAAATTGCATTTGACATCCCATTATACATCCCATTGTGACAAATATTGGCCACTCAGTCTGGTTTCATCATGTAGTTTCACGTAAAATCCATAGGGGAGCTGAGTTGCCACTGATCTATAATGCATGGGAGGAGAGTGTCTGCGGGGCTTTGGAGGATTTTCTGTATGTGCCGAGGCTTTGCCATATAATTCTTTCATCATCTGGTTTTACTGTTTTTTGTCTTACTCAGTGAGTATTTAGGCAGAAGTGAAGGTTGGACATGACTGCTGGGGATGTTTTCAGCAGCTTTAAGTGCTCTGAGAGTCTGCCTCTGCCTGAGCTGTGCCCAGACACTGTCCTGTATCTTTTGGGTGAAGCATGACTTCTGTAATTCCCTTGAACACAGACAGCTGGATAAAGCAAATAGTAGGAGCTCAGACCAGCTAGACGGAGAGGAGCAAGAAGAAGAAGCGGGTTGGAAGCATTTCAAAAACAGGGAAATGGCAAGGACACAGGCCATAAAATAGAGAGAGACAGTCCAACATTTAGATAATAGAGGGAAAGGACGGAAATCCCTCGCTATGAAGGGTAGGAGAGTGATGCTGTTTTATAAAGGGAAGAGGCACAGCCGAGACAATGTAAGAACTACTGTCATGTGTCATCAGAATCACCCAGTTGTTATCAGTACTTTAGTGCTGAGACGGGGGGATGATTCAGTGGCACAAGTTTGCACATATGCGTGCACGCACACAGCAACTGACAGAACAATTTTCTTTAATCTCAATAACCATGAACATGATAGATTGACCCACTTAATCTGCAAAGCAAGTGATTGGTAATTTCGTTCCTTTATTTCTTATCAAATCCTGTAATGCCTCCTGTATCTGCCTATATCCATAATACATGCATTGTGATAATTTGAAGTGCATTATGTAACAGTTTCTCAAAACCCTCAGGCAGCAGTGGGTGAAGAGGTGGAAGAAGCAAGGGATTTGCTGCAAGAGAAGGAGGAGAAAGAGAGTGAAAGAAGGAGGGAGGTGAAATAGAGAAGACGTGAGAAATCAAGGCCAATCTAGGATGAGAAAATGAGAATAGGATAAGGGAAGGGAGGGAGGCGTCGCAAGGATGCGCATAACTGTTTCTCATGCAAACGACTCCGCAAACAAAACAGACAAACACAATGTTTGTCTCAGGCAGACGCAGCGAGAGAGAGCGAGGTGGGCAGGATGGAAGCTACTTCCCTAAGCTACTCTTGGATGCAACCCTACAGAGATGTAGGCAAAGACTGCAAGTGTACATACTGATTTAGCAGCCAGATGTGGAAAAAAAATGTATGCAAAGCGCTGATTTTAAATGCGTCTGGGAAGTTATTTTAGATGTAATTGATAAAGCAGTTTGTGTTCAGACTGCAGTGTTAGTGTGATGGGATTTGTCTGTTTGTCTGACAACCCTCAAAGCCCGACTGCAATCATATCATAAAGCCGAAGAAATGGCAGCAAAATGCGCAACTTTATGTTTAACAAAAAAAGTTTAATTTAATTAGAAGTGCTTTGCTTCAAAGAAAATGAAAAGATGAAGATGTTTAGTTTCTCTGTGGTAAACCCTGAAGTCATGTTATAGTAGCACCAGTTTATCTCATTAAACATGGGCATGTAATCTGCATCTTCCAAAGAAGAAACCATTCATTAAAGACATATGTGTAAAGGGAACATCTGCTTCTTTTACACACTGAATTGAATACTTAATCAAATCGTATTGATTCGGACTCATGTGTAGTATTTCTAGCTGAAGACGCTCCAGGCTTCCAAAATCAAAATGGAAATTATTTTCTACAAAAATTCATGTTTTCCTCACTTTCACCTCTTGAAAGTTTTTTTTTTAACTTTTTCTTCGTAGTGTTGATATTTTTGCAGGTGAATGGGTTTAGAAGCCTGAGTGGAAGCGGGACAGCTGCAATTCTAATTCTAATGTCCATTATGAAAGTGCTTTTGGAAGACTGAACAGAATGATCTCAGGACAGATTTGTTTAGCTAAAAATCCCATGCAAGCGAAGGTTAAATTAGCAGAAGTGAAATTTGTGAGTAAACACAGACAGCGAACACAATAAAACAAAGTCACTTCTTTCTCCTCGGGGGCTGCATGTCCTTTCCTTTGGTTTCTATTCATCAGCTTCACCACTCCCATTCAGAGCGTGTTTGCAGCCCGGGTATAACTTGGCAGTGGGGACACACCAGACAGTTTGAGCACTCAAATGCTGTGCATCCAAAATGCCAAGTTCTCTGATCAAACACAGAACGCCCAGAGAAATTAAAGCCCTTCAAAGGCTGCAGTCGGTCATCTGGGTGTAATTCTGTAAGTTATGACGTGAAAAACAAGGCAAACATTTTACATAACGAAAGTGATGGTGCCTAAAAACCTGTTCTTGGTGGTTTCATAATCAATAATGTCAATCGTCATTTTTCCGGTTGTGCGGTGCAGCCTTAATCTAGACTTTTATTTTCCCAATGTTCACTGTTATAATGATGGGCTAAGACAGCTTTCTGATTTAATCATCTGCTTTGCTTTACAGTTCAGTGTGCACTTCAAAGGTCAATCTCCTAGGACTAACCAGACTTAATGTCTGCCTTCTGTACTCAGTGGAAAAGCCAGTAAGCTGCAGAATCACAGGGTCCTACATATAAATTTACCAAATCACAGATATAGTGTAATATATTACTGAGAATCTACTGTGCAGGAGGGCAACCTTGTGTCCTCAGCATGGTTTGAGAGGTTGTAATATAGGTAATACACGACAATGCTTTCAGTTTGAAAGAATCTGCCGCTTTTTTCTTAGACTTCCAACGTTAAACTATTAAAAATACCCTCTGAGTTCAGTGACAGACTGAGGTGTATCTGCTGTTAAACCTCACAGCATGGGCCGCCAGACTGAGCAAGATGGCATTCTTAATGTGAGGGGGAAATGGACAAAGCCCCGGTGTTGTGCATTCTAAATGTGGGGGTACGGCGGGTTTGACTTGCCTGGGGCAAAGCGTCCGCAAAGTGCATTTTGAATATGAATGGTCCTGACCTGAGTTCATCTCGGCGTTCGAACAAACGCTTGCGAGCAGACGACAACTTCACCGGATGCACGCATCATTTGCCGCCTTGTCACACACACGCAAATAGTTTCTCCCATGTTTTTTAGTGCACAAGGCATTCAGTAAAATTTCATCTGGGTTGAGAGGCAGCTTGAGCTGGATTAACAGTTGGCAGCAATATCTCCAGTTCCCACTTAGCCTGAAAACCTGACCAATAACTTCTCTTGCTTAGCAAACAGGCAGACGTTTGCTAGTCCTGAACAACTCTCTAGAGGAAACTAAAAGCCAGCTAGACTCGCTGAATCTCCCTGCGGTCACATGTTGGTGAATTAATAACAGTAACCTCAGTATTCTTCTAATGTTCACTAGGGGGTGATTTTATTATCCTAAGAATAATGTCAACATTACTTTCCCATATTACACATGCTTTCAGAGAGCAACATATTACAAAGAGTTCTACCCACGAGGCCTGCTTGTGGAGTGAGAGAAAGCCACACAGGCTGTTTCCTCCAAGAATAACACCATTAAAAAAACACATTGTAGATCCTAAATCTATAAACACTGCATTTGGTTACAAACAATTACAGTAGATAAATTCTTCCATCACTGGAAGGTGCAAGCTGAGTGCTTCAAAGTGCAATTATCTGTTGAATGCACTTGTTGAAGAATCTGACTGAACAGTTGACCCGGCCCACCTCGGGTGAGGAGGTCTTGTGATTCTTCTGAAAAAAACGTCTACCCCAACTACCCCCGACCCTGAGAGTGAGTCGCAGCTCACGGGTGTGCTGCTGCTCTGTTTGAAAAACACCTCATTTACAACAACAAGAAGTCAGAGCTGCTTCTGGGCACACACACAAACTATATGTGGCACCTCTGCATGTTGGGGAGACAGGAAGTGTAATTAGACCCGATAGAAAAACAAATTTGACCTTGGAAATCCGGCACTAAAACGTGGACAAACCTGAGCACTCTTTCTCTGTGTGTGTGTGTGTGTGTGTGTGTGTGTGTGTGTGTGTGTGTGCTGTGTTCATTCTCGTGCACCCACACCTGAGGTCAGGCTTGAATACCAGTGCCAGAGTAGCATCACTAATGTGCATTAAAGATATAGTTTGAAAGACACTGACAATGGACTGGAAAAGATGACATAAACCATTCATGGTGACTATTAAAAATTTGATGCTCGAAGAAAACTGGAGCAGCGAGGAAGAGAAATGTGGATATGATTAGCTGATTATTTCAGCATTGATTATACTTTCAGTTATGCCTGGTGGAAAACATTACACCTTTCAGTCCCTGAAAATCAAGCAGCTGTCAAAGCTGTTGCATTGCAACACTGTGATTGAGAGGGATGTTTCAGATAAAAATTTAAACCTTTAATCTGTTCCACCTTGTTTCCGTGTATTAGTCAAACTAGTGACATATTTATTAAGTCCACAGTCACAGGCGGCCTGACATCTATAACTGAACTAAGCAGTTATTATGGTGCCACAGCAGCCACAGCTCCACACACAGCAAGAAAAAGAAAAAGGATTCGCTTTTTCAACTATTTTGCCAGCAACATTCCTCAGGTGATATATTCAGCTTCAGTATTATTCTGCTTTGCGATTTATTCAGCTATGATCAATATTCTTACATGGATGTGAGAGAGGTTTCTGGCAGTGGAGAGAATATTCAACGCTTTCTCCTAGAAATGGTATTTCTATAGAACACTGAAATAGCAAATACATTTTGTAGGAGATGGAAACACCGGCTGTATTTTGTTCAGGGGCAGCATTTTATTTGAATAGAAGAAATGGTTCATTTATTGAGAGACATGCCAAGAGGTGGGTGTCCAAATGGTCATACCAAGGACATCCACTGTCCCATCGGAAAATTTGGAAAGAAAACAAATAAAAATCTGTGAACATTTTACTGTCATGTTCTGTATCAACGTATTTGCTACTTGTCTAATATGTAAATCAACAACATATCTTCTTTATGTTATGTTAAAAAAAAACGTAATCCCGTCGCATTAAGTTTTCCTGTAAAACATATTTTCGCTTGCAGTTTAGTTCTATGGAAACCTAATGTAACATTCAGGAACAATGCAATGGATAGAAATATACATATAATAATGACCAAATGTTTTTTCTTTTTCTATGGGGTTTCAAGTGTAGTTGATTTTTATTCCCTGTACATAAATAAAAAAAGTAAATAAAACACTGGTTCTCTGGTCTTATCATTTCAGAAGAAAAAATTATTGGGGTATCATTTAGTTTTTATGTAGCTGGCTCTTTTATGACCATTCATTGACCTACTGAATATGTTTAGGTGTGCAGGGTAAATCAAACTCTCCGTATGAGTTCCCTACAAAACCTGGGTGGTTTCCATCCATAAAACTTACCAATGCACTTTTATGTGTGTATAAGCAGATGTTTCCTAGTTTACTTGTCTTATCCAGTGGCATGAGTAAATGGCAGCAGATGGGTCTCTCTGTTCCTCTGCTCATCGGAGAGAACTTCAGAATTTATGTTGTCTGAGGCAAACAGGCCTTCAAGGAGTCAGGGTGCTGTGCTAAAGAAATGCAACACAGAGCGGCAGCAGGAGAAGAAGGATGCCTCTGGACTGCAACTAGCCTGGCTGGGTGAGCAGGATGCCAGGCACAAGCAGCATCATCACCTTCAGCCAAGCTGATGAGGACTGAGCTGTTGGGAACCAACAGGCTGAGCTGACTGGCAGTATTTGCACTGCAGTTGTCCACTGTTGCCAACTATAGCTACAATAAATCACTATGCTGCTGTGAGTTTCGCCATGACTCTTCCTCAGACTATGTTGCTGACACCAGCACAGAGAGGAACGCGTCAACATGTGTCACAACAGGAGGTTTGAAACTTTCCTTAAAGATAAACTGAAAAAATAAATCAGTGCCAAGTGGAAGAAAAGGTGAGCTTCAGGAGACAGACACAATAAGGCACTTACTCCAACAGCCATGAAAACATTCAGCCTCATCAGCCTGAAGTTGTCTGGTCCTCTGGGTTTGTACCTGAGGACGTACAGGACAATCCACAGTTTACTGATGCACTGTGGGACAGGTCCCTAAGCAGAAGCACGCCCAATATAAGCGGTGGTAAGATACATAGCAGGAGGTGGCCATGCTGAAATGTACACAACTGCTGAATGGATTGAAGATGAACCCCAATCACTCTGCCAGTTCCCTGACTTCACAAAATTTGGTGCCGACATCCCTTGTTCCCAGATGATGTACAAGATGGTGAATATAGCAAACTGTATACTTTACGTGATAGACATCAGCATGTCAGCATGCTGGACTTAGCATTTATCTGCATCTACAGCCTCATATTGCTGCTAGCGTGTCCTCTAAAGCCGGAGATACAAGAGCATTCAGATTGTCAAGAAGTACAGGTTCACATGACACTGACAAGAAACAGTGAAACTGGAAGAGGTTTACGTTCATTTTTAATTCTAAAACCACAGCAGAAAAATGAATGAATGAATGAATGAATGAAGCAATGACACTGTGACATAAGCAAATATGTAAAGAGACAACCCCCAATATTTTGAAAAGGGGGTCTCCATTGTGGTTCCTGTCTTCTTGGTTACGGTTTGCACCAAAACACAGAAGCGAACTGCAATTCAGAATGTGAACACAAGTCTCCTCTTCCTCTCTCTCATGTTCATTGGCAGCTCACAAACCAACTGGGTACACACTGACCATGTCCCAGTTTGTCTTGGATTGTCCCCGTTTGTCTGGGATTGTCCCAGTTTCAAGATTTGTGTCCCAAGTCCCAACAAATATCTGTAAAAAAAAAAAAAAAAAAAAACATTCATGATCAAACTCTTTTCAGCAGCATTAAATAAATAATCTAATCACTATACTAGCTTTCAGCACGTACTCATCATTGTCTGTCCCGCTACATACCCCAAAATAAAAACATAAAAACACAGATTGCACAACGTGTATGAGTACAACACTGTGAGTTAATCAGTCAATGTGTCATTGTCAAGGCTGTTGCTAGCCGATGAGTCACAGGCAAATGTCATAGACTATGTAGCTGTCATTATGCTAATGGTTAGCTGTCATGCAGAAGAGGCACTTGGTCTTTTCTTAAGAGCTCCAGGAGGCAGTGAAAATGTTTGTGTTATGGCGGCCTTGCAAGGCGTACTTGATAGGTGTGCTAAGTGCCCGAAAATAATTCACCCCCAGAACAACATTACTAATGTGAAAGCAGGAGAGCGGAGAAGGGTGGAGGACAATATGCAACATCCAATAAGAAAGCGGCCTTTGTCTCTGAGTCTGATTTTATCTCGGCACAGTCTTCCATCAACGAGAGTGGAGATGTTAGAGAGAGCTAGAGATAAACGTGAGGTTCTGGCCTCTGCATGTCAGTGACCATGACTCACGTCTTGGAGAAACTTTAACTTTCCAAGACCTTGAAACTTCTGATGTTTCTTTGGTGATTGTCCGGATCAATACCACACTTCACTGTAACTTCTATAACCATTTGATTTCACAGATGTGTTCTGATTATCCCAAGACCCTGAGAGCTCCTCTCTCTCTCTCTCTCTCCTCCCCTTCACTTTAATAATGTTCACATTCAATTCAAGATTACACACTTGGAAACAGTTAACATCACAGATCAATGGCTACATCTGTGTGCTGAATGTCAGCATGCCAGTGTCTTACTGTAGAGGGACAGTGCAGCCAAATTATTATATTAAAAAAAAATCTTCACCATGCACATAGATTTGAAGTATCCACCAGTGCAATTGCGATCATCTCAAAACAATGGAAGTAAAAAGATTTTTTTCACTTATTTATTATTTATTTATTGTAATTTTTTTTAAAGACACAGTATTGAAAAAAATGCATTTAAAAAAATTCAATATCTCTTACTTCAGAGGAACCCCGGATAACGCACTGTCAACGCTTTTCACAAACCATTATTCAGATATTATTATTCAGCATTATCCACTACCTCCACTAGTGAGTCCCCAGTGTTGCCTCTCCCTCTACTGACTTATTCTAGCTTATTTTTTTTTTGACCGTGTTTGTGTGTATTTATCGGCTCCAGCGCTCTTATGTAAGATTTTGCACTCATGCAAATTTCTCCCAAATCGTGTTGTCTTTGACAAATCGCGGGAAATCATTTGACAGCACCTGTTTTTGAAAGATTTTTTACATGGATTCTGGCTCTTTGCACATTCACAACGCCTAACAAAACATGCACTATGTAGGACAGTCAAGAACATTGAATAGTCATTGTAACATTGTTTTTTTTTTGTCATTCACGACACAGCCAGTTTATCATTTTGCAGAGCAAAGATTCCAAGATATACATTCAATTGTAAATGATGCTTTTACCTTTTACAGATTCTCTTGTTTGAGTCGAGAAGTTTTGCACCACAAATCATATTAACCATTGAGGTTTTACATATATTCATGCTCATTGCAGCCTGACCCTCTATGTTTTTTAAACATAGCGCTGCATTGTGTGTGGGGCTTATGCTTAGCTATTAGCCTGTCAGCCCTGTGCTTTGTTGTCAAAGAATGTTTGAGCAGCAATTATCTGGTTAGATAATTTTTTGGCACACCCACTCCATCCACAGAGTCCTTATTGATTATAGCCTTTTTATTGAGATTATTGTAAAATAGTTTGGAATCATTCCCATTGTGTGAATAGACAGTGGCCAGTGAGGGCTAGCGCTGCATACATGTGTTTCCTTTACTTTTGATATTACAGGATAAAAAAGAAAGAAAGAGAGAGAATAAAAACAAGGCCAAGTTAAATGGTTCATGCACCAGAAACCCATTCAGCTTCATGGAGCTGGGGCATGACAAAGAATAACATTGAGCTAGACCGTTGGTTTCTGTGCGTGAAATGAACCCACCAGCTGTAAATCTTACTCTCGGCACTTCACCTGACAAGCTTTTTATCACATCACAACATTGTGTTGTGATTCCACCAGTGTTGCATCCATATGCTCTCTCTCTCTCTTTCTCTCTCTCTCTCTCTCTCTCTCTCACACACACACACACACACACACACACACACACACACACACACACACACACACACACATACAGTGCATTGTGTAAACTGAGAAAGGCCCCTGAAACACCTGCCTGAACACAAAACAGCCAAATGTACTGGCAGCGCTAATTATGCAATGGCCAGACAAACACTACCTCTCCTCCTCTGTGCTTTGAAATCAAGTAGACAGGGGAGCAAATTTGCCATGTCTTGTGTAATAAAGGAGATACTTTGACTTGATAGAGGTAACACAATGCAGACCTCAAAATTGGACAGTTTTACTTTCAGACCTTTTCACTGATGCATCACCAAGTCTGCAGGGCCTCATGTATATGCTAAAGGAGTCACGTTTTCGTGTTAGTTACAAATGATAGAAACATAGAGACCTGAAACTTTCCAAACATTTTTTATAGCTTCAGGGTAAATAGCCATGCTCCAGTCTAATAAAGTTCTTGATATATTCTTCTCTTCTGGACATCTTAATGTGGTTTGGATGTAAATTCTATTATTCTGTTGTAACAGTTGAGCCCACAGCTGGAGTAATATACAATTCTGTCCCAAGCATAAAAAACTTTTGGTTAAGTGTTAGATGTATCATACTTTGCAGGTGTTTCTTGCAGCTCTTCTTCACTGAAATCTTTTTTAAATATAGGTTGTCAAGAGAGTGATAAAGTGCCCTTTAAAAGTCTTATAAAGGTGATTTTCTTCACATAGAAGCAGCTAGACATGCTTCTTTTTCAGACACGTAACATGGCCCAACCATCCACCTTTCTGTCTCTCAGGGAAATGCATTCAACCTCTGAAAATAATGCGGAGGAAAAAAAAGGTGCTGTAGTGAATACAGGATTATTAGGCAGCGAGGAAGGAGGGTTATTGGGTGATATCGCTCAAATACTCGCCAGTGGAGAAATATGAAGAGGTGCTGAGTGAACAGACAATAAAGGAACAGACAGTGGGGGAAGCGGTAGGAAGGTTTACTTTTCTTTCTCCTGCGGGGTCACCTGGCCCAAACCATGAGTGATATGTATGACCAGGCAGTCGGCAGGGCAGTGGAGTGAAGAAGCTGCTGGCACAGACAAGCTCCAGCATAGACAGACATTTCTCTGTGTGCTAAGGAAAGCGCTCTGATGTATAGTGGTGATGACAAGTTTTTTTATTGCCTTGCATGAAAAAACTATGCAAAAATGTCTTACTCTTTTATCTTGTGTTCAGATTGTTCCCCTCTTCTCTTCTTCTGCCGCTAAAAATCACATCCTCTGCTGACCTTTAATCTTCTTTTTTCTTCTTCTTTCTAATTTTTCATTTCCTGTTGACAGCTTTGTTCATTCGTCCCTGTGGACTGAGTCAGGCATTGCCTTCTTTTTGTCTTTTGTTGCCCAGTTAACAGATTGAAGAAATGACCAGAGGTGACAGCTTCTTTGTAAAATAACAGGCTGTTAATTGTCCCGATCATGTCTTGTGGGGATTGTATTATTTACCCGTGCTAAATGAGATTTGCTGTTCACTTTTAATGCGTCCTTTCCACATGAAAGTGCAGCTTTTATCATCCCTGACCACTTTCCTTCCACTTAACTCCCAGCTGGAGTCAGTCCTCATTCCTGTCATTATTCCCTAACCATCTTCATTTCTTTATTTCTTTTCTTGGCCCCTGTTCCTTCGCTGAAAACAAATTTAAATGCAAACAAGGCAAATCTGCCTAGCAGATTCCTCCCACAGGAGAGACATTTAAAAAACAAAAAAAAACAAATGAGAAGAAAAATCACTGCAATCTCTTCCCCTACGGCATTGCTTACAGACATCCACAAAATCATCTTTGGGTTTGTATATTGTTTATTACAATGATCTTTTATGCACTCATTTGACAAAGGAGATTACATTTCAGTCAACATTTCCGTATGCAATTATATGCATGTGAATAACCTTGTGAAGAGCTATCCAAACTTCAGAAGGAAGGAACATCCAAACTACCAATTAGGCATAAAAGGAAAAAAAAAAACAAGCAGCAATGCAAAAAAATGCTGATGTTTGTTCGCTTCTTCTTTGATTGGTGCAGCCAAAAAGGTAGCTACTGCAAATGAAACCCAACACTATGTATATGCTTTCATCCGGAAATTATAAAAAATTCAAGGTCCCTGAACATTTGGTTGTCCAAATTACACTGCATTCCCCGGGGCTCTTGGGTAAATGAAGCTGGTTGTAGTGTAATCTAACTATAGTTTACATTGCTCTAAACCCTGAAACAAGATTACCACATTTAAGATCAGACTCTCATCTATGAATAATTACAAAATGTGATCATTATCATAATCCGTGGCTTAGTGAACAGATGGTTCAAAAACTCTCACAGGTGTGTCAGCACCGCATCTGTGCACTCCCCACATGTGAAACACTTGTTTGCTACCTTGTCAACAGCGCTCTGCTTCCTATCAGGGTGATGGCAAAGAAGAGGAAGCGGCCAGCTACTGCACTCGATCTCTCTCTCACACACACACACACACACACACACACACAAAGATTTCCTGGGTCCATGCCAAAGCGTTGCACGTGTAGCAATGGCTGCTTATCCAGTCCCCGTGCATTAGCGGCATTGCATTGGTCAGAGGGGTCATTAACAGCTACACTATCTATCACTGAAAGGATTTCCCTTTTCATTTTTGTTGATTATTACAGCACCATCTGTTTAGCTTTTTGCAGCAATGCTGATATATGCTCATTAGATGTGTGATTTCATTAAAAAAAAAAAAAAAACTCCTTTATCTCTTCCTTGTCTATTTAACAGTCGGTTACTCAGTCACATCTCATAATATTCACTCAACAAATTTAACATTGTGTATGAAAACTGCTTTCCTGCTCATTACCTCCCAAACAAAATAAACCACTCTCACATCCATGAACAAACATAACTGCATGTCCATTTATTTCTGTGGTACATAACACTTCAACATAAACAACAAAAAAAAAAGCTGAAAAAACTGATTGAATTCTGGTCTAGTGCACAACTGTGCCTGAGCAAGAGCCTCGTACCAGCTGCTCGGCCAAACAGGAGTTCATATAATTCATGTGATGCTTTGGCATTGCAGTGTAACAGTGGGTCATTCAAGGGGTCAGACAGTTCACAGCTCAGACACCGTGGGCTCTGCCTTCTCAAAAGAAGTCATTGCGTTGACAGCTGTGTGATAATCGTGTGAATAATTTAAAAAGTTGAGTACATACAGCCGAACTGTCACGGTTCCAAAAACGTCGCGCTCTGTGTTGAAGGTCACCGAGTTCAGCATTTAAATTAAAATGAAATTCCAGTAAGTATCACAAAACCTTTGTTCACAGTCATTTCTGATAGCTAAATAACTTTTGAATGATTTAGAAGTAAGGTTAAAAGAAATTGTTTTCAATATAACAGGAAAACATTTACCAAGAAGAGTTTCCTTTGTCTTTCCTATTGATTCATACACTTACATTTAAGTTTTGCTGTCTGAATTAAACATAATGCCATAATGATCACAATTAAATTGATCTCACTGTCCTGGCAGGCGGCTCTCTGCACAGATTTATTCAAACATAAGTCTTGATTACCAAGAGCAGTTGCTGGAGCATAAATTTTAAGATTCCCATATGTAGTTTTTTTATAGTTAATGAGCCAGAACATGGCGCAGTAATACTCAACAAGGTCTGGTATCGATGCAGTTGTTCAAATTCACTTTGTTCCTTCAAGATATGATGGTATAGTTGTCTGGATTAGAAGCATGGAAGCGAGTTAACAATCACTCTGGCAGAAACAGAGGCAGTAGATAAGATAACTGTAAGAAATAATGTTGATCATGAGCATAAAGAGAAAAAACAGTGGCACAAGAAGATTGCCTTTTTCCTAACAATGTACAAAACACTAGATAAAAAGGGGAACAATGATCTGTTGCTTGCCAAGAAGTGATCCCACATTTGTCTGTACTGTTAAGTCTCATATCTCATTTGTTTTCCCCATTATCCAGCATTAATCCCTGTCTGCTTCATCAGATATTTGTTAAGTGTTTAGCATTTAACCAACGTCTGCTTCTCAATGGTCAAAAAGTTTCGTTTGAAATCAAATTATCATATCAAATTGCTAGAGTCATGCTCCAAGGCCTTGGCAATATTGTTTACCAGCCATCCTCATCGCAATAATCACAGGTGTTGATATGACATATGCTATCAGATTGTTATGCACAGTGGATATTAAAATGGAAATGCTTTTTGCTGGTAACCTTTATTTACTCTCCAAATTCTTTGTCCTACTTTTCTGTGGCCTGTTCTTCAGCGAGTTGATTCTCCATCCATCTGTCTCCATGTTTCTTGGCATCTCATCTTTACAATCATTTATTTATCCGTTACAACCATTTGTAACTGGCAAAAGGCAGCCGTCTTGTATTATGGTAATAATAAAAAGGCTCCCTTCTAGCAGTTATAAATAATACTAACTCATTAAATGGTGATGTGTTTACAATAAGGCTACCTTGTGCCAGTTATAAATAGTAGCAACTCTTTGTAAGATTAATGAGTAGTAACCTTTAACTTGAGCTTGCCAAATAGTGAGCCTGCATTAGTGTATTTTAAAAATGCTTTATTTATGCTTTATAAAGTGTCAGCCAAAAACGAATAACCTAATTATAAACCATTTATAAAATCCTTTGTAAGGGTAGTCTTGCTGTAAACCAGTTAAATAAAAAATAAAACATTGAAAGATTATGGGCATGCAAGAATTTGCTGTGCAAACAGAAGGTAAAGGTTGAGTCTGTAGCCTCAAGGTGAAATTATAGCACGAGCCGTCTGATCTTATTTTTTGGTCTCTGTCTGTTTACTGTATACCTCTGTGTACACCTCCACACTTCTATGTATCTTTCTTTGTTGAATAATTTGCGTGTTGAAATGGGTCATGCACGCCCACACACACACACACACACACACACACACACACACACACACACACACACAAAAAATCCAGTAATGAACATCGATCTATCCGTACTGAAAAGATAATTTGTCCTCCATCACATCTGAGGAGCTCAATAATGAAAAGACCCATATTAAGGTTTTCAAAAAGATACCGGATGTTATATATCCTTCTTTTCAATGTACAGTACCTTCCTTCTCCCTGCTGCACCCAATTTATATTCATATATACTGGGGAAAATGAACAGTATTAGACAGCTCAACAGCTGGTGGCTGAACTAATGTGGTGAACCTATTAAATCTTATACCTTCTTTGCATTGTTATTATGAGCATGTTAGCATTTTGCTGTACGGCCTCATAGAGTTACTGTGGCTGTAGATTCTTTGTCTTACTTAATCAGTTCTTCAAGGAAATTTTAAAATGTGCACAATTTACAAAAGCTGCATGAAAACACATAAAAACTGCCTCAACGAATAAACTCAGACAAACAGTTCAAGCTGCAGATTTTAGATTTTTGCCTGTAACGACTCTAGCGTCAGACAGAGGTTGAATTTTAGTTGGAAATGAAAATCAGGGTTGACATCAAAACCCAATGTTGGCTAACATTGATGTTTCGCCGATGTTTAGTAGATGTTGGGTTTTCCTCACAACTATAATGTCGATATCTTTATGTCAAGATTTCATCGACATGAGATATTTGGAAGATGTTGGATTTTTGTAACTTCATAATACAACTTATAAACCAAGAAAATATCACCATGAGCTGTCATCAGTAATTTACATCAAATTACCATCGATTAGACATGGCGTTTAATTGTGCTACCTTGCGTTGCAGCCTACATTTAACGATTAATTGTTGGTTGTGCTTAGCTTTCTTGTCTGCAGGGAGGAGAATATGAAATAATAAAGATGTTACCGTTACACTAGGTTTCCTTGAGAAGCAAATGCCCTCAATTGTAGCACTAATATACTTTTACATAGTTTTCTATGTGGATTTTCACACATTCAGTTTTTTCATCTAGTTCTGTTCAGTGTTTGTCATTGACATTAACAGTTGGTGCCAATAAGCCTCATGTGCCCCAACAACACTTAGCTTGGCCCAAAGTCTCATTTGGACATAGGTTCAGTTTTTATCGCCAGTTTGACAACACATGCACAAAATGGGAAAACTGCCAAGTGAGAAAAACCAATCACACAGACATGAGCTGCAAATATGTAAAAATACAACCAAATAAAGTCAAATGAATCAAAAAATGAAATACAGCCGGGTCAACAGCAGATATCTGCATTAATATCTGAATCATGCAATGGCTGACCTTATCAGTTGAAGTTGGCCTGACTTGATAAAGACCCCCTCTATTCCTCTTTTTACATAAGCAGAGCATTCTGTGCTGTAGTGCTCTGACACTTTAATGATGGAGGAGAGGAGTCTAAAGTGATTTACCCACAATAAGAGGTGACTAATGTCCTTGTACAGGAGGTGCTGAATTGCTGTCTCCACTTTGTGCATCATGGTGCATAGTGACAGTTCTAGGTTGACAGCCACACACCAAACACATACTGTAGTTACACGAAGGAATGTGTAGAAACTGTTCATGCTTGGTAAAAAACCTAGAAATAAAGCTTTGTGCGTTGTGCATCGTGCGTTTTGCACAATGCACTTTTGACACCGTTCGAGCAGATTGATTACACAAGACCTGGCAAGTAGTAGATGACACACAGGAGGGAGGCCTGCCTCCTTTACATTTCCCACCACCAAGGTCTGGGTCCCTGCAATACTTTAGTTCCTAGTACAAGAAGGATTGATAGCTGTTCTTTGTGCATCATGAACACAAATGCAAACATTCAAAGAACTTCTGCAGGCAGATAGATGAAATACAAGTTGGTATGAGACCTAGAAGGTGCAAGACAGTAAAACCTATCAATGCTCTGCCTTATCATACAAAACAGTCCATGTGTTTGCTTTTTTACTAACAAACCAGAAATCTGTTCGTACTGATGTAGAAAATGATTATTTATATCTACATTATGTGGGCTACAGACAAGTGTTTGGGGTCGGCTGTGAATCAGTAAAATGAAAAAGGACCTGCTTGCCCCAGTGTCACAGAAGCTCAAGTGCCACGTCCACACGTTTGTCCTTCTATGCTGTCAGAAAACAGCAAGTGGTGTCCCTGATAAAACTTTGTCCAGGGTGAGGCAATCTGCTGCAGGCCAGAGGCTAGAAAACTTCAGTATCTAATCTCAGCCCACTCGGCCAACAATCACACCAAGCTTGACATGCTGAGATAGGCTCCTAGTGCACTGAGAATTGCTAGTGTGGCAACAATGCTCAGCACCAAACGATGCATTTTCTGATTACTCACATTCGGACATCATCCCAGAAAATCAAGTCATCAAAAAATGTGTCACACGTTAGCCACAAGATAAGTCCTCACAGGTGAATTAACATCGTGTCAGGCTTAAAGAAATACATACAAAGTGGAATATGTGAACGTAGCAATTTTATATGCAAACCATGTGAGTGCTTTAAATGTAAAGTGGATAAATGCTACTCTTGCCTTCTGTTGCAATGAGCCACCAGGGTTGAATGTGCTTATCCTGACTGGCTCAGCACACGCTGGCAAATATCATTGTGCTGAAAGGAGGAGATGAGGGGGGTGAAACCACCACAGCTACATTAGAGGATGAATCCAGTGTTAATAGAATGGTGTAATTATCGTGTCTCAGTGACAATAAAGCATGTGACTCAACACACAATCAGAGAGCAAGTTACTGTAAAATATATTTAAGACCGCTGAGACTGTCTCTCTGTGTCTTTCTCTCCAGGCAACGTGTTTGTGGTGAGTTTGGCATTCGCTGACCTTGTGGTAGCCTTCTACCCTTACCCCCTGGTTCTCTATGCTCTCTTCCACGACGGATGGGCGTTAGGAGATACACAATGCATGGTAAGTCCGCATCAGCATGTTTTCAGTTTACAACCACTACAACGTTGCCGGCCCCACTCCTAATACAGTGTGACACAAACCAATCCACTCCCTTTCTCACTGTTCAGGTCAGCGGCTTCCTGATGGGACTGAGTGTCATCGGTTCCATTTTCAACATCACTGGGATCGCAGTGAACAGATACTGCTACATCTGTCACTCTTTCTCCTACAGTCGGCTGTACAGCTATCGCAACACCCTGCTGTTTGTTGCCTTAATCTGGCTGCTAACAGTAGTTGCCATTGTACCTAATTTCTTTGTTGGTTCCCTGCGCTACGACCCGCGGGTCTACTCCTGCACATTCGCCCAAAATGTCAGCAGTTCCTACACGGTGGCGGTGGTCGTGGTCCACTTCCTGGTTCCCATTGCAGTGGTTACCTTCTGTTATCTTCGCATCTGGGTGCTTGTGATTCAGGTCAGTCTCCTGTTCCTCTCTATGTGGACACACTGGGGTATTAATTGTGGGACTTTTTGGATAGATAGAGTAACAACAGCAACCACATAAACCTGAAAACATGCCATCAGCTTTGAAAAATACAGAAATCCCATGGGATTGGTAACAAGTTCATGCAAATTGGATCTGTAATGTAGAACTTGTGCTCATTCCAAGTTTGGAGACTGTGACCTTTAATTGTTGACCCTTTACTTGACAAGTCAGTGTAATGTTTTTAAATGCCAGAATTATGATGGCCCTGAGAGCTCAACGCACTGCTACTTAAGAAAGCACATTAAAAAAAGATAAGGGGTGCCCCCTAAAGCTCACCATGAAGGCTTAGTCCTAACTACATTGGCCAGGGATCAAGTCTGACCTTTGCTGCATGTAATCCCCCATCTCTCTCTCGCTTTCTCCCACTATTGGAACTATTGAAATAAATAGCCTCATAAAAAAACAAAATAAGATTAAAAAAAAAAAGCAATTAACCTGGAACACTCTTAGTGCTTTTGACATTGAATAAGTGCATCCATCACTTCTTAGTGCCTCCATTGTGTTGTGAGTATTTGTAGCGCATGATGATGATGTTTTGTTTATTTGTAATATATAAGTGCTTCCTCAAGTTGCACTGTGTTGAGCTCTCAGAGCCACCATGCAATATAAACTGACAAAATACACCAGTATAAAGCTTTTTATTTGGTTTTTATTCAAATGCATTTGTTTGGGGAGCAGGGGAGGGTGCCTTCTCCAAAGAGGAATTCATTTTAATACAGTGAATCCAATCAGTCTAATACCAGAAGCCGTGACTCCTCAATTCAATGGATCTCTGATCTGCACTTCAAAGCAACACAACAGGACAACAACTGAGTCTAAATGAAGGTTAAATGTCTGATTATCGCCAAGATGCAAAGTGGATTAAAAGAACAGTGTTAATCAATAGCTGATAAAATAAAGTGTTTAATAAATTGGGCAACGGTATTGGAGAATATGATTAGGCTATTTACTATAGAGCTAGACCAATAATTGTACTGAGATGTCCATGGCGAATTAAATTTGAATTTAAATATTATATTATCCCAACATCAACCCAGACACGAGCATAAGAGTAAGTCTCACGACTACTGATTTTCCTGGTCAGGACTTCCTCACGACGTATTCAGGGGTTGTTTCCTTGAAGATGGCGTGTAGTTACCGGGCAGCTGGCTCCATCTGTTCGGTGCTTGGCGGTCTGCTGGCATACTCTCCTCTGTTGCCACCACTGTGGATCTCTCTGTAGGCATAGGGGGGCAGATTGTGTTGTCTGCCTGTTCTATAATATAATATAATTATGATCTATATTATGGGGATAAACTCTAATTACAGAACTTGACCTTTGCTATAACTATAAAGGAGTTTGTTGATGGCCAGATGTCACAAAAACCTTCTTTTCTACTTGGAGTCACTCTCTGCTGCTCTTATTTAGCTGGTACTGACTTGGCATGTGACATAAATGCGCATATCGACAAAAGAAAAGTCACACGCCCACCTTCTACCAAATTAAAGATATATGAACCTGATGGCAGTAACAATAACAGAAAATATGTTCGTATGTGGACCTCATATTAGCACATCATTTAAGCCTCCAACATAATACAAATGATTGATCAAGTCGACAAAACAACATAATAGATGGTTCCTTACTGAGCTCCCTTTGGAATAATTAAGGCAGACATTGTGGTTGTTTAATGTCTGTTGCCTTGTAAGGAGGATACTGACAGCGTGGTCACATATTATCAACGACATACTGTGTTTCTAAATTATCTAGACCTGTGCATTGAACTGATTTACATTAAAACGAGTTGAGTAATAGTGACAGGTTCACTGAATAGTTGATATTAGCTCAGATGCTCCATATTTTTGAAGAGAAGAAATTTAATGGTTCAAGGCTTCAAGTCATAAAGTTAAACTTCTGGTGTCATTTCCAGTCTAATTCCCATTTTATGTCTTTTCATTATGTCCAGGTGCGACGTAAAGTGAAGACTGAGGAGAGCCCTCGGCTCAGACCAAGTGACTTGCGGAATTTCATCACCATGTTTGTGGTCTTTGTGCTATTTGCCATCTGCTGGGCCCCTCTTAACCTGATTGGCTTGGCTGTGGCCATAGATCCAAATCGTGTGGCCCCCCGCATCCCAGAGTGGCTCTTTGTGGTCAGCTACTTCATGGCCTACTTCAACAGCTGTCTGAATGCCATCATCTATGGCTTACTTAACAGGAACTTCAGGAACGAGTACAAACGCATTGTCACCTCAGTCTGGGTGACCCGGCTCTTTGTGACAGAGACCTCAAGAGCCGCCACGGACGGCAGGAGCATGAAGAGCAAGCAATCACCGCCACCGCCGCACAACAACAATGAGTCAGTTAGAGATCGCATAAACAAAGAGTGAAATCCGGATCCTTGAGCCTGTTAAGTGGTAACACTTGTTTTTATGTGACATCCAGACAGTTGTGCAGCTAAAAAGAGCTGAGTAACAGGTGAAACTGAAATACATGGCTTGGTTTTCTATTGGCTGACATCAGCCACCTGGGTGCAGGTGACTATGTTTACATCTGCGCATACGTTTTTGTAGAAAGTTATGAAGAAAATTATAAGTACTATAAAGAAAGCTTATCATTTCCAGGATTCACTCAAGAACTCCTAAAGTTAAATATGGATGATTTGTCTGTGATTTGCACCCATTTCAAGACAGAGTTGTTCTTACATCCTGAGAGAGCGGGGCCATGTGTTGCAGTTTCATGTTGTTCTTACTCTAAAAACTATCTGAATGGTACACTAATATTACATTAAAATGTAATATCCTTTAATGTCTGCTGCTGTAGACTTATTTCACAAAACTGGGTAACCACTGGTAAACATACACCTCTCTATAATAACTTCAGAAGCCTCAAAAAGTGCAACTCGCCTCACCTAATGCTAGATTAGTACAAGAGGAGATGACAGTCTGTGTGTAATATATAGTCTGATGGGGTTTGACATGGTGACAGTAAAGTGCTCAGAACTGTGGCCACAGCATACGCTTCGTGCTGCCAGGTCTGACCCTCTTGCACTGCAAAGAACAAGAAACAAAAGCTTAGTAATAAACATTGATCAATTCATTCAGGAAATGAAGTGAGTGATGACACTCGCACCATACCACATAAAACCTGATTGTCATTGAAAGTTTCCAAAAGCCTCAAAACAAATGTTGCATGTGATGTAGCAGGTGGAGACAGACACCTAAATATCTACTGTTGCTGCTCTAGCCATCAGTCTGCATATCACCTGTATTACCCAGCTGCTGCGGTTTGAATATCATTTAACTTTTGTTATAGCACAGGAAACTGTGCGCTGCTCATAAAGCCATCCTTGATGTTTCTAATAAAACTAAATCTGCTAAAATTATTAAAAACAATGTGAAGAAAAAATTACTTTACTTACGTTACTCTTCAGAACTTTGTAGTGTTTTTTTCACCCAATATTCCATTAACTTTACCACTTCCATAACATCCTGCACTTAATTGTTTAATATCAGTAAATCATAATATCACATACATACAATAGATACTATGCCTCCTGGTTTGCTAATTTTCTACTATAGTGGTGCAACAAAACAATCTCACTCTGCTGTGCTACTACCTGCAGATAATTCATCGTAATGTAAATATAACATATATACAGTAGCTTTTTAAGAATACAATGTGTAAAACACAATGTATGAAACTGAAAATATTAAACTGTTGAGATGGGGATACCCTTTCCAGGAGACAAAATAAATATGACTTCACTGTAAACCTACAGTGGAGAGCAAATTGACTTAGAGAACAGCATATAAAGTAGTTTTATATACATATATACATCTATACACATAGACTCTCCACCTTTTCCAGTTATAACAATCAAGTAATCTGCACATGAATCAATAATTATAATCAAATAATATTATATATAGTTCTGAAATGGGCAAAATGAGAAATTGTATCTTTAAGATCAGACAACACCCAGAGTGTAGGACAGTGTGACAGTCGGAGCTCACACGGGACGAACACAACTCCACACACCGATGTCAACACAACGCAATAAATTGTTCAGTTTTACCACAATGGCCAAGTGCAACAGCATGGGTGATTCCTTATGCACACTTTGCTATGCAATTCAAAACCAAGTGTTGTCACGACATCGAAAAAAAAATCATATCCAGTTAATTGGGATCCGGCTGTCCCTCACCTTAGTGCATTCACATTTTAACAAGATGTCTCAAAGCTAACTGTAAATGATGCTGCTCTCCAGGCCACATGATGACAACAGGACTAACAAATGCAAAACGTTTTGGGATGTACTCTTACAACTGTGTTAGAAAAGGTAAAAGGTAGGAAAAGTGGACGGACACATTCACTGAATGTGCAGCGAGCAATGTAGAACAGACCCAGGTTCCTCTGCCTCCTACATCATATGCAGCAAGAGTCGTCTTATGCAGTCAGTGGCAATTCTTATTCTTCATTCTGAAAATTTTATGCAAAAATTCTAGCTTTTAATTTCGTAGGTAATAATCACTGTTGTTCAAAACCAATCACCAGGGTTACACTTCACTGTGGAAAAACAAAAGGAGTCCATTTGCACAAATGTGAGGAGTTGTGCTGTCACTTGGTCATAAGTGATTTGATTGTGTTGGTCATTGCCTCTTAACTGAATGGTGTGTTTCGAAAAGATGTAGATGGCTGAGGAGGTACAGCTCATGTCCGTATTCCCATCTCAGGGTGCCTACCAAACATGCTGTCCGAAACATTTGCCGTTTATTCGTTGCCATGTAAGGGAGTCTGAAGACATTTCAAAGGGATATTTTGTAAATTAGTGTCAGTGTGGTTTTTAACTGTGCTATATTGTTATTGGAGATGTATTGAAAGTGTGTGTTTTTTAAGAAAATATATCTGAAGCTCAAAACCGCCCATACAATTAATAGATAATATAATATGAAAATGCTTAACCTATCTTTCCATTAAATCTACTACAGCTGAAAAGTGCATCTAAAACAACCTCTTGCTCAATTAACATGTGCATTAGATCAGTGCGAATACATTTGTTTTTTAGTGCGGGTTGAAAAAATCAAACTGCAATCGCACAAAATCTAATTTCCAAGAATGGCAAAGCAGGTTCCTCACAAAAATTCAGTGGATTTTTTTTTTTTTTCCACATTCAAATTCACTTCAAATTTATGTGTTTGTTATACAGAGTGAAAATTTGCAAAGCCATAGATCAAGAAATGGTAACAGATGCAAAGCACAAAGTTGTCCTAAAAATATTCATAGGACAGGACAAATGCAAGAGCATTTCAAGCAGAGGAGGAGAATTTAGAAGCAAACAATGACACTTGTGGTGCAGAGGAAGGTTGAGAGATGGGTTACAGCACCAGGTTTCTGTTGAAAAGATGAGATTTAGATCAATATGGGGTCATCGTTAGGGAAGTAGGGGTGAAGTCGCCGTTGCTGCAGAGAAGGTAAAAAAAGAGTGATGTTGTCACGGTAAAAAGAAAAATATCTGGAGAGTGTTTTAGATGCACTTAGAGGGAAGTATAGACTTAAATTTAAACCAAAGAAATGGACATAGTTGAAGGGGGTACACTTTGTCAACATGTCATTGGGGGGAAATCTTTAGAACACCTTTTTTCAGTCAGAAGTACTGCCTTACAACTATACAACAGTGTCAAATTTTAAATATTACGGCAAGTGCCATATTTTCTATTTAAAAGGAACAAATTCTGCAATTCAGCACCTGGGATGTATTCACACTGCTTTTTATTTTATGTATTCAGGACAGTTGTCTATAGAAAGGTTTCTCTCCAGCATCATACAGCAGTTCACATGTAGACCTCAGGCAAGAAACTCAATTGCTGAAATAGAGGAACAAATATTATCTTTTTCTTTTTTCTGTTTTCTTTCTTTATACCCTACGGCAAAATTATGTAACTATGTTCATTTATGTTCCCTATGCTCCCTGTCTGCACCCTTACTTTGGACCTATTTCTCCATATAACCAAATATGAGGTATTGCTTGCCAGTTTAAAGGATGGGTTCATTATTTTTCTTGTTTTATTTTACCTGCATGTTAAGTTCCCATCATTTGCTCCCTGGCATAGCAGCACGACTTCACCGCTTTAGTTCTTTAGTCCCAGAATCATGATTCTGCTGGCAGTATTAAAATACTTTTCTGGGAAAAGGGTTACAAAACACTACCTATTAATTTCTTTAACTGAAATTATAAAAGAAAAAAAAAGAACTTCCAGCTTATGGATGTGGCCAGAGTTAATAAAAACCTGATAAAAGCGTATCTGTGGACATTCTGCCTGGTTATGCTGTGAGCATCCTATTTTTCAAAAATTAAAAAATCCCTCTGTTTGATTGCAAAGCCAGATTGTTTACTCCAGGTGAGACGCTGCAGCTGCGGTGCTTTAAGTTGGTTTCCCAACAGCAGAAGCTTCTGGTGTGCTTGTGCCATGTTTGATTATATGTGAGGCAAAACAACATCAGTTCTGAGTCAAAAACTGTGGACTGAGGTTTATTATCATAAAGTGTAAATTAAAAAAAAAAAAAGAAAAAGAAAATTAAATATATATATATATATATATATTAATGGTGTAAATACGATTTCTGCCTTCAAAATAAACACAAGGAAGTAATCAGTGAAGGTTGTCATGCTGTTTTTCATTGGAAGATGAAAGCCGAGGTTTCTATATGCTACTAATCATTTTAAATGCTGCACTCAATGAGATGACACACTCTAATCTCTGCATTATGTCATCGGAGTCGCTCTTACGCCCTCTTCAACATCCGTGCACAGCATTCATAGGTGATAAACATTTTCCTAAAAGAGGAATTCCCTGATGCATCTCAGAGCCTGACTTTTCTTCTTTTACCATGTGATCTCTGTCGTATGAGCGAAGCAGCTACTTCACACTTGAAAAGACTCGATAGCTACTATCAACACAGTCGCTCCACTTTGCTCATTTTAACAGATGCACTTTGCAGTTTCAGGCCATAGATTACGAGATATTCTCCTGGTTTTGAAGCTTGGGAAAATCAGAATTTAACACATTTTTAGTGAGTACATTCGGATGCCTCTAGGACATTACCATCAAGCAATTTAACGTACAGTAATGGGATTATTAAGACTGCTGCTTACCAAGGCTTTTGTACAGTGCAATTCGAAATACAACACACTGTTTCAACCAGTGTCTGCTATGCAAACACCTTGTGAGCTGGTTTAAGAGAGGGATGATTTATGGGCGTCTGGGGGCCTATGGCTGAAGGCGCAAACCATAAAACCTTATGATGTGCATGTCATACCCCTGTTTCTTTCTCCCTTCATTTCTTATCTCTCAAATAAAGGCATAACACTAAAAGAAAGTAAAGCAAAGTCAATGTAAATTCTTCTCAGCAACACCCAGCAACTGAGAGCAACATGCGTGGTACGACGCAAATGTTGCCTCATATAGTTTTTATAGGCTGAGCGATGTAGGGACATGATTTACTGCACATGTGCCAACCTCTGAAGCCTCGATGTTCCACTTCCTTTATTTGTCATCTGGACATAGTCGCCATACAGCACCCAGATTGTTGTCATTAATGGGTTGCATAACAGCATGACACCATCAGCTCAGAGCTAAAGACAGAAACAGACTCTGAAGACTTAGCAAATTGTGACTGTAGCCTCACTTCAATAATGCAGTATGTTTTCATACAGGAAGTGCAATGGCAAACCAGAGAAAAGGAGAATTGTAATTATGTATGCACCGCCTGTACTGTTTACAAACAAGCAACCAATTTCCACATTAAAACTGTGATCATAAAAACATGAGTGATATCTATTAAAAATGTTTGCAAAGCACAAATCCTTTTCACCTGATAAATATTTACACCTAGTAGCCATTTAATTGGCTGCAACTCATTTAACGCAGGCGGGATCTCTGTTACCCTCCCCCCAACCTGAAATCTTTGAGCCGTGAATTCAGTCATAGGTTGGAAATATTACACAACGATTCCTGTTCGTGCTGACCTGATGCTGTTACGCAACATCCATACAAAGGATGTTGCATTCATTAACAGGGTTTTGTAACTAATTAAATATGGCAACTGAGTGTGTATTTTAATGTCATAAGCAGCTTTTGTGGAAAATAAAATGTAATGTTTTATAACTTCTTTTGGTGTAAAGAGCCACTGCTAAACAAAACAACAGCAATGTGTTTTTAAGAACGCGAACAAGGTCAGAAAATCGGTGCATTTCAGGCATTTAGCCAGCTGACTACTTGTGTCTTGATAAATGTCTTCAGTTCCAGAGGTTGTGCAAATGTGCATGCTTGTCTGATGTTATTTATGACCGACGCTCATTGATGAGCATTCACATAACAGGCGCAGGATGTGATGCCCAGAGGATGATCTGAGTAACATGAACCAAAGGGAAATCTGTGGAATGTAATGGAATCTAACATTTTAACATCCAAAAGGCTCGGTCGTGACACTGAGTCTCATCAAAATGGACTGTATGTAAAAATAAAAAAAATAAATTTAAACGAAAAAACGAAACCAAAAAAAGATATGCATTATGTGTACAGTTCTCCTGAAACATGATGTAATGGAAAATAAAACTGCTATATCACACTTTGTGCTCTTTGTTCATTCAGTCGGCTGACCTCTCCAACTCTTTTTTCAACATTGTGTTTCATATTTCATACCTTAGTAAGTGGTTAAAATGTTTCTTAAAAGCGCAAATTCACCAAATCAACACATTTCTCACTGTAGACAGGAATGCTAGACTTTTTAAGAGTGTTTAGTCTGAAAGTTTCCGGTAGTATTCTCTTAAGACTCAGAATTAGGTTGAATTGGAGCTGGAGAGCTTTTGCCAGCGAGTGGTGCGTACTCTAAACTCCCTGATGTCATCAGACTCTGGTGGAGAGATAAATCTTTAATTTTGATATATATATATTTTTTTTTTTTTTTTACTGTTGTTTATCCATAAAAATTTAAATTCAATTTACTTTTTAATTAAGGTCTGAGCACTTAAAATTCTAAAAAAATTAATATCCATGATAGTGTTTTCAGCTGTTCCACGCATGAGTACGATGCTTTAAATCAACTTATAATCATAAATTAAGATCATAGAATTTTTTTTTTTTAATCAATCGAGAATGTGTGTGAGATGAAAAAGCTGCCAGACCAGAGCGAGGCAGTCAGAAAAGTTAATGCAGATTAGATTTTAGCAGACAGTAGGACATGGACAAGTGCCTGGAGGTGATCAGCACTAGAGGCAAGGATTGTGATTAAGAAAAGGGGGATGTGGTTAAGATAAATTACTGCTTGCTCATGATTAATAATTGTAGCGGATGATCTCCATATGGTGGTCTTGACTCATACCCATAACCGAACTCAATCTACATATCACTGCTGTAATGGGATGTTAGAGGAAATGGACAATGAGTTTAGAGGAGAATGAATTCTGTAGGGTACTGTTTTCTCATAAAACACTGTCTCAGCAGGAAGAAGGGGACAAGTTGTGTAATATCAAATTTTAAAAATCTAATCAAATCATAATCATACAACAAATCCATGTGCTTTTCACTGAAAAGACAGCCACTCACACACAACAAAATGCAGCCACAGATGAGCAGCCATCTGACGTCAGGGATATTAATCAGGTTTTAATGTATAATAATGTTAATCCACAATTTATTACAGCCACACTCCATTCTCCGCCTAAATATCAAACCGTAATTATACCCCATATAAAAAAAGCTGTGTCCCCCAGCTGCAATATCTGTTGGTAAGTGCCCATGACATGGACGTGAATATCACAATTTCAATGGATCAGCATATAGTTTACACTCATATTCATAGCTAATGTCTCTGTCTCTCCTGTAGTCAGGAAATATTACGGTTTAAATGAGTGGTTTCGTTTGCCTTTATTAATTCTGATCAACATTTAAAGTGTAAAAAGGGGAATTTAATTGCATTTAATACACAGATTAACAAAATAATCCATACGATAGATTAAGTTTGTCAATCCATGTTTTATTTTCTCCTTAAAACAATATTACACAATTCAAATTCACTTTAAAGCAGAGATTTGAGGGCACTCTTTTATTATGAAATTACATGGATTTACTTAATGTGTCACAGTCACAGACATTATGAGGTAAATGCTGAACAGATCCTTATCTAGAAGTTTGATTTAATTTAAACTGAAAGATGTTTGATTTCTATCACCAGTTATACATAAAGTGAGATGGAGGGAGGAAAAAAGCCCCAATTCTACAAACACGTGAGCTCTACACTGGTGTGTCCTTTTGACACATGGACCCCTTCACATTTAAGACAGAGATAACCTGTCAGATACCTGAGCTGAGCAGGCTTTTGGAAACAAATGAGATCAAAGGGCGCAGTATTTAGTTTTTGGGGTTTTTTTTTTATTTTGTGGAAAAATCCTTTTACTCCACATTGTCTGACAGTGTTAATTGCTCTGTATCAGCTTGTTCCAGTTCTTCACTGAAGCTATATGATATTTACACTCAGTGGAATAATCAATCCTGGAAATGTAGATATATTTCCCCAAAATTTGGGGAATTTACTGGAATTTAAAGTGTGCAATGTTTAGCTGCACAACATGAGCTTGAAATGACTAATTGAACCGGTTTGTTGAAGGTTGAAGATGTCTAAGCTTTAACAATTGTAAGTGAGCTGCAAAAGACATATGATCACTAAGAATATGCTTTTTTTAGAAATGACTTGGCCTTTGAGTTTTTAAATTTTAACAGCTTGTTAAGACAAAAAAATTCTTCCCGGAGCCAGACTTGGTTCACAAGCAAGGGCAAAAGTAAAACACATCCAGAACTACTGACTGTGAACTTCCTCCAGATTACAGCTTTTGTCCTGCTGCCAACAAAGCTCCTCTTCTGATGCTGAAGAGAAGGCAATCACAGTAGCATCACTGCTCCACTTAAAATACTCTTTGCAACTGTCAGAAGTACACGAGCTGCAACAAGAGTCAGGTGTCTGCGATTGGCTGCAGACCAGAGGTGAAGACTGCTGTTGATAGCTGCTAAGACCTCAATAGTTGCACTGTGGTTGTCATGACAACAGATGCTGCAGACACCAGCCCTTCTTTTTACAAACACACAGTCCTGCACAAACCAAAACTGTAAAGCAGCAAAGTGAAATTTGTTTTTCTAATGATCATTTTCTTGTCTGTGTTATCACACACACTCACAGTCACTGGTCTCATCTGCAATACAGTATCATCATCATCATCATCAATACTACTGCACATAAGTCTTGCTGCTGTCTCTGTTAATTGAGCTCAAATCTACATTGATCAAACTCTCACAGTTTGAATAATTTGCTAATAAGGTCATATTTGTCTCCTGAATCACTGAAATATAATCCCCCATTGTATCATTAACTCTTTTTATGATTGGATGCTTTCAGATTTTCAATCACACCTTCGTTACTGATAATTAGGATTCAAAAGGAGAAGATCCATTTATAAACAGAGCGACTTTCTGTTGTTGAGCCTCTTCTCTGCTGTCATTTCCACACTAGTGTTCCAATCTAAATACGGTTTCCATCACGGTTTAGGTGAGAATACAATCATATTGTATCCACCATTTAACATTCACACTCCTTTCATATAATTGCGTCATAGCATGTATTGTGGCAGAGCAGTTAGCTCTGTTGGCGTTTGCACGTTTCCACTGGGTCTCTGTGGGTTTCCATTAAGTGCATTTCCCTCTCACAGCCCACTGACACGCAGGTCAGGTGAAACGGGAGCTCCAAATTGCAGGTGTGATTATTGTTTGCGAATGTGTTTGTCTGTGATAGACTGTAACCCATGCTCACAATGGTTGAGAGGTTGAATAGGTCCTCGCTCTTGTCGCAAAGGGGCCCCCCACCCCACCCCCCCGCTCCATGTGGCCGCGATCAGGTTTAGAAAATGGCTGAATGACTGTTGTGTATGAAAACAAAATGCCGTGTTTTCAATTGTTGTCCATATTTTGTATCAAAAGACAAATGATTGGCCAAATCACAATCACCTCTCATGAAATACATTTTCACATTGCACAACACAGTTAGTTAAAGCAGCTATAATCTCTCTTCTTTCTCTGCCCACATAGCCCACAGGTTTGTTTCTAGGAGTTCAAACATAAGTGCTTCTACAGTGAGAAATAATTGCGTCTTTTCAAGAATCTCTTTATGCCGCCCCCTCCCCTTTAATCAACTCCTCTTCACCTCTCCACCCCTAAATTCTCCTCTTCTACTTCTAATATGCATTTTTCCCCAAAGCAAAGAAAGTCATGAAGGTCTGTTTTGATTTCTGACATTTTTGTACTGTGCATGATTCATTCTAAGGTCATAGGAATTGTTTGTTACATCGATTGTCATCAAGCACTGTGGCACTGATGGAAGAACACCTCATTTATGGGTTTGAATGTGAATTACTTGAATAGGTGAAAAGCTAAAATTGACCTGCTGGGTGAATGAAAACAGTTATTTTGAAGCTGTAAATACACACTTAAGAGGGGTCCTCCTAAGTGTGTATTCATTCATTTTCCTGGCTGAAAAATGAAGCCAAGGTGGAAGTGCTGAAAATCTGAGCAAAGCTGAACTTGAGGCTGACAAAACTGCTGTTTTGAATGCTTAAGTTTGCAATTTGGCCATCAACATTTTGTTTCTTTAAGCCAGGAGAAACCACCTTTAGATGACAAGGTGGCACTGAGGAGGAGCGCAGGGTGGATCTGGGGTAGTCTGGAAATCACATACACCCTGATTTACTGAATTTCCTCTAAATGGGACCATAATTAAAAAAAAAAAAAAATCATCATATTGTATTGAAGAAGACTTGAAACTAACAATTGAGATCATCAACTCAATTGGAAAACGTTTACTGAGGTCATAAATCAAGTGAGAACTTCTTTGTGCAACTAGTAGAGTCGCCCCCTGCTGGTCATTAGTTAGAGTACGTATTTCCACATTAGCTTCAGATCTATATCCATTTTTATACAGTCTGTTCAGCACTCATACACTCCCATGTTAAATGTCCAACTTTACAGCAGAAATAAACACCTTCGCAGCCTGAAACAAAGAAATGGTTTTGGTCTTTATGGCTAATTTACCCAATACGGCTCATTTTTCTATAAATCACCTGTCTGAATGTGATTAAAGCCCAAAGTTAGGCATAATTGAGGGTGTGGCGTCTTTGAGTGAGGGTGGATGAGCGTGTTTGCCACAAACACCAAAACCTGGGCTCCACACACACGCCACCATTTTGCCCACTTTTGGATTCGCTGGAACTTCAGCAGAGTTAAGCACCGGCAAGATGGCGATGGCGGAGCAGCCCACTCAAACCCAGCTTCAAAACCGCTCTTCAGAAACATATGGGTGATGTCAGATTATGTCCATCTCTCTCTCTCTATATATGTCTATGCTACACTCATACAAACTATTCCAGTGACTGTGGGTTACTGTGTCTTAACATCCGGACTGGACTCTTATGCACTTTTTGTCTCCGCTTCAGTTCATCAGGATAAAATCTCATCTCCCTAACGACAGACAATTAGCAAACTACAGTAATTTAGACCTAATATGCCATTATAAGTCAGTCGTAATGTGTTTGAGCTCTATCTGAAGTTATTAGTACATGTGGATGGATGTATGGATGAGTGTTGTGTCACTAGTGAACTCAGTAAGAAGAGTTTGTGCATTTTAAACACAGATGATCAACTTTTATCTTGCACAACAAGCACATCACTGGTTGAACAGGCTTTAATTTACACCCTGGCCTTTTGTCTTTCTGTGCCCTCTTCAGATTGAAGAGCAAGATGAAATTTTTGAAGCACTAAGTCTGAAGAGCATTTAGCAGCCTTTGATATGAGGCTCTTCAGCTTTGATGTACCTAACTTAGCTCTTTTTTGCGGGTCAGGCTAGTCACACTGAAATACATAATTTTTTGTCTGAGGACTCTCTTTTACGTCAAAATGTCAATAAAAAATTTCACCAGTCTTTTGCACATTGGATGCTTTTGAAAATTCACTTTTTCAGTCTGTCTTTCCATTGCTTCTTCCTCTGTGAGGGCACATTCTCACTAAACACATAAAGAGAAGAATTTATGTGTAAGGTCTGACCCAGCAGGCCGGTATCATTTGCTGGGAAGTGATAGCATTACTACTGCAGCAGTGGTTAGTTTAATGGTCAATAAATCAACTGGTTGCAGCATATCCACGATAGAGTATATAAAAGCACTAAGAGCCACTGAATGTAAAAAGTAATGTAGAATATATATACACACATATGTGTATATATATATATATATATATATATATATATATATATATATGTGTGTGTGTACATATATACACACACACACAAAAATGCAGTTTTTTGCCCATTCTTTCAACTTCTACAATCATGTAAATAACTTTTAAATAGCATTCATTCTACATTTCAAACTGTTTTTTAGTTCATATTAGAGTTTTACATTCAGGGTGAATTCACTACATGATTGTTGCTGCTTCTTAATCTATTGATACCAGTTATTCAACAAGTATGAACAGAGTGAACAGCAATTATGGTATCTTTATTTTTCTATTCACTATGAAGGCATGTTGAGTGGCAGTGGGATGTATGCAGACCTATGAGACAATCTTGACGTCTACATCCCCAGCTTTTAAAACTCCTCGTGAAATGGATAATGGATTTTTCTTCATTCTGTCTCTATCCCCGATGAACTGAGAGACTCTTCATTCAATTTCAAACATGACTGAAGTTCCCACATTTTTCACATTTTATAAAATGGCATATATTGCGAGAGTAACAAAACTGCATTTCATGGGGCTTTACAGATAAATGTTGTTTGGTTAATAGGCTATTTCATGATTGCGTTTGAGTCAGGGTGCCCATGCTGTACAGTCACTGTGCTGATTGGCAGGCAGTCCCAGCTCTTGATCTAAATCTGCTCAGCAGAGACAGTCCAGAAGGTGTCTCAGTTTCCTGACTGGAAGGATTAAAGACGACACCAAACACAAATCTGAGATCTGTTCATTACGGCTCCTCAGATAAAATGCAAATATGTACGTGAGTTATGGAAGTTGAAGAGGAAGAGAGAGCGAGGGTCTGAATATTGCACAGGTAGTTAAAGAGCACAGGCACTGTGACAATCACTGGGTTACATTAAATCACCTGAATCATAAACTGTTCAGATCATTAAGTAAATTGCTGAATAGTGATTAGTCTGAACAGTGGGAAAAAAAATCAATTTGCTTGATGACACAAGCTGTCAGTTACTCACTGCTCATTGCATTCTTTCCAATACTTTACACAAATGCTTCATAATTTACTTCCACAATATTTGTCATGTTACTTCACCTTACCTCCAGTGCAGCATGTCATAATGCTTGTGTGTTAAAAGCTTAGGCCTGTAAAATTCCCAACACCTGTCTTCATTTAACATTGAGAGACATCAATATAGATACCAGTTTAACTTTGTAAATGCATTGTATCCTGCAGCTAAAGGACACTGATTTATTCAGACAATAGCAATGGCATGAGCCACATGAGGATGTGGTTTATCTTTTTGTTCAAGCTCTATACTTCAGTCCTCTGCTTCTCTCAGTTCTAGTTACTCTTGGATGTGTGGTGGAACATTAACAGAGTAATGCTAATTTGCTCAGTGTAGTGCCACTAAATACCAGAGTGCATCTATGATGTGTAAGTTTATAATGTTACGTAAGGTTGTGTAACCACTTTTCATCTGATGGCAAGTTTACATACGATTAGTCAATTATAATTGACCACAAAAAATGTCTGACCTTATGAATAGTTCATGAAGACATCATGTTGCCTAAGCTTGTTATCAGTCAAATGACTATTAAGTCAGACTCAGAGCCAGTAACTAAACTCTCTGTGTTGCTGGTGCAGAGGCATTATATTTTCAGGTTGTCTGTACTTCTGTCTCATTCAATTTTGCATTCATGTGTTTGGGATTCGAACACGGAACCTTCTTGCTGTGAGTCGACCTCACAAAAGGCATTTTTGGCCATTTTATTAGTATTAGTTTGTAATTTATTGTTAGTAAGATAATAGTAGCAGCAGAAGTAATATCAATGACTTGGTCTACTGCATCAGCAGTCGCTGATACTTTATAAATGAATCAAGACAAAATGCTCATGAAATGTAATGGAAAAGTATCTAAATGCCAATGACATCTGTCCAACTTAAACTACAAAAACTACAATAAATTTTACACGTTCCCTATTTTGCAAAAAAAAAAAAAAAAAAAAGGAAACTTGTATTTATGTAATAGTAATAATGTTGTGCCATTTGGTTTAACAAAAAAGAAAATTTCTGCATAAATGGACTCTGCTTTTTGTTAAAGAGTTTCACGTTATTAAAAATGTATAAAGGAGTTCAAATAAAACTGCTTCATGGACTAAAAATAATAATAAATTTTATGAATTTTTTTTCAAATCTCAGTAGAGAATCTTTGTTGATTATACTTCACTTCTGTATATCGTTGTGGTGCTGTTATTGTGAGCTTTGTGTTTTCAAAAGGTAATTGGACTGTATTATATGAAACAGATTCATGGGGTATTGAACTCCCTTGAATCCCAGGTGATAGCAGAATAGCTTTCTCAAAAAGAAAGCAATCAGTGAGTTTGCACTGTGCATGATTATAAATGATTGTAAACGTCATGAACATTAAATAACCCATTTAATGAAAACTACTTATATGCAGTATTGATATTCTGTATGATGGTTTCAAAGACCAGAGTGTTGGTTTCACTGCAACATTAGGCCTAGATGCAGCCAGCATGGGTCAAAAAATCATCAGTAGACCCATTAGTAGACCGAGAAGTAGTAGGACGATTGTCTTTACGTGTGTCAGTATCCGGTTTATGTGTATCCCATTAGGCATAATCATAACCTGGGTATGTGGTAATCTACTTTACTGTAAAACGAGACAGGACACCAAATTACAAGTGGAATATTCCTGATCATAATAAAACTCTTTAATTGAGGTTGAGATTAATGCATAACATTTGTTCCCAGAATTCTCCATTTTCAAATTTAAATAAATGGGTAATAAAGAATTATTGCATATATTTTGCTTGTATCTTCACATCTAGTTCTTCAGTCTCTGTTTTATATCTTTTTTTTAATCAACTAGCAGGTACATTGTAATTTTGTAAATTATGAAAATAAACTTTAATTAATACATTAATCTTTATGGTGTGGCATTACCTATTCTTAAATTAGGAAATATGTGGCAGACAGAGAGCGCTGCCAGTCAGAGTTGCTCCAGCTGAATGCGACCCAGCCCAGGAACCACTGATGAGAGGGGGATCCACTGGAGTGCTATGCCATTGGATACAAGAGATTTACAGCTAAAGCTAGACATGGCATAAAAGATGCTAAGAAAAACAGCTGGAAAGGCGTCTGTAGTAAATCAGAACCTGAGATACCCATCAAGATCTGGAATTGAGTTCACAGAATGAAAGAAGTATCCCAGCCATCTACAAGTCAGGTCATTCACAGCAGTGGTGTTGAGGTGGTAAACGATAAAAAAAAAAAAAAAAAAGCAAATATGCTGGTAAAAGAATTAAAAAAAAAAAAAAACATAGCTCAAACAATGTTTTTGAGGAAAATGGGAGAAAGAGAGGGGAAATATTACATAAACAACACAACAAATTACAAAATAATTTTTTCAACATGATTTTCACATTGGAGGAATTAAAAAGAGCTATAAAATAAGGGCAAAGATAACACTCCAAATGGGGACAGTTTGGGACACTGTGGTTTTCTTTAGGAGTGAAAACATGCTTCAATAATTTCAGTTTTTAATTATTGGCCCATTGCCCCCAGTGCCGAATCATGTAAAATAATAGAAAGGACAGTAAAAGAGAGATGGTACAGATGCTACAAAAAGATATTGAGTGTTTTTAGGCACTCTAGATATCGACATTAAGAAAGCTACAGAAAATGTCAGTATTTCGTGTCATTGAAAAGGTATATAAAATGCTATAGAAGGAAGTGTTATTAATTTTTCTATATGCCACTAAGGTTAGAAGGAAGAATAAGAGTTAACATTAAAGGCCATTAAAGGAAGATATAATCAACATCTGAATGTATGACTAGGTGAGTCTGTTCTTTTGTTTGTCTGATAGTATGTAAAGCACGGTGCTCAGAAAGTCCCTGATGAGAAAAGTCATAATAAGGTCTGGTCTTCGGTCCATGCAAAATGAATGACAAAGATCTGATTCATCACATCTTCTGTGGATTTATTCAGAGAACTCTCAATATTCATGCAGAATGTCTTTTACAAGGTCAATATAGGTGAGTTAGAAGTGAGTTATTAGCGGAACTTGAGGTGGGAAATTGTACCCCCAGGGGAGTGTTATAATCTTTATCCCTTTTTAACATTTTAGTTAATGGAATATTTAGCAGACTGGGAAAAAGAACATGGTCTGTCATTATATGGAGGCAATGGCCTCCCTCACTTCCAAGCTGCCTGAAAGCAAGAGAGAAGCCTCGCTTGTGTTTTCAACCAAATCCAAAGAGCTCTGAAGAAGGTGACTGAGTGGCGCGATGATGTTTCCATAAACAAAACAAAATACATACAGATCACAATCTGCAAATATACGTTAAGAACTGTACGCTTCTCAGAATGTGCTTAGATAAAAATAGGAAAAAATAATAAACGTGTGTGGCAGATTGTGACTGGGGGCTGACAGACAGTCAATGATTGTGATTTATAGAGCGATGATTAGATCAGTTATTGATTATGAATGTGCAGCTTGGAAGCTCCTGCACTGATTAAAAACTGAATATTGTACAAGTTAAAGTTTCGAGAATATGCCTTTCACACTACTCCAATACTTGCACTATTTATAGAAATGGGAGCGATGCCCTTGGAAATCAGCCGACATAAACTTGGACTGGGATACTTAATGAAAATAAAAGGACATAGTGAAACGTATCCAACAAAATAACTGCTAGAAAATACCTTAGAAACTGCTGGGAAGTCACAAAGTCCAAAGCAAACTTTGGAAATATGGAAATTATTTAACAGGTCTTTTTTTTTTCACTGAACAACCTGTATCAGATGTTGTGTGATTTGTTGAATTTAGAATAGTTAAAAGTCGGTGCTTATGAGTTATTTTGAAAAAAGAAAATCATTGAACACTTCATGGCAAATACCTTACAAATATAGTTCTTAATTCTATTAATTAATTCTATCATGCTACTCAATACAGGTCATCCCAGCAGCATTACATCTACAGGTTTATGAACCTAGTATGTTACATTTAAAAATGTACATTAACATGATGTACCATTACAGGTGTAATATTATTGTACTGAGGATAGGAAGACTGCACTTTCATCTATTATCTTCTATTGGTTTATCAGTATTAGTGAGTTCTGATCCACTGGTTGTATCTGTGTAATGCTGAATTCTTCCAATGGTTCATAGAAATCTCTATTTGCTGTTGGCTGATGAGCACAAAGAAAAGAAAGGGCTGATTGAGCATGTGTGTGAAGGCCAAAGAAGTCCACTGTAAATGGGTTTGTTGGACAATGTTGAACTTATGTTTCTTGTTGATTATGTGAAAAATGTCATTTCCCACATGGTGAGTTCATTGCTAAATGTTGCTCTTTAATATTTCTTGGCCATATACAGCATTTACCGTATCTTGATTGATTTCTGAATAATCTGAGCCATGTCTTATGCTTGCCATATGGAAGAGACTGCAATTTCAGAGTAGCTGGTGGCCATGTGATGGTGTTCCAGCTCAGTAATCACATTGACTCAGTTTTCTCACTGGTTGGCTCCAGCGTTGGTCCAGCTATAAGCAGTTGGCAAGTTCAAAAATGAGGTGTGTCCTATTGCCTAATTGGCTTTCCTATCAGAAAAGACTTGGGACTTCAAGTTTGGTTGACTGGCTCCAAGAGCAGAAGGGACAAGCTGCTTAACTTGTTGGCCAGAGAAGAAAGCTGTCTGACTGGTTAACTGATTCAGAAAGGAGGTCAGGCCAGCTGTCTGATTAGACACTCGTGTAGGGCCTTCCACAGGCACTGATGTACAGCCTGGGCAGAGGCCAGAACTGGTCACAATAAATCACAAGTGACCACCGGCCAGTAACCAAAGCAGGCAGATAACAGAGGACTATTGATGTGATGAGAACGCACTCAGCAGTCCAATAAACAAATGGATCAAAAGACAAATACAGAAAATCCAGGTTTACTTCTCTCAGTTAAGTTTTCTCCTCTCAAGGTGTTTGCAAAGTTGTGTATGTATTCCATAGATGCACTGGTGATGCCTCTTAATTGGGGTGGAAGAAATCTGTTCCTAAGTGTCCTTGTATGACTGGAACGTGCCTCGAAGCACTGTTTGCGTTGTGTCCTGAGCTGGCTCCACTTAAATGTTTACCCTGCAAATACTTTTATAGTCTGAGACTCTCCTCTACAGACACATCCCAGAACACCCAATGTTTATCTTCTGTAAAAGTGTATTGCATCCTATTGGTCACTGAGGACAGATTATATGCTGTGAGACCTGGTGATATATACCCAGAATAAACTGGAGTCAGACTGCAGTTCCAAAATATACATTTGTTCACAATGCATGTAACAAAAGGCTTGTCTCCATTCAACTAGCAGGAAGGAAGTTTTGCTCAATGTGAATTGTACAATTGAAGTATAATTTCAGCCAAACACTTACATGAACAGTGTAAAGCCATAAATAAAAGCTCTACATAAAATCAAAAGATATTACAAAAAACATATATGGACATATGAATGTCCAATTATGAATTAACTGATGCTACATATAAACCGATTTAAATCAAATCAACACTATAACACTGAAAGTTGACTATTTCAAAGCAAGCTGAAGTAAATCAAACCAGAATAAGATGCACATGCAAGAGGGCTTCTCCACCACACAGCACAGCACAGCAAGACACCCCATGAGAAAAATGAAGCAGAAAATGGCCCATTCAGTTGACTAGTTAGAAGCAAACTAGAATCTCACGAAGCAGGAAAAAACTTGGCTGGTTGGCTCATAGCATCTTTGTTTGAAAACTAAAAAACACAAACACAATAATGCACAAAAGGAAATAAAAACATTTAACAAAACACATGGAAAATTATTTATATATGTACCTTGTTAAACTGGAGCGCAGTGGCCTCTCACAATTAAAAAAAAAAGAAAGAAGAGAAAAGAGAAGAGCACAGAAGCAACGTGAGAGAGAGACCAGGAAGGAGAAAGAGAAGGGGAGGGGGTGGCACGTATAGAAGATGCTCATGTCCTTGAGGGGGCAAACAAGAGTTAGTGTGATGCAGTGGTTTTCATAAAGTTTTTGCAGTAACCTCATCAGCAGAACAACACAGGCTGTACTGTATGTAATAAGCTTAACTGGTTCATAGAGACTGAGGCCGACCCAGCAGCGTCACGCAACAAAGGTTGGGAACTGTCTTTGAATATGTGATGGCTGAATAATTTTTGGGGTCCCAGGGCAACAACACCCACAACACCCATTACCAAGAGGCTTGATTGTTAGTAAGTCATCATTATTTCATGATTACTTTAACACCTTATCATTACTTACAATCTATCCATCAAATAAAGTATTGTCATACCTTTCTGAGACGAGCAAATACACTATGAGTTACAGTAAAATCCTTTTAATAACCATGATAATTCATACTGATCACTCCACCGAGGTGAGTATAGTCAAAGGAACATTTTCATGTGCTACACGTGTTCCCATACATGAAGTGTTACTATGCTCTACAGCATAGTAACACAGCACAGACTGGTCTTCCACCTCATCAGCACCGGACCATTTTCCATGCATTTTTAAAAAAAAAAAGCTGATAAAAGTGACACTGATAAAATAAAGGCTCGATTTAATGTCCAGTATAGAGGCAAAGACTCAGATGTGTTAGATAACAGAGGAGACTCAGATTTTCCATCAATTCATTTTCCTACAATTGATTTGATACGGGGGGGGGGGAAACCTGTGAAAAGAAGATGTTCTTTTTCTCTAATGGTAACAAAAGTAGTTTTTGTTTTTCTGTTTGAGTTTGAAAAACTTGTATGCTGTTCGTGAGTAGTCTTGTGTGTGTGCACCCCTCACCCCGGTGTAATAAAACAACTCATCAGACACCAACCATACATCAAGAGCAGACATCAGATGTCAGACTTGCCATAAACATGCTATTGGCTACAGACAGCTAAAGGCATTTGATAAATTTTTTAGTTCGGGCCCATTTTATATACGATTCAACCACCTTGATCTTCTTCATGTCTATAATGTCAGTTGATTGCAGCTTGAAATTAAAGCATGGAATATGTGATTAGCATATACCCAAACTATCCCACACCCCTCACTATTTACACCAATTATTTTAAATATTGAAGACCACTGCATATATCTAATGGGATTTCCCCGTGGCAGTTGAACAAAGTCAACATTGGCCTTGGCACCTTACGTTTGATCATCAGCGCCAGTGATGATGACTCCCTGCACTGCCCATGACCGCATGCAGAAACAGCAGCACTTCCATCAGACATTCAAAAGTGTTGGAGCAATATCAAAAGTACAAATAAAAATGGTAATACATTCATCTTTTGCAAAGATGGATGTGATCGTGTAGAAAAGAAAAATGCCCTACAGCGAGTGATAGCAGGGGGTCCACAAGGAGTGGATTCAGAGTGGAGTTGGTGAAGAACATGTCAAATAGACATTAAAAGCATCAAGACCAGTACTTGCACCAGGGGGCAGAGAAAAAAAAAAATATAATTGATGCCAGTGCCCCTCTGTTCAAACAAACAGATGTTTCATTTCAGACCACTTATCATCGAGGAATGAAAAAAGTGAGCAAAAAAGAGCTCTTTCGTCAGCGGCAGAGTAGAAAGAAAATGGAAAATATTCCCAGCTCTGATTACTTCTGTGCTTCTACTCTCGCAGCAAATGCTAGAGTTGCAGTTTAAGCTCTAATTTGACTAAATTCCCTGGCATATACATTAGTTCAGATTCTTGTCTGGATGATATATTGTAGTGCATGTTTCAGTAAGACTGTGGACTGTGGACGTATGGAGGGCTTGACTATGATATAATACTAATAGGCATTGTAATTGATGGTGCTTATAGTACAGTTGGACTGAAAAACAACTTGCCCAGGGTTCTTCAGGAATTCCTCAATTTATTTTTCTTATCATTCAACAATAGCTTGCTACCCCAGTTTAACTTAGAACAAGACTGATGTCCCAGTTTTTCATTTGAATAGTTGTTTAAAAGTAGTTTGAGGAAATCCAGAAGTTCCCTTTCACAGTTTCTCCAAATTCATCCACCACACCAACTTCCTCACCCTTACTTTCTGTCATGCTACATACAGTCCACGGTGCTTCTGTGCTGCAGTGACATAAGTTGGACATAAATTGTGAGGTGCAAAATCATACAATATGGATGCATTCAAGGGGATGCTGGGTGCTCTGTGCCATGACAGCACTCTTCTCTCTCATCCTCTGAATCCAGCTATAGTAAGTAAGGCCACGTCCATGCATCCTCAATGTTTTTTCACTTCAGTTACCACCTGATCATCCACCTGTTCCCCAGAACTGTTCCTCATTGTTGTGGTTCAAATGACCAGCACTGTATTTCTAAAGCAGAGCATTTCACCACAGTAAACACATTTCCGATATAATTGTGGGTTGTTTTGCTGACGCTGTGTGTGTGTGTGTGTGTGTGTGGAGGATGGATGAGTCCACAAACACAGGAGGCCTCTGTTCACACGTGCGACCGATAATCAGCATTGTTTCTTTTAACCGTGATCGTTGCACACAACCTTAACTGCGTGTTTATTCTTGTAACCATGACGATGAGGATGCTCGAACCTTAAGGTGGTTCTGATTAAAAGAAAACAACAAAATGATCTTTTCTAAAAATTACAATGGTTGTTTTCGTGCCCTAACTTGACCAAATTGTGACAGTTCCACGACCTTAACCACATGTTTGTTATTGTAACATGACAATGAGGTTGCCCTAAGCTTAAGGCAGTTCTAATTTTAACCCAAAAAGACTAATGTTGTTTTTGTTCCCAAACTTAACCAAACCACACCTTGACCTTTTTGTGACACCAGCCGCTGTTAACCCCTAAAGATCATATGTATGTGTGGGGAAAAAGTGACTATATGATCGTTTAGGTTGGAACAGATACCCATTTGTAGCTCAAGTAGACTTGACTCATGACTGTTCTACCCTCATGTCGTCTTCTATCTGTATCCCTGAAGCAGTTTATATTAGGTATATGGTCTGTCACCACCCATCCATCTTTCTGCTCCTTCTTTTGTTTTCCCTGTCTCTCTCTCTCACTCTTGTTGCTCCATGTTGGCTGGATCACATTACATGATTTTTGTGGCTTTGTCAGCTGCACATTCTTGCTGCCAATCTCCTGTTCTACCACATCCCAAAGCTCCTCTATTGGATTCAGATCTGGTGCCACTGAAGTCCGCTGAACTAACTGTAACGTTCATGAAACCCAGTTTGAGATGACTTTTGGTTTGTGACAGGGTGGATTATCATTCTGGAATATTTTATTTAAGGGCCCCAATTTGTGTCAAGAAAAGATTCCTCACACCATTGCACCTGCAGCATGGACTGCCGATTTAGTGTGGGCCATTTATTCATGACACTTTGATCTGCTGCCTTAGTAGAAATTCAGATTCATCAGCCCGGTCGGAGTTGGGGTTTGGCCAGCTTGTGTCCACTGCAGCCTCAGATTTCTGGTCTTGAATAACTGGAGCGGAACCCAATGTGGTTTTCATCTGTAGCCCATCCACCTCGAGCCTCATCATGTTGTTCATTCTGATGCTTTTCTGCTCACCAGGGTTGTAAAGAGCGGTTTTGTGAGTGAGTCTTTCTGTCAGCTTCGATCAATCTGGCCATTCTCTTCTGATCTCTCTCATCAACAAGATGATTCTGTCTGAAGAACTGCACCTCAGCTTATCTTTTTTTTTTTTTGGCTATTGGTTTTTGGCTCCATTTTGAGTAAAAACTCTAGAGACTATTGTGAGCGAAACCCCCAGGAAATCAGCAGAAACACTCAAACTGTCCAACACCAACAATCAATGTGAACAGTACCTGAAGCTCCTTACCTACAGCTACATGATTTTATTCGTTGCACAGTTCCTACGCAATTGGCTCAGTGGATTAGTGCATGAATAAGAAGGTGTATGGGTCTTTGGAAAGTAGTGAAGCATGAGGCCAAGGCTTCAATATGCCTACAATGACTGCTTTTTCTGTCACCTGAGAGTCTACATTTGGGTTCAAGCTCTTTACCCAGAGTTGATCATGCAAATCAGACTAGAATATTTCTTTAGCGTGCCTTTGAATGCAAGCAAAGGCTCGGATGGCTACAGCTGCATTGGTTTAAATAAGGGCCATTGGTGACATAACTCCGGGCTATGTTTCATATTCCAATAGCCCTCCACTTGCTCTTTGCCCAGCAGGCATTGCACCAACCCCTACCCTTTACCTTCCAGGTGTCAAGGCTGCATGTTACAAAATGATGAACCCTCCACCCCACCCCACACACACACACACACACACACACAGCATGTGCCCAGCTGAGCCCTGAGTGTCTACTATGACCGGAGCTGACTCCTGTCTAATCTGAGACTGTAAACAAACAACTCTACTTCTTGCTATTGAGATTCAAGGATCAAAGCTATTTCAGTTTTTGAGTAATTGAGTACAGCACTTCAATCAAATAGCAGCCAGTGGAGTTCATGACTCTGACCTTTGAACTTCACAGCTGTGAATGGATATTTTATCTCATTCTGAACTACAAGTGGATGCCTAATGCATTTTAAGTGGTAAATATAGGGTAAGTGATGTGTGGGGTTTGTGATTAAGTGTCCTTCGCTGTAACTACAAAATTAAAAAAATAAAAACAATAGCATGTCCGTGTATTACATTAAACTAAATTGTTCCGTTTTACTTTGAATCCCTGGGCATCATCATATGTGAACATAAGACCATACAAAGAAAAAAGAACACAATAGATATCTAACAAAATCTTATGGACACTACATTCGCACCACAGTTGTGCCATATTTTCAAGTAACGAGAAACAGAGAAAACACAAAAATAAATGCTTTGATTGATATTACTGTCACTCATGAAGTAGGTCAGTGTTGAACCTCATTGTGCACAGAACCTTTAAATCAGAAACAGACACAGTTTGGGGAAAATGGCTGTCATATAACCAGGCTGAACTGAAAGTGGTCGGTTGGTGATAACTGTGCCACCATTTTATGCTGCAGTGGGTCACCCAGATGTGAAAAGCTATTATGAACAGAGTGTGAGCTTCTGAACAAGTCAATGCTTTTAAAGTCCAACACCAAGGGTTTTAACTTCAGTATTGCTTTCAGCCAGTTTTTTCCAGACATTATCAAGACAGACATGAGTGGTTCATATTGTGCAGGGTTTGAATTTAAACATAAAACATTTTTGAGGCAGAGTTATTGTTTTACTTTTGTTTTTTGCCATTCATCTTCCTTTTTGTGGAAAAAACAATCCTGATTCCACCTGCCTTACAATTGTCTGTAATGTATTTCCATAGTCTGTCCATTTAATTGGCCCACGCAGTCCAGTGTCAATGTGCCACAGGTTAGTGAATTATGTGATTGAAATCATAAGTACATTTACAACCTTAAACCTTGGAGGAAATGTAATCTTGAGCTATTCAGTGTAGTCAGTGGTTTGACTTATCTAATTTTACCTAATATGTGACAATCAAAGTTCACAGGTAGTATAGTTCTGCAGAACTGTATCATCGCAGTTCTTTGCTTTCAAAGTGTTTAGACACAAGCCTGAATAAACGAAAACTTTAGAAAGGCTTCTATTTGTTAAGAATCTTGACTTTTTGTAGTTAATTTGGGTAAAAATAATTATTATGTTCACACGTGTTACAAAGGGCACTTAAGGCAGGAGGTACATTTTTTTTATCACAATTTCAATTTAATCAAACACAAAGGATTCATAAAATGAGTGTGTGTGTGTGTGTCTGAAGCCTGCTAGGGGGTTAATCCTGTATCTGTGAGTGCATATGTGTGTGTGAGCAAAAGGAGGGGGCTCCTGGGGTTCCTTTTTTTTTTTTTTGAAGTAATTTAAATCCTTCAAGCACCCATAACGTCCTCAGGTCATACTTTATCAACAGCTCTTCCACCTCCAGCTAATATTAACATGTGGCCCATGTGAGATTTGACAAAGTCTAATCCCCCTCCAGCCAACTAAGTTCAATCCTCGAGAGAGGCCTCACACACATCACACGATTTTCCATGGATCTATTTACAAAACCGATCCTGTAATGTAGTGAGACCCTACTGAAATCCTGGTGATGCAAGAGTTGAATGATCGATCTGACGTGGTACAAAAAGTGCATCTAGAGCAGGATGGACACAGTTGGCAGTAAAGTCTTATTTGAACTTAATTTATTTGAGTCAAAGTCAAACAATTTATTAAAAACATCAGTATCCACCTGAGTTGATACTGACAAACAATATTGCTCACTGCTTCATCTGGCAAACTGTCCTATACATCATTTTAACGCCTTGCCTTAAACCAAAATCATCAACCAAATCAAATGTTTGTGCATCAAAAGTAATTTGTTTGTGGTAAACATGAAAAATTATTTCAGAGCACTATCATTGCATATAACTGCAGAGATTCAACCAATGTAAGCAAATAGGACAAAATATGTGAAGCTCTTTTTCCCCAGGTTCTCAAAATGGTATTCCTATTGGTATTATCATATTTCTCCTCCATTGTTTAAAATACAAATGTGTATATTTTGAGCAGTGTGATAGACTGACAACCTGTTCAAGATACGCAGTGTCACGCTGGAATAGGCTGGAGCCCCCCTGTGACCCTGAACAGGATAAGCAGGTTTGGAAAATGGATGGATAAATAGATAGTGTAAATTTTGTTCAAATTGCAGTCCTGAATAAAATTGGATCTGCACACACATAAGCAGAAAAAATGAAAAATGACCTGTTTCACACTGACCATATAACCTTTAATAATGCAAAGGTATATATCATATCAGGTATATATTATATCATCAACATGTTTTTTTTTTTGTTTGTTTTTTTCTTAGAAGACTGCATAGCCTCCAGTTTATCATGTCAGAAAACATCAAATGTGGGCCAGTATGTAATATCAGAGATGTTTTAAATATAAGCATTAAAGCAAAAGAAAATGTGAAAACGCTAAAGACACAGGTATGTGACACAGATTCATAGCATTTAAGATATGAATGAATATGCATAAAAAAAATCCCCCACTTGCCTATGCTCTATTGCTATTGATGGCTCTGGACAGAGATCTCGGACTTTGTTGCTGGACTCTGCTGGAATCTCTCTCCCAGTTTGGGGGTCACAGCCCTGAGTGTTACAATTACCACAGGGACCACAGTTGACTTCACTTTTCTCATCTTTTCTAGCTCTTCTCTCAGTCTTTCATTCTCCCTGATGTTTGTAAGGAAGTTTCCTGGAGTGGTCACTCAATCCAAAGGAGTTCACTGAGAGACCCGGGAGGCCAGGGTGCCCTGTTACAGTAGTAAAGGGTAGAAACTGGATAAAATCTGACAGCAGGGGCTCCTCTGGTCAGGTGGCAATATGCACATCTCCATTTATCAATGATTCCTCTGTTATCTTTCAATAAACATCCTCAGTATCAGACACCCTGGGCGCCAGCGTGCTCCCTTTCTCACTTGTCTTAACCATGATCAACAAAACCTTCCTCTTCGGCTGTTTGTCCACCACTACCATGTCTGGTTGGTTAGCCATCACCAGCTCGTCGGTCTGTATCTTATCTCTGTCATTCTGAACCACCTTCGGAGGTGTATCCCATTTTGACCTTGAAACTTCACAGACCAAATGTAAAAACATCAACAGGTTGTTTAGGGGAATTTATTCTACTTAGACATTAGAGGTGAAGGACTGAAGGACACTGTTATTCATTTAGGTGTGAATCTTCTGATGCCTGGCTATTTTACATTACAAAATTCATTCTTAAGCTGGTGCGGAATTAAAAAAAAAAAAAAAAAAAGATTAATAGGAGTTCTAAATGTCTTCTAATATTCCCTGTGGAGACTTACATTGTGTTTTTGCTTTTTAATTCACTGAAGCTTCACTTCTTGCCCTTAAGGACAAACACCAATTTTCCAGGTGCTTTCAGCGTGGTAACCAGTTTATGTTTGCAAATTGATTTCATTCAGCTGTAAAAACAGCTTTGATCTGTGGAAATTTCTACCCCTTGTGATTTTATCCTATAATGATTCACCACTATGCACGTACACTGAAAGTTATTGGTGTTCTATTAGAGCAGATTCATTTATTGCACTTTGTGACTTGAAACTAAGGACATAACTAGAACAATTTTGAGAATGCTCTACAGAGGACATTGGATGTAAATTTTTATTCTGGTTGATTAGACCTCTTCTCAGGCTGACATCGGGCGGTCACCCGACTGCATCTATATATAAAAAAATAAATTAAGCGGCAAGTTGTTGCAACAAACAAACAGGAGATACTGGGAGTCATCAATCAAGTGTCGTCTCCACACACCCTCAACCCCAGAGGAGGTGTAATCATCCCAAATAAAAGTGAAAACAAGACTGGACCAACCATTGTTTTTATAAAACATAACCCTAATATAACCCTAACCCTAAACCCCTTTAGACTAGGCACATTTATTTGAATGGCAACTTTCAAACAGCCAGTGAGTCAAAATGAAAATGAAAGAAAAGGAAATGCATTAACACAGTAAGGATATTGCGTAGGCTTGCTTTTTTCAGGATAAATTGATATTTTATTTTTATTGGGTCCACAAATCCTTGAATACAACCTTTCAGAAGAGAAGTGTGCATCCTTCCACTAGTTAGAAAATGTCTTGGAGCCTCATATTGCCTCAGAAACTCATGCATAGCTGTCACGTACTGCCAGGAGGCATCATACCTTAATCCCAGATTAAGCTTTGAAGCAAAGTTACTGAGTGATTAATCTCTGAAGCTGTACATCATTTGGTATGTATCCATCAGTATTTAACTGTGGCTTTCACTTCACCAACTGCAGAATATGTCCTGCAAAATGAAAGAATGGATTACATTAGACAAAAATTTGACTCATTAATGATACATCATTATGCTTCCCCTCCAGTGTCTCACTTCTCCTTTTCATCTTACTTTGCTTTCTTGTCAAGATTTTTATTCTTGAAACAACCATCACAAAGAATACTTAATTTTTACACTTGCAAGAAACAGAAAAATGGTGGGATTTTTGGGATGTAACTACCTTGTATTTTACACAACACAACATCTTGGGCATTCTCAGGCTAATTCAGAGAATGATACCATGAGGCTCTGAGATCCTACCTCCCAGTTGCATTATACTGGATGAAAAAAAAAAAGATCCATCAGATTGTTCTACATAACTAAACTGCTGCTGCCTTATCCAGGCCAAAACACATGTAGACTCTTTATTACAGTTTTCTCACAATGGCGGAGACTATCATGTATATATTCTTTATCTTAAAGGTCTTTCCTTAGGTTTTCTGGTGATGCAGTATCTGACTTTAATACCACTCTTGTTTATTTCAGACACCACACTGATGAAAATGTCTAATGCATCACATCCTCTGGCTCATGGAGGACAGTTCTCCAAAAGAATGAAGCTGCTGCATTGTAATTAGTTTTTGATGTTGTTGTGTACAAGTGGGAAATATATTAGGGGGTTGCTTAAATTGCTGGGTATTTAGCGAACTAGGACTTCAAGCACTAAGTACTTCATTAATTTGGGACTGTGAATCTTCACAGTCTAACTGCATCAAAATCTGGCCCAAGGTAAAGCTTGACCACACAGCAACAGGAAATGAAGCATCAGGGGTCCTCCAAAACTGCAGAGGAATCGCAGGGGCCACTCCCCATGAGATCACACCCTGATTTCTTCTTTTTACTGAAAATAAAAAATGAAATATTATTACTTTTTTATTTCATTTTTTACTTAATTAAAACTCCCGTTATCATATGAAAGTTTTTTTTGTTTGTTTTTTTGACAATGAGTGAAGGTTTTGAAAAGATATTTTTCATTTTATAATTAATCTAGCTTGTTACTAATGACTAGGTTATTTAGAGAAGATGCAGAATACAAATGATGTGAATTTGTTTGGCAGATTTTTGTTGTCATTGTTGAAGTGTAGTCGGCTCCATTGTTTTATAGTCTGCAGGGATTAGGCTACTGCATAAACTCTACCCGATATTTCTCCCAAAAGGGATATTGAAGAAGCATTAGATTACAAGAATTTTAAATAGGGTTGAAATAATGTGAAAAACAGCTGGGGATTTTTTTAATCCAAACATGAAATTGATATTCTTTAATTTTTCATGTAGTCTCCCACTGTTTTCAAAAAAACAAAAAATGGTATAATCAATAACCTTCTTCAAACTGTTTGTGCGTGCGTGTACATGCAAAAAAAAAAATGGTTAAAGACTAATCTGATTTTTAAGACGACAAATTGAAAGATTTGTCTCAAATAATTATTCGTGTCTGGAGCCTGATAGATAATAATGATTAACTTCCCATAAAATTTCAACACCTTGTTTTATGGGATCTGATACTGATACTTTTGAACTGAGGGGCTTCTAAGACAAATTTCACACAATGTAACAAAATACAAATAGGCAATAAGGAACAATATTATCATATAACTTGACAATCATCTGAGCACTACAACACATCAAGGCATCAACCTCTAGACAATTATGACCAAATTTATGAGCAACCACTTAGAATCCATCACATACAAAAACATGAAGCAGGACTAAATCTTTGACAGACATACAGACATGCTGGTGATGAATGTAACGTATGAACATATGTATGTATGTTTGTGAGTCACATTTCTTATTTCATTTGTGTTGCATATGTCCTACATATGAAAAGCGACTCTTGTAGCATGAATCAGATTTAGTTCTGGAGCTGCCCATGACCGACATATAGCAGCCATGGGGTGAATTCGTACACGTACCACTGCGTGTCATAATCATGCTTACATAAACATATAATAAAGGCAAAGCAATAAACTGGGGCACACGTATGCAGCGAACTATTTGCTTGGAACACTGCTTTCTTAAGGACAAACTAAATCTTTTTTTCCCAGCGTTGAATCTCTTTTGTGTAAGATACACTGAAACTAATTGAAAACCAGAGTCAATTAACTCCTCCACATTACAGCTGACCTAAATTCTAACAAATGTGTCTTTTTTTCTTTCTTTTTTTTTTCTTGTCCATGCAATGACTTGGTGCAGAAAAAAGACATCAATAGTGGTGACCAGATTGCCAGATTGGCTATGGGTAATCATTGTCCGCAGAAGATGAATCCTAATGCCCTCGGTTGACGACATGATTTGCTTTTGTGATGGTGAAATTTGAATCAATGTATTTTGGAAACTCAGTAATCAAGCAGTCATGATACTGATAAACTAATCCCCAGATTTTCAGGAAATTTAATGTGGATATACAGACAGCTCAGCCATCAATCTCTCCTCCATTTCCTCATCCCAAACAATATTGGTTGATATCTACTCAGATGATAAAATACCATTATATTCCTAGAAATGAAACTGTAATCAGGTGTAGCACTTCAGCAAAAGCAGCATCTTAATTTTCTCTCCAAGCTTATTCACTGAGCTTCTACTTTTCACTTCATGCATATATTGCTGCGAAATGTAATATTTAAAATCTGCATATGGTACACTGTCCAGACGTGCCCACTCTGTCACTACCGTACCTAAATGTGTTTAGGTCCATAGGTATGATAAATGATGACCCTGCAGCACCTTCTGACTTATCCATTGACATTCAGGTGTTTGTTTGTCCTAATATGATCCGGGCATGGAGAAGAAAATGGGGGATTGATGGAGAGATAGAGGGCTACAGAAGCACAGACATGTAAACCAGAGAGAACATACGTAACTTAATTAAAAGCGGCAAGTCTTGAAAATGTCACTTTGTGTCCCTGTGTCTGTAATTAAGAGCCCTGAATAAATCCTGGCCACCTCCCAGAGACTGTATACTGCATTTAAAACATTCACCAGTTTAACTGTGGAATCTAATTAGAATGAATGACTTGTGGATCAAGTCCAACTCAGTTTGCCATGCCGCGTTCACAATAATGGAAATAGAGGATGAGGAGATTGGGCGGATCAAGTGAAGTGGGAGAGAGAAGGGTCTTTGAATGAAGGAAAGAGATGAGTGTGTTGGACCATATCAAAGCTCTTGGTTTATGTCTCTGTCTGGCTGGCTTGTATTTCACTCACTTCACTTTGGTATAATATTCTGCCACCGTTACCTCCGTCAGTCAGACAGTTATGCAATTTTGTATAATATTACACAACAAGAGCAGATACCTATATTAGAAGTTTCTTGGTGTGAAAATGTTTTGAAACATCTTAGTTGGAGAATAGAGAGGTACATGTAAGCAAGCAATTTACAGAGGAGAATTGCAGGAGGAGGAAAACTGGAATGAAATAGATTGGGGGGAAAAAACTATACTTCATTTGGAAAACAACAAACACAAAGAGAGACAAGGACTGATGGTGCATGTGAGGGAGAGAGAGAGAGAGAGACTGTGTTTCCTAGTACAAGTGACAGGAAAAGCCAGGCACTATAGCTCACCCTCTGATCTAAGTGAGGGTCACTGTGACACCGAACATCAACTAACATCTGCTAATGTGCAGAGGCTGCTTGTGGATTTACAGCAGCATAAACAAGGCCAACACTGGGCTGGTTTACAATAGAACTAAAACTGATCATTCTGTTTGTAACAAGATAGTTAACAACTGTGCTGTGAGGACATTATTGTTATTACAGATCAAGCCAGACTCCAGCACAGAGTGCAAACATTCATAGTTTGTGGCCTCAAGGAGTGCAACAGTAACTGATGTGTTTTCACACCTTGCAGCTTATAATAGACCAGATGTTGTTATTGAGGGAAGGGTAGCAGAGCAGGAAGTGGGATATGTTGAACGCCTCAGAGGTTGTTGTGAGCGCAGACTTCAGTAACTTCCATAAATTGATAGTTAAGGATTTGCAGGTGCCAGGGATGCCTGAGTGAAATAATTAAATGGGTGCCACTCACAAAACTTAGAAGGCATTGCCTGCTCGACCCCTAATTGAGTCTGATGCATCTTATCGGACACATGACCTCCCCACGTGTCAAACAGAGTGTTTTGTGTCTTCAAATATTTATACTCCAGGGAGGAATGTGAGTGTAAATAAAAGTAATAAAATGTGTGCAGAGGAGAGGCATTCCTGTGGAAAGCATAGGCAGACAGGGTCAGAGTATAATCAAATCTTCAGTACGTGAGAAGTGAAGTACGCTGAGCTCAAAAGGCTTTTCTGTTCAAGAAATAAAACTCCAGCCTGCAACACTAACAGTGAGAAAGGAACTTCAGAGACAAACAGAGCTGAGAGAAGCAGATCAACAATCATCTGCACAGTTCATTAAGACTTATTCTGTTGCACACTGTTAGCCCAGTATTTAATTGAGGAGGACAGCTAGATCATTCCCTTGTGAAATAGTAGCACTGAGTGCATTCGGGACTGCAGTGCAACAGTAAGCTTCTGTCACACTGAGACTTGTCATATGATGCTTCCAGGGACTACAAAACCAAAACACAACGACGCATTACAGAGTCTCAGCTGGAAATTGGTAATGTACTACAGAGGAGGCTTCTCTGTGGATCCACATGAGAGTTGATTGTGTCACAGTGAATGCAGTCGAGTTCTCTAAGTCATACTCAATATAAATATATTTAGGAATCAGCCATCAGGAATCATACATATTTAGTTTAACCTACAGGGCCTTGCAGATACCCTGGTGCTCAAAGTTAAAACCAGCATCATTTACAGCACAACCTTTTGCATAATAACCACCTACATTCAAACAGACTATAACATGGAAACCACATCATATATTATTAATTATCACCTGTAAATATCTACATGGAGTGTAGTAATCGGTAGAGAGCACAACGGTGTGTGGTGAGCACGACTGAAAGATGTGGGTGTGAGTGATATAAGGTGCAAAACAAAACATAAACATATGTAAACATACACAATAAATTTGCATAACCTAACCCAGGATGTTGGGTGTCTGTGGAGAAGAGCAGAGAGAATGGTTTGTCTGCAGTCAAGAAGAATGTAAACTGGGACACACTGGATGCCAACGGGGCTCCAGATACACCAGTCAGCTATCCCACAGCCAAGAGATCCAGATTAGTATAAGATCCAAATCCCAAGAGGAAATCAGGGCTCATCACAACTGCACAGATATATACAACTTTGTTGTGAAACTAAGTCATTACTTTGGCGCCAGCAGGTCGGTAAATGCCAGTGAATAGGGTAGTTGCTGCCATCAAATGGGATTAAGTAAATTAGCCACCATCTTGTATTAACACTACTTGAAATTAAAGTAATATATAAAACAGTGGACAGAAATACAATTTGGCCATGACAAAAGAATGTAACTATCACATACAAAATCAGGGCGCCAGACAAAACCCTTTCATCCTAGCAGCACGTTGTGTTGTTACCTACCAGCTGCTTGTACTGTATAAAGTGGAAAACCACAAAAACATGGATGCTGATGTCTTATATAACACATCAAAACAACACGCATATTATACTGAAAACGTCACTTACTGGCAACTGAAGTTTTTTCTTTTGAGAGTGAAATAAAATCTATCTACCTATCTAAAATATTTCTCCTGCTGAGTGTCTGTCTGCGTTGTCCCAGGTCACAGCTGCAGCTCTGTTAGGGCACAACACAGATGACATTATGATGTAAGCTGACAGAGGGCAGCCAGGTCATTTTATTTATAGCAAAATTATCATTAATTGTTAAATGATCTGCTTGAATGTGCATGTTCATGTATATGTGGATGGCAGGTGAACAAAGTCCAGGACTGGGGTTCACACCTGAGTCACATGTGGTTAGGTTTAAGCAGAGAATGTTAATAATGTCAGCACATCCTGTTTCACACTTCATGTCATTGTTAATTTTCAATATTTCAAGACCAAGATCTGTCTCTGATCGTAGCCAGTTGCTTTGACTGCACAAAATCGTCGTGCTAAAGCGGCTGCTTTGCCCTTGGCTGCAAAGAAGCTCTGCAGAGGGCGGTCAGATCAGCAAAACGTATTTACAACGACTGAGCTGCCAGCCATCCAGGACCTCTACAGCGAACGCTGCAGGAGGAGGGTGCAGCGGATCCTCTCTGACCCCAGCCATCACAGTCACAGACTTTCACACTCCTGGTGTCTGGCAGGCAGAACAGGAACATCCGGACCCAAACCAGCAGGTTCAGAGACCGTCGTTACCCAGAAGCCATCAGGCTACTGCTGACATTTACACCTACACACGCAACATATAATCCAGTAGCACAATGGCATTTTTCTTTCTGTAAATACTTTTTATACTATGTCACTTTGTTGAATTTCAGAGTTTTATACTTAAATATACTATTTAATTGCTGTTGTGATCAATCAGGCTTTAGTTGCCACGAGCAGATATTGTAGGAAAACATATTAATTATGTTGTCACACAGACTTTTGCCGATACATTCTAGATGAATATTTTGGGGTATTCATTAAAAATTGCTCCAAGTTATGTTAATTAAAAAGATGGAATTCAGGGAGCATTGCATTTCTGTCATGAGAGGAAAAAAGAGACAAGTGTTGTTACGAATATTGGAAGAAATTTTTTTTAAATCTTGTTCTGTACTGCAAAAAACACTGTTCAATGATTTCTGTCCATTTCTGTTGTCATTTCCCTACTTTGTGCAAAGATGTGATTTTGAATGTCTTAGAGGTATTACCTTTTCGGATGCTGACATGACAAAACTGGCCCATTATTCTCTTGTGATCATCAATACAATGCAATACAATACAACCACAATATGGGAAAATCAATTCTATCCATCCGTTATGCTAGCACTTATCCTTCGAGGGTCACAGGGAGCTGGTGCCAATCCCAGCTGACATTGGGCAAGAAGCAAGGTACACCCTGGACAGGTCGCCAGTCTGTTGCTGAGCCAACACAGAGACAAACAACCATTCACGCTCACATTCACGTACAGGCCATTTAGAGTTGCCAGTTTCTATAACCTAATTTACCTTGGACTGTGGGAGGAGAAAGGCCCCAGCCAGCAGATTTGAACTCAGGCCTGTCTTGCTGCGAGGTAACCAGTCCTTGTTATGCCATGCTGTACTAGGAGTAGAGGAAAATCAAGTTCTCATATGTCATCCAACCCAAACTCATAAATAAAACTTTTTGAGGGTTAAAGTATCAGCAGCTGGAAAAAGATCAAAAATGTTTTTAGTTTTTTAGTATTAGTGCAGCGATCAGTGCTGTCGATTTCCTGGTGGGGACTATCTGATCCGCTTACCTTCATCATTTCATCAAGGTTTCACATATGCTGCAACCATATCCTTGTGTTGACCATCACCAGCTAATTGAAAAAAGGCAAGGAAGTGAAATCGGCAAAGGTCTGAGGATCATCCTGTTAATGGGCTTGTTTTATGTATAGTTTCTTTCTTGTGTGAAGTACGCTCTTCCATTGTCTGTTTGTTGCATTGGCACTGAGCCTACAGGTCAAATAGAGCAGCCAGTTAACCAGCTGGGGATCAGGATGCTCATAACTCAACCATGCTATTCCTCAGCACGTGGATCCTGTAGGTGCTGTTGCTGCTGTGCTCTTCAAGCAAACTTACTGGCTGTTTGCCTGAACAACAACAGAGGTAGTTGCATAAGCAGGCTTGATGTGGGTAGAGGAGGCAGACACAGATCCTGTTTTGTAATACTGAGATGTCTAATGTGTAATCGTCTTTGACATCCCATTTGCTGTCTTAGAGATGAAGAGAGCACTCCTATTTAACTTGGGGTTGTTTGTGTTATTGTGTAGGTCTGTATCCAGAGGGTTATATAATCATCAACATCATGATATAAATGCTGTTCATGTTTATTGGTGTGCACCATTCAAAATAAATGGCAGAAAGAGAAACAAGTTATATCAGAGAGGCAAAGAGGACTGAAGCACACAGATGAATTCACAGCCTTTAATTGTGCAACAGACTCATGTTCTGACACTATTGTGTGTTCTTCAGAGCGAAAGTGGAACAATTGCCATTGGATAATTGGTTGAACAGGGTTTCATATGTATCAGATAATTAATCCACAGGTTGGAGTTTCTACAGTCAGTGTCAGGAACAAAAGAACACACTTTTCTTAAAGTTACAAGTATGAAAAAAAAAAAACATCTGTCAAGTGTGACAAATTAGAAAAAACATGACAAATTAAGTAACTGATTCATGCCAGCAGGCAAACATCATGTTGAAAACAAAACAAAAGAAATACAGACCTCTCATAAAGTTACAAGGATAAAAGTACAAAAAAGTGCAAGTAAAAAAAAAAAACTTCAGTTCTTCATTTATGGCAAAGGGCTCCTCTGTTTTCAGAGTGTGAAACCAGTACACCTCTCTGCCGAGCGCCACGTTCATGACGTTAACACCTCTGAGAGAGGGTGAGATTTTTTTCTGTTCCCCAGAACTTTGATGGTGCTGCAGGCTTGTGGTTGGCCTGCACACAACAGCATCGCCCATGTTATGTGCATGTATTGCAGTAATATGTTCAGATATATTCAGAAATCTTGTGTCTGAAGAGTCATAAAATTGTGTAAAGCGTGGTCACAGTGGGAGGGAAAAAAACAAACAAACTCTAGATTGATTTGACAGCCAGGGGACAGTATCGGGACAGGACAATCTTATGTTTCTGATTGCTCAGAGGGGAAACTGATCTGTGAGGAGGTGGAGGTGGTAGCTCTACTTTTCTTAACCAGCTGAGATGCTCTCTCTGGCCCTTTGATTGGCCTAATGAGATAAACCATGATTGATACCTCTTTTAATTTAACAGCTTTTGACTGGACATCTGTCATGATAGAGCATTTTCTGCACATCTCAAAAAGTGGCCAATAGAAATATTGCAATATTGTTAAATATTGTTTTTGGTGGTTACTCTCAGCTTTTACAAAGTGTTTCTGTTTAAGGGTTTACAATATGGTAGTCTCAATATTGGCTTGTTTTTCTTGTAAAGTGTAAGGTTTAGGAAGTGAATAAAGGTTTCAAGCTGTTTCATTGCTTCATTATTGACTTTGTGCAGAAAGCTTTGGAGCAGTTTCAGTTATACAAAGTTACAAACTTGTCGAACCATAAACTTAAACACAATTAAACAAGAACTAAATAAAAGGAGATGATGATTAAAGCGCTGTGCATGCTTTGCAGTACTTGCAGCTATTTTCTAAGGTTTATGTCTAATTTATTTATTTATTTATTCATTTTTTAGATTGATTTCCTACTTTCTCCTTTCCTAGAAGAGAAATCAGGCCAGTGAGTCTTCTGTGGCAGGGTGGAGGGTGGTTTGCAGCCTGGGAGTACACAAACCATGAAAAGTAGCTATTACCAAAGTTGAGGGACACGATGCTGCCAGGGTCTTCAAGCATAAAGGCTTAAATCCACTCTGCCTTGCCCACTTTATTTCTGGTCCAAGCACAGTGAACTGTAATTGTGTAATGCATCAACAAATTTGAAGACATCTGCCCGAAGCTCATCAGAGATGTGACCCACAGGCAGGAACCTAAAGTGAATGGAACATGCTCTCTGGTAAAGAAAATAACGAAGAACACAGTGTCAGTACAGCAGCATCTTGGCCCTGATGCAGGCAGGGTTCTTGGCAGCGCACTACCAGGGTTTAGAGATGGAGGTGGAATGTAGCAGTCATGCACACATAAGCTCTCAAGTCTCTTTACCCTTTGATGGAGAGGCTTTTGTGGATTTGTGGCCCTTTTATCAATCACCTATGAGCAATATAGTCATAGGTGGTTGCCTGCTGCAGCAAAGCAATACCAAGAGTGGAATATTGGTAGGTATCCAGGACTCTTTGAGACTAAAGATCAAGAACTGTTTCACAGGGAGGATATTGTGGAGGAAATTTTAACTTAGCAATACTGTATGTCGTCATTTGAAAAATTAAAATTAAAATGTATTTTCAGAGGAGGGTCATGGGGAACACATTATTTAGCTTTCTACCTTCTAGCAGTTTTAGCCATACTAGCAGCATGGCAGTAGGGATGGCAATGTCAATCCACCACTTTGTTCCATACTAAAACATTAGGTGCTTTAATGGATGAGTGTTTCTGACTCTGATGATCTTTTTGTCTAGTTTGGTTTTAAGTGAAAAGCCTTAATCAAATTGGTGATTAATTATATTTTTGAAGCAAGAATTAGAACAAGAGCGATATTAGACTTAGTTTCACTATTGTATGGCACTTTTTTGGAGGAGGATTCTGTGATTTTCACAATCCCACTGTCAGATCAATAATTTTCTCAGCCATCTAAACTCTTTAATTTAATTTTATCTGAAAATATTCACGCATTACATGCTGGTGCAGTGCAATACTGTAACGTGTAATTTTTTTTACTCATTATTATTTTCAGTCACATCTTTTTAACATTAGACATCATGGTATTTATTATAAAACTTGTGAGGGGATGTTAATCACTGCTCTTAAAACTACTCATATTGAAAGTGGTTGTGAGGAATGACAGTACAAGAGTAGATCTGTCAGTCAGAGGGAGGTGAAGTTGAAAAAAATCATAACAATTAATAGAAGGGAAGTGTGAAAGTGAAATTAGCTGCAAGGATAATGAGTCATGTCTCAATGTGACTTGGATACGCCGCGCCAGTACAGCAGCACCTCATTTCACTCCAAACACTGCCGCATAGTTGGCAACTCCTTGTTCACTTCCATAAGTCAGAGTGGACTGTAGAATGCTTATTCTGCATTTTTTTATTTAACAAGGGAGGTATGATGTGTCTTTGTGATCATGAAAACTGACAGCAAAATAAATGGTAGAGTGGAACATGATCCACTTATTATTATTATTTTTATTATTATTATGATTATGAAATACTATGATATTGATATGTTAAAAGGAGTGTGAAGAATGGTTAAGGGGGGTATCATTACTTGCCTTAAGTTAAACAGCATTTACTCTAATATTTTACAGGTAAATTGCTTTGGTCAAATGTTAAATGACATGTTTGTGACTAGGGTGCAATCAGTGTGATACGCTAATGACAACAAACAACAGTTTCCCGTGTTCACAGCATTTACAAGGGTATGTGCTTGCCTTTGTGGTCGTGTACAAGTGAAGAAGCAAAGAAATTGCTGAAGAGAGGACCGTTTTCTGCACAAAGGACTGTGAGTTCTGTGAAAAAAGAGCCACGGCTGCCCTCTCTTCAGTTATTACAATATTTTGCTAGAATTTACGCTGCTGCTAATGTCACTACGCACTGAACACCAACTGAGAAACATCAAGGGACAATCAAATGTAACAATTACACAGTGGGAGCCATTATAGTTGCACAAATACTGCCTCTTTCAAGAGATTGGATTGGAAGGAAAAAGCTGGAGGAGAGTTGTTTACTTGTCCCCTGGCCCAAAAAACACACAATTACATACAAAAGAAGCACACAGACATGTACTGCACACACAAGTTTCTCAAGCAGATCCGATTTCATGTCTGTGCCACCCTTCCAGTAAAATATTGGGCATCCATGTACCCTCCTCTGCTAATCTTGACCCACAGTGCACTTTCTCAAGGTCCCTAGACGAAGTTGTCAAAATTCTTAATCCTCTCAAATGTCATTATAGATAATAATAGACAAAATGCCCCAGTGAGGACTGTCAGGCACGGGCAGTGTGTGTGCATGTGTGCGTGTGTATTGGACTGCATGAAGAATCATGCCTGTGCATTGCTTAGCATTATTAGCCTGATAGACTGAGCTGAGAACCTATTCCAAGAAGTTATCCTAAGTTATCTGTAACTTTGCTCAGGGAAACTCTGGCGATGTAATTTTACATCAGTCCTCATGTTCCACATTAGAGATGCTGGATGTTACTGACACGTGCGACTGTGACTTTACACACTGTGTGTGTAAATGTGGTGCAAGAAAACGTGTATTACACATATGGGTTACTGCACAACGTTCTCAAATTTAGGAAGTAGTGCAATTTGCTAGAAGACTATGAAAGTAGTTACAGTATTCCCACACACATAATATGAAAGTCACAACTCTAATTAACATGACGTATTGAATATAGGTGAGAAATTGCAGCTTTTTGGAAGTTGCACTAATGCAAGCTACATCAACAAGTGAGAAACTACAAATTCTGACCATCTTTTATTTCAGGTATTTACATTCCTGCTGTCACATTCTGACAGACAGGTAACTTTATGAAATCCAATAGTCGAGTCTCAATTCGGGGGCTGTATCCTTCGACGGACAAGGTCTACAGAGGTGTGGACTTAAGTAGTTGTCTTTAGATGATCTGGCCCATGGAGAATTTTCCCTTTGCATCCGAAGGATTGAGCCCCAAACTGAGCCGCAGCTGAGTGAGAAATCTAAAGCCTAATGCTTTTGCAGGAATTAAGCATTTACACAGTGGGCAGACATGGTGTGGCATCAGAATTGGTGTGATACTGGTGACATTATGACTGTAATGTCATTTTAGCTATTTAAGATAATTGGCAGATAGGCACGTTTCTTGAAGAGCCAATCGCTAACCTTGTCCATCTGCCTTTTTGAGCTGGGCATGTAGTAAAGTGGGTTTAACAGGGTTTTTCCTTAGGTAAAAATATAGCTTTGTATGGGGCTGATGATAGTGGAGAACCATCCAGTAAATTAGCTGGCTATAAAACTGAAACAATGAGTTGTGAGGCTGTAGAGATCAATTGAGTGGTCGGGTCGAGCACAAGACACTCACATTTCATACATTCATTTGTGTCTTTGCTATTTCGAAAATGTTAGTGAAGCTTTAAGCCCATTTGAATCAATTTTTGTAGACATTTCCCACCGGACAAGATTAGCTATACCTTACTTAAAAGCAGCTCCCAAGGGAGCACTTCAGATGGTCAGAATATAAGGCCAGGGTTAATGGTAATAAATTATAGCTACTCAGGAATTCTACACATGGTAGGATGGTCTCATGAGATTTGAGGCACATTCAACCCTAATCAGTGTTGAAGAGTGAGACAGGAAGTGACTGCTGATGGAAAAGACATGGAAGAGTACACGGGATGGAGCTGTACATATCATAAAAGGCTGCAATAGACCGGCAACCTGTCCAGGGTGTTACCCCACCCTCACCCAATGTCAGATGAGATTGGCTTCAGCCACCCTGCGACCCTGGTGAATAAGTGGTATAGATAATGGATGGATATTATAATAGGAATGAGCTAACAGTTGGAGCCTGAGGTTCTCATCTGTTGGGTCAGTTCTTCCTCAGTGCACTAAATCAGATTCCCGGGAGACTTGTATTCAAGAAAGAAGCCCGGAGACAGTGGTGTAAATGTCCTGTACTGCAGCAAAAACAACCATATTCCAGCGCTTTGAATTTCTTAAAGGCATTTTAATGTCACACCACGAATCATGTCCATTATGTGTATATGAATGTTGTGGTACTGTAAGATGAAGTGCACCAATAACTAAACAAAAGTACAATCCATGAAATCCGGGCTACCTATTTGTGCTATGAGAGAGATCAGTGTAAATGCACAAAACAGTAAAAAGAGAAATCACCACCGGAGGGAGTAAACAGAAATAAAGAGAATTAAGATAAACAGAAGAATTTTTACGCCTTTCAAAGAAAGAAAATCTGACTAGAAGCTGTTGTTGTAGTGGCTTCATGAGCTAAAAAAAATAAATTAATTAACACAAATAAACTCCTCTTCACCACTGGAGGAAAGTGGCTTGGTGCCATTTCTTTTGTTGTTCAGAATAGCAAGGGATAAAAAAAAAAATGTCTGCATTCAGAATTCTCCATTGCCATCACATTCACTTTTATTCATCCTCTGTGCTTTGTTTGATAGAGATATTTTATTCATATCCAGGGGATAATTTGGGGATTATCAGCTCTAAACTGGCATTTTGATGGCTTTTAAAGAACACCATTTTGCTCTGAGACAACCAATAGTGCCTTTCCAAGTTTAGCTTTGTTTTGAGTGTTTCTGTGGGAGAGGAAGTGACCAAAAGCTACCTTGCCGCAATTTCTTGTAGCCTTTTATTGAACTGTGTGATTGTGTTCTGGTACTTTATAGTTTTGGGGCTATTTGTGCAGAGTTGTTAGGTTCCCCTCCCTCAATTCTGTTTCTCCCAGTGTGTCTTGTCTGTGCCTTGTCTCCTCCTCCGGTGTCCTTATCGTGTGTGTGCTTCCTGGCAGGGGCGTGGCACAGCGCCGGTGACCTGGCACACCTGTCTCTCATCGGCCTCATTATAGGCTGTATGCAGACCCTGGTTCCTCATCTACTCTTCACCAGATTGTCTGCTCTCTTTCACGGCTCGGAGCTCGTCTTGTGCGTGAGTAATCCTCACTGGCGCCGGTGCTGTAGCCATTTCCTGCTGAGGAGCTTCCCACTCATTCTGGGTTTCCACCTGCCTTGCAAGCCCCCACTCCCATCCCCCTCCTTGATTCTCCCATCCCTCATCTGTTGTTATTCTCAGTAAAGAAAAGTTTTCTCTGTGTGTGAATCTGCTTCAGGGTCCTATTTAAGCCTGTGTTGCTAGGCATAACACAAAGTATTGTAATTCTGTGTCTGTGCAGTTACGCTCTGTTGCTTTTTTTCCTGTTTGTCCTGAATCAAAGGTCTAATGGTGTCATCTATGTACGAGGAGCTCATGTGATTGACATCTGCAAACTACAGTGCAGCACTTCAATGCACTGCAACGTGAGAAAACGTGCAAACAGACAATACACAAAATTGTTTGACAGTAAATGCATGACGAATACTCACAATAAATACAAACAAGCTGCAAGTTGCACAGACAACAATAGAGGTATTTCCAGGGGATATTTAAAATGCATGGATGTATTAAATTGTTTACAAACAATGCTTTTGATTTCAAAAGTCACAAAGCATTGAACAGCAGGGGTGATCCAGCTGGGCTCATCACACTTTAGAGTCCTCTGGAAATACTTAGGTTGTCATCTGTGTTTTTGTGTTTAGTTGTATTTGCAGAGTGTTTGTGTGTTTGGTTGTGCTGTGAGTATTTGTGCTGTGCTGTCAAATTGATGAAAATCTTTTCTGATTTTTTTTTTTTTTTTTTTTTTTTTTTTTTTGTGTGTGTGTTGTTTATTTTCATGTGTTTTGTTTTTTTCAAGTTGTAGTGCGTTGAGCCCTCAGGGCCACCATATCAAACAACTGCTAATCTCACCTGCATTCAAGTGAGGTGCGCTCTTTGTTTGCCACCTTGAAAATGATAAAAGTTCCCATTTACCATAACTGACTAATTCCTATGTTTCAAACCTAGATATTAAAAAAAAAAAAAAGAAAAAGTGCAGCCTTGGAAATAGCATATGCTCTCATAATTACAGTGTTTCATTTTTATTTTACTGTTCAGTTCATTACAGCTCCAGGTTCTTGGGTCTCACTGTGTCATTTTTTTTCTCCAAGGTGGTTGAGTGAATGACTAATGAATAAATTGTTGTATTTCTGTATTTGCTATCCCACCTTACACCCCCACACACTATTCACCATCTTAAACCATTCATTCTGTAGCCCATTGTGTAAAGGCCTGACAAGTTGGAAAACTCATTTTTATCCATGACAATGGTTCTCTCACTTTGTCTCTCCCTCACTCATGCTCCCACTTCCAGCCGTCTTGAAAATTTCACACTTTCAGAAAGTTTAATATTGTTCAGAGTTTGAAGCTGCTCAATCATTGCTGGGCTTGTTATTTGTACTCATCCATTTATTCTTCTAAAGAAAATAACTTGAACTTTTTCTTCCAAATATTGGGGGTAATGAGGAAAACAGGAGACTCACATGAAAGGAGCAATTCAGGAAAGGTAAAGGAGGTGAAAATAATCACAATGAGTCATTTTCTGGATGGGTCAAGGCCATCTCCCAAAATATGGGCAATAATAAAAGACTAAAAAACTTCTGTCTGAATATGGTAGTTTTCCTTCAGTTTTTTTCCTTCAGTTCACCCCCACACCCTGTGTCCTTCTGTTGACATCACATGCAGTGTGGCCTGAGGATGGTGATGTTGCTCTGCCTGTCATTCATTGTCTGTCACTCTCTCCATCAAGATACAACCTCACTAGCATGTCATCCATCCTTCCATTATCTATAATGCTTATCCACATAGTGGTTGCAGGGGGCTAGAGCCAATCCCAGACATTGACATTGCACAAGGGTGGGGTACGCCCTAGAAAGGTCGCCAGTCTATCACATGGCTGCCACAGAGACTAATGACCATTCATACTTGCATACACAGCTATGTGTAATAAACCTCATGTGCATGTCTTCAGACTGTGGTAGGAAGTCAGAGTGCCTGGAGGAAACCCACGCACACATCGGTTTGTGAGCTGCTGCTTTGAAGACTCGACTTTGTGATTCGGCCGTCGCCATGTTGGTATAGTCTGTCAATCACGCGGTAACCACAGCCCAATGCACACCCTGCTTTTTCATCTGTTTTCCTCTAAATGAACATCATGTTGTATAGTAGGAGATTTGAAATGAGAGACTAAGACTATAGCCTCAATAGGAAAACAGATGCAACAGTGCTGACTACTGCCCTACCTCAATCATATTATTTTACAAACCTCATAATTTAACATTGTTGTTCCATGAGATGTACATAACTGCACTTTTAAAATATCAACCAATCATAAGGGATTCATTATCGGATCACCAGGACAGACACATAAAATTGCCACTGTCACACTTTAATTGGGATGTCTGGTCTCCACATCACAGCCTCTAGGGACAACTAGCTGGGCTTTAAAGTTTTAGTCTCGGTGTTACATCACAAAAATGAAATGTGCCCAGTCTTTGTAGTATGTTTTTTTCAGTAAAAATGCTTAGAGGGACAAGTGCAGAAAGGTAAAAGGATAAATTGGGATTGAATTCCACCCAACTTTGGCTTTGAAAAGTGGAATTGTCAGCCTCTGTACTCTCAATGTAAAAACTCTTTCAAAACGACAATCTGGGAAGAAAAAACATGTTTGTTGTCCTAAATGTTCCAGGCAGTCCACCCCACGGGGCTCTTGTCCTGAATTTTACAAACATCTCACACCGCTCAGCTTTGGTATGAAAAGTGAGCACAGATTCCTTCACAATTTCACAATAAATTCTTATTAATCTTACAATAGGGGAGTAAACTGATACTGTGAACAGTTGCTGTCACTGCAGTCAGTTACTGTCATTGCAGTCAGTGCAGAATATGAGAGCGAAGGCGAGTAGAGAGTGAGGTTGGTATTTATGGATTGCCACAAACTTTAAAATCCTTTATCTGGCTGAAATACATAGTAAAAACAATGAAAGTGTATTGTGGAAATGCTGCTTAAAACTGGATAAAAAGGTTCATTTTGACCTTTTCTGGCAGATAACCACAACATGCGTGTACAGACAGGCGACCAAATTAAGTGAATTGTTACCTAAAATGACAGATTTCTTGAGTTTAGTGTAAAATTGGTGGAAAGCTTTGAGATATAATGTAGGTAAACGACTCAAAAAGAAAGTTTTTAGATACTAAGGCAGAGAAGTTCTATAGTATACAAATGGATATCCTTTAAAGTCCCACAGTTTCAGATCCAGATAGCATGATCAATACTCCATTATTGCTTTATGTTTATTATCATTTGCCAGAAGGTTAGAATGTGAAAGTAGTATGAGTTTCACTCTTTGTCATATTTAGCAGCAGTACAATAAAATAGTCTTGCAGGGCTCTGACTGATTCGTAGTCTGACAATCTGTACAACATGCCCAGATTTTAATAATACATTGCCTCTAAAAATCTCACTCGTTCACAGAGATAACACGCCGCTTGCAGCAAAGCTGAGCAGTGAATTTGGCTAAATGAGCAGTGCAGAATGTGTGAATGTGGTCACACAACCCCTTAGGGTTAGCACACACACACACACAGATGCACACACATACAAACGCCCTGATACAGAGTTGACAATTAGTGCTCTGATGCAATGTGCTGCGAAAAAGCACAATTTGCTGCAGGTCACAGGGGCTTACAGGAGCCACAGAGACTTTCGTGGCATGGCCACAGCTCGGACCAAGTGTGTGCAGGAGGGGGCAGGGTGCATCAGAAGGTCGCAGCACTTTCCTTCCCCTTCATCAAGACAAAGGGAAAGTATAGTGAGCGCAGCAATGCCAAGAATTCATTTTCTTCATTATTATTTAACTGGAAATGAGAATAGATCCCATTCAACTTTTCTGCCTGAAACACTGGGCAGTGATTAGATGTTGAAATAATGCTAATCGGCCAAATGCCATTCTTCTTGGACCACTGAATGAAGTAGTCACAGTGATGTTACAAGTCAGAAATCCTTGAGCTTCCCATAACTCCCTGGGGAGGAGATGCCACCCTTATCAAATGGAGCAATTCGGCCAGGTCCCTGTACAATTTGATGAGATACTGACTGAATACTGATAGACATGTCCCATTAGATAGCAGACACTCTTCTAAGCCCTGACTTAACTTATAAAGGTCATACACAGAATATGACAGTAAAATGATCAATCATTTAAATGCAGTGCAATGTCCACAGGGAGTATTCATAATAAATGAAGGGGAGAGCTCATAATATGTGAAAGAGAGATGAAAAGAATGAAAGGTAGACAAGCGGTTTTGATAATAGAAACTAATAACAGTTAAAACTACTCTCACTATGATGGGCTGATGAAATTAGAGACTGAACAAATGCTGCCCTAATCTTTGTAAACATTGCCACCCATTCATCAAATATCAACAGGTTGACGTTGCATTCATAAAGTAGTCACCTTTTCTCACACTTCTCACACTAAAAATCAAAAAGATCAAGCTACACTCAGTGCATCACAATAACAAAGTGAAAATAGGTATTTCTGTAAATATATAAAAAAATGAAATATTACACTGACATATAGCAAGGATTCAGACCCTTTACTATGATATTTGAAATATACCTCAGGTACCTCCCAATTCTCGTGATCATTTGAGATCTTGATCGGAGTCCACCTCTGGTAAATTCAATTGATCAGACATGATTTGGAAAGGCACACACCGGTGTAGATAAGGTCACACAGCTGACAGGGCATATCAGAGCAAAAACCAAGCCAGGTGGAAGAAACTGCCTGCAGAGCTCAGAGACAGGATTTTGTCAGATCTGGGGAGGGCTACCAAAAAGTTTTCTGCTGCGTTGAAGGTCCCTAAGAGCACAGCGGCCTCCATAATTCTTGGAACAACAAGGACTCATTCTAAAGCTGACTGCCCAGCTGAACTGAGCAATCATGGGAGAAGGGCCTTGAAAGTATACTTGGATTTTGAAAAAAAAAAAAAAGCACCTAAAGGATTCTCACACTGTGAGAAACAAGAGTCTCTGGTCTATTCAAACCAAAATTGAACTGTTTGACCTCAATTCAAAGCCCCGTGTCTCAAGGAATCATTGACTGTCCGAAATGTTTTCTAGTGGCAGGGGACAAGGATACCAGTTGGGGTAGGGGCAAAGCTTAAAAGAGCAAAGAACAGATATCATAAATGAAAGTCTATAACTCATAAACACAGAGCCAAGACAATGCCAGAGTGGCTTAGGGACAACTCTGTGAATGTCCTTGAGTCGCCCAGCTAAAGCCCATGACTTGAATTCAATAAAACATGTCCCAAGAGACCTGAAAATGTCTGTCCACCAACAGTTGCCATCCAGCCTGACAGAGCTTGAGAGGATCCACAGAAAAGAAGGATAGCATAAAAACTCCAAGTGTGGAAAGCTTTTGTCACATTATCACCCAAGACTCAAGGATGTAATTGCTGCCAAAGGTGCTTCAACAAGTATTGAGCAAAGAATCTGAATATTTGAGTCCGTGTAATATCTGTCAGGGGTCTGAATACTTTCTGAATGCACTGTATCTTAAATCACAGAAGACCACTTTTAGAAAAACATTTACCTAATTATCAGTGTTTCATTAGGTTAAGTTTACTATCAGATGTGCACAAAAATGTAGCCTTTGGTAGAAGATTCACAGAACACATTTCACATAACAAAATAAAGAGATGTCTGTTGACCAACGTGAAGCTAAAAAGAGGTGTATATTCATGCATACATCGGATAGTGTGATTCAGTTCAGTTTAAAGAGGGAAGTAATGCAGCCTGAAACCGTGGCAGAAGATAATTTCAGCAACCTCAAAAACATAGTGTCGATAGAGAGAATTTATACAGTTTTTGGACAAAGAGAAACAGGTACAATAGGTTGTGCAGAGGTAAAAATTTCCACCACAGAATAAAAAAAAAAGAGAAGCTTCTTTAGAGCATTAATTAATGCCTGTGTTTGTGTGGTCCCTTGGTATCATTCTTAATGGATGATTCAGATCATCAGTGATGTAATCTGAAACCAAATGAGTGTATCCTCTGCATCTTGTTAGTTAGCCCTGACTAAAAGAATAAATAATTAGAAGCACTGCATAGATTTACCTCCAATGCTCCAATGCTTTGCACGCAATGTTTCCACCGCAAAGCTGCAGCAATGAAACTGTGACTCATTCTGTCTCTATGTGAGGCTTCCTGTGAAGATATGTCATCCTGTTCGCTGTCTTGCAGTCTCGGCCCCACTCTTTAACCTCATTTGACAGTCTACTGTTTCTGTCTTTGCTGAATCCCTTGATGGATTCAGCCTGATTGATCAAAATGAGTTTGGGGAGCTAAAACATGGCAGGGACTGCACTCGGAACGGCCTTCTCTCTCCTCCTCTATGCCTCTGTTACACAAGGTAATCCTGGATCCTGTGTGCCATTGCTCATATGATATAGAAGCAAAACTGGAATATTCACCATGGGTTTGAAATGTGTACTGGCTTCTGTAGTGACAAGCTGTCTCGGTATAATGCTGTGATTTTATCTCCCTGCATCCCAGCGGATTGAAGTCTGTATCACCAACTTGTGTAAGTGATTTTGTTTCCTCTATTTTCTTGCTTCCAATACTGTATCTGATGTGCTTAACAGGGCTCCATGATGTTGCGATGACCCACTCTGAAGCCACAGTAGGCCAGAACATCACTTTGCCCTGTACTATAAAAAGTCATCCTAAGCTCAACATTGTCAGTGTTGAATGGAGAAAGAAAAACACAAAACTGGCTCTTTACAGCGACCTGCACGGAGTCTACCTATTTTGGCCTAATGTCACAATACAGATTGAGAACAATACTGCAAAAGAGTTGATGGGCTCCTATCTGCACCTTCCTGCAGTGAATGAATGGAACAGTGGCATCTATATTTGTGATATTACAGCCTTTCCCAATGGCTCCATCAGGATGGAGACAGAGCTGAAGATCAAAGGTATGGCGAGTGTATGCACAGTTACACCTGCAAACCTTAACCAGACTCTGTAGCCCCAGCAGGATCCAATATTTGGAGAGACATGTACAGCTACAGCTGATTACATCAGAGCATTGCTCCTCTGCCAATCACAGCAGTTATTTACTTCTGAGCAAATGCATGTAGTAATTGCAAGAACACATCTAAGAGCTTTGTTTGCCATGAAACATTTATTTCCATCCCTCTGTTTGGCCTATTTCTTTTCCAAATCATCAATCATGAAGTTGATGCAGGCAAAATAAACCCTTACCTTCATTTCAGCAGAAATTGAACTAAAGGGATGTTTTTATCACAATAGAGACAGAAGACAATTACAGGAGGTGTTGTTTATGTCAGTAATCTTTAACAGGTATCAACCTCCATTGTCGTTTCGTCCGATTCATTTTACAGCAAATGTTTTACATAAGCATCCTTGTGTTGTCGAGAATTTGTATTAATCTCACATTTTCTATCTGTCAGATGGTGTTAAAGTAACCTGCGATGCGGACAGCACTGTTGACGTCCATAATGGTGAGAACGTGACAATTCTCTGCAGAGCCTCAGTTAATGCCCAGTACAGGTGGACCAAGGTAACGGAAGCACAGCTCATCAGTGGGTTTCTGACATTGCAGTGAATTTCATTTCAGTGATTTTTTTTAACTTAAGTGTCCACTGTATGTAGAACACGGAGCTGGTGTCAGAGGATGAATCTTTGGAGCTCTGGTTGGTGACCAATGCTCATGGAGGGGTTTATACACTGACTGTCAACACAGGAAGCCAGAGTCTGCAAAAAGACTTCACCATAACCGTGCTAACACCAACCACAAGCCTAAGCACAGGTGAGCTTCTCTGTTTCTTTGCCACTGTGTCTCTCTTTGTGTTGTACTCAATTTCAGCATTTCCTCAGGGCTGGATTAGCAATCTAGCAAAGGGCCCAAGAGACTGAATGACTTAATAAACTGCACTGGACCAGAGAGCTCATACTTGACTTTTGTCATTATACTGTAGCTCGCTCAATTTTAATTTTTAATTAGCTGAAAGGAAAAGGAGAGATTCAAAGGATTTTGAATCTACCAGCCATGTTATGAGAAAGCAGCAGTAACTGTGAATAAATTGAGAACTACAAAACTAAAAAAAAAAAAAAAAAACTCAATTATTTGCTGCAAATCAATCGCCCCATGGGATTAGGGTGAATACTGAACTAAACGGAACTGAAACAGTATTCACAGTTTTTGAATTACAAAACAACCAAACTGAACTGCGTGTTGTTTTCCCCACACTGAGCTGATAAGGCTCGGTAGAGTGCAGTGAGTGAGGAAGACAGTCCCTGGTTGTCTGCGTACTCTTCCTGTACACTTTTCTCATGAGACTTAGAAGAAAAATAAAAACAAGCCACAAGGACGTCAGAAGTCATTTCCTGTTGTTTTTTTTTTTTTGTTTTGTTTTGTTTTGTTTTTTTTTTTTTTTGGTCTATCTGTTTTCAAACCACAAGAACAAACACTCTCAGCGGAGTTTCGGCAACAGCATCTCTGAATCACCACATGTGATGAGAGCACAATCTGTTGGACATACTGGAGAAGTGCAGCCCTTAATGAAGGGTTGCAAAACAGAAGAGAAAAGCTTGAAAAAGCTTAAAAACTTGACATGGACTCATTGCTGTCTCAGATAAACATTGCATTGCAATGTTAGATTACATTCAGCACAATTTGACTTAATTTCAGGGGATGTCAGATGATGTTAATGATGGATCTGCCCAGGTATATGTATGGGGATACACATGGCAGAAAAAAAGACACAATGGATTAAATGCACTTTTTACTGAGGAATTAAAAAACACCTTCACTGCTGGATTTTCAATTCATGGCCACACCATTAGCTCAGGAATGTGTGCCCTTGACTTCACAGTCCAGGATCTCCAATGAGCTCTTTGCCTTATTTCACCTATTGATTATGCACAGAGTGCTCATAAATGCCAACCTGGCCCATGTTTTAATGATGTATCACTGTGCACTGGGTACTTTAAAGTTTTGCAGTGTATTACTTACAGTTCCTCATCTATATTCAGCTTTCCGATGTGAGGTTCATCAAAGGAGTGGGCTAGTCCAACATTTTTTGAAAACACAAAGTGTAAAAAAGTCTCTCTCTTTTTTTTTTTTTTTTTTCCTGGGAGGTTACGTGTCCGGCTGTTTCTTGGCTAGAAGCAGTCACCAGGTCACAAGCAGAGTCTTCAGCTTCAAGTTCCAGCTGATAACTCCCTGTGAAACCACAACTTTTCTTTTTGTTCCCAATGCACAAAAACAGCACAAACACATTAGTGACCTCTAGAGTTGTTGGTAGGCAGTGTTTGTGACCTTTGGACAGAGCCTGACTACCTGTTTGCCCCTGTCTCCAGTCTTTGTGCTAAGCTAAGCTAGATACCCTCTTTATTGTGCATCAGTTTTTACAAGTTTTTAACACTACACTGACAACACAGCACAGTAGAGTGAAATGTTGCTGTATATTGACTGTAGACCTGCCTGCTTTGCTGCTTTCAGATGTCTCAACCATGTCATCGCAGTCTTATGTAACTGAAGAGGGTTTGATAGAACCTGCAGACAGCAGCCTCACCACATCACCGAACACGGGGCTTCCAACCACTGACACAGTAACTTGGACCATGACTACAGGTACCGATGTGACAGATGACGATTCAAGCCCCGGCAACGTTACGACCACATCTGGAGAGCATGTAACCTCTGTTGCAAGTGATGCACACGACAGTGTCACATCACCCCCTTCCACACACATGGACCCCCATCACATATTGAACTCTACTACTTCAAGTTACGATAGCACAGGGTTCAGATCAACACAGGAAATGGCTGGTGATGATGTGACGAACAAGTCCCTCCTACACACAGTGCATCCAGAGCATGTTTTCTCCGTTGGGCCGGAGGAGTCCAGCACCATGGGAAACATTACACAAAACTATGGTGCAACTCCAAAGTTGAAGAATGTAGCTGAGAAAGCAGGTAAAGGTAATAATCATTGAATCATCACAGACAGATGATCAGTGCAAGTAAAATATGTGATTTGCTTCCTCCCCACACACACACAGCTTTTGAAGGAAATCCCTTTTTATGTTATCAGCAATAGGTTATACTATGCTTTAGTGATCTCTCTCTAGCTGAGAGCCTCTATCTACATTCCTTTGTTGCCTGAAATTGGCTTTTCACCGATGCTCTCAGATTGTTTGGGGCATATCATTTGCTCCAGGGTCACTGCCAGCGGCGCATGTTTGTGGCTATTGTAAAGTAAACAACAGAAACAGCTTAAAAGCAGCAAATAACTACAGACAACAGTACTGAATCCTCCACTGGCAAGACCTGTACAAACTACAGGTGAATATTAGCCACAGTTTATTCGTCCTCGCCAGCTGCATCTTCATGACTGGTGGAGGTTTTACACAGATTCCAGTTTCCCCAGCCTCGGGCTACATGGCCTTTTGAAATAGAAACCTCATTAAAAGTGGTGTCAGCTCCCGGGGTTGGAGTGCGACCAGCTCAAGGGGAGAAACTGCAAGACACACGTTAGTGCCTCAGGGCAAAAAGTTTCGCATTGTAGCTTTGCATTTTTTATCAATATTCGTTGGAGTCTGTTGGGTTTCACCAGAGAAAGCAGATCAATATCCTAGGAACACATCTGTAGCTGTTTCTGTCCCCCATAATTACACTTTTCCTCTTTCTGAACCTGCTTCTTAGACACCAAACGGAGTCACTTGGCTGTGTTAATCATCGTTCCAATACTGATATTGATCGCTGTGGCTGGTTTTCTCTACAGGAGACGCATTATAAAACAGAGGTAAAAATCTGCTCACACTTATTAAGACTCTAGGTGACATATTGATATGCATATGACCTATGACATCTTCATGCTTCCTGGGTATGGAAAACTTTCTAGCAATGCTTCAAGTCAATATTTGTGCTCTCACATGCTCTCTCTCTCTCTCTTTCTTTATCTCAATGTGTAGAATGGCTCTGCCGCCTTCGTTCAAACCCCCTCCTCCTCCAGCCAAGTATACAACTGCAAGACACCAAGAGATTTCACCACAGTCTTTCCCCATTTGACGCTGTAGCTCGATGACAGAACTTAGAATATGTGAAAGAAATCTTTATTAGTATATAATGATGGTAATGGTTGACGGTTGAAAAATTGCATGCATTAATCATTTGGATATAGTGGTAGAGGTAAACTTTATTGTTTTCAGTTGTGGTCAGTCTGAAGCAGCTGCAGGGCCATGTTCACGCCAAGGTTGGGTGTGGTTGCTATTGTTTATAAAGTGTATTTGTGTCTCTTGTACAGGAATTAAATAATTTGTGGGGTTTTTGTAAATGTAATAAAACATATTTGAATTTTTAAGTTCAAAACATTTGTAAGTATTTTTTTTTCTTATGACATTCTTGCAATATTACACAATATGTTCACTGTGCCTTACTAATGTCCCAGCTGTTATACAGTATCTCATACAGAAGTAGACAGAACATTTTATTTGCATAGAAACAAAACTACAACTGTACAGCTGATTCACTCACCACTCCTTTTAAAGATCTGCTGCTTCTGCCGTTAAGATGTAATTTTTGCAGTCACTTGAGTTGGGAGTTCCTGTCTAGGAGCCCAGTAACTTCCTCCGTAGTAACTGTGAAGCGCTGACATCACAAACTGACTTAAGCTTTTATGTCAAATACTATTGATATCATATTCCGTTGTCCACGGGTACCACAGGGTGACAACAGAGTTTACAAAGTGGGGCTGAAACCACAGAGGTGTTTCAGGGGCTAAATGTCTAACAAATATAAAAACCGCTGTATGACATATATATGCACACACACAAACATATATACACACACACACACAGGGTAAATGGGTTTTGGATATGTTAATGACAGATTTTCATAGTTTTTTAAATTTCCTGCTTCTATTTATGTGTGGACAAAATTTCGCTTACAACTCAGGTTCTCACAAAAAGATTCTCACAAAGAATTTGCAGATTCCCACAAAAAATGTACCCAGTACTGTATTTGCATTCACAAGCATACACACATGTGCATTTGGCTGTACCAAGAAACCTTTGCACTTTTTTCAGATTTTCCGACCACGGTACCAAAACCACAGTGCACAGTGTGTATGCAAGATGTGTGTGTGTGTGTGTGTGTGTGTGTGTATATATATATATACATATATATATATACACATATATATATACACACACACATATATATATATACACATATATATATATATACATATATATGTGTATACACACACACACACACACACACACACACACACACACACACACACATCTTGCACACACAGCCCATGAAATGTATTTTGCTCTATTCTACCCAGATTAAATCGATAGACTGGATGCAAAAACTCAGTATACATATGTATTTGAAAGTTTTTAAATATATCGAATCGAAATTTTTGATGTTATAAAATATAAACAAAGAGCAAAAATGTTAACATTACTATTAAAATTCCTAACAGTTGTTTTTAAACCATTGTCATCTTAAGATGTTTTATATCTCACAAATGTTTTGAGACTGGGTGCCTCAGAATGAGGTTACATAGTTTCCTGTTTGTAACTGAAAAGCAGCAGTTTTCAAAGTGCTGTCATAAGAGAGAGGTAACTACAGCAGGGTAAAAATAGAGTACAGTGTAGCACACCTCACTGACTAAACCCAGTAATGCCCTGTAGCTTGAGAGCAACCGTGTCAAACAGAAAACCTGTTTTGTTGGAGACGGCTGGAATATGCCAAATGGTAAGATCAGAGTGACCTCCAAAATTCGATTTTCAAACTTCTAACACGCTTATATTTCAACATGGTATAGATCTATGTAAATGTTGTCTGTATAAATAACAGAGGAAGCTAAATCACTTCTAGAGCACATGTCACAAATATGGCAGAACAAAAGGTGGAAGATTGGAGGATTACAACAAAGAAAACAATGAGACCTTAGCTTTTGTATATTTAATTGTATATTGCTTTGTTTCTTTTGTGTCAAAATACATACGTTCATCATGTGCAGTACGCTTGACTTCCTAAACAGTTGTGGCACTTTTTATCTAATTGATTTATTTTCATTTACATAGAAATGGTCATACGTTCATGATAAAGCTGTGATTATAAATTTGTCAGTTTTGTTGAGTTGCAACTGGTAAAATATCCATTTCCTTTACACTAAAATTGGGAGATTTTTTTTGTTTCTCTATCTGAAGTAGCCCAAGGTAGATATGATTTTAAAATAACTGCGTTTTAACGCAACTTTTTCTCTGTTTTTCCTCAGCTACTCATTTCACAGGTAAGAGTGTGGAATTGTTTAGTATTTGCTAAAGCAACTGAACGTTTATATTTCACAAGTGATGACACTTTTTAAAAATGCTTGAGCTTTTCTGTTTGTTATTGAGATGTACAGATGAAAACTTTTTTATTCTCTTTTTATTTTGATTCCCTTGGGCAGATGTGTAAAGGTTTGTGGAGTTCATAGTCAGTTTGCGTTTCTCTTTTCAGTGTGTCAGAGTGAACTGGTGGGTCTGTTGCTGTTAATTCTGGCGTTGTTGATGTCTTTGTGTCTCAATCTGTTCTTCTGCATTAGACGAAGAACCTATTTGTGCAGAGGTAGGATTGTGTGTAAAGTTTTTGTGTTTCACTTTTACTAAAATAGTCACAGTTGATTTTACAAGGACACCAGGACACTGTAAATTGCTTCATATTCTGTTTACACAGACAAAGATGACTGCTGTTACCCACACAGTTATCAGGGAGAAGGGTATGCTTTTTTCTAAATCTGCTTTTTAAATTAGGCTTAAATAGGAGCATGTCTGTCCATTATCAATTTTCAGTTCAATGCATTTTAATTTATAATAAGTAATAACAGATATTCCAATATTACTATTTTATTCTTATCAACACATAACATCTTACTGTAGAAATGACCTGTGAAAACCTTCCTCCACACTGTGTTGAAGGCTGTCACAGGATGAAAGCCATTATTTTCATGACCTCAATCATCGCGACCAGCAGGAAAATCCCCACAATTATCATGAGCAACAGGAAAATCCAATCTATGGCAACATCAGCAGAGACAGAATAGGTGAGCGCTGGCCTGCCTTCTGTCACATTTATATATATATATATATATATATTATATATAACAATGACTTTTTCTTTTCCTCGGATGTCAGTGTACTAGTCAGTCCATCACAAACAATATTTCTGTATGTGCTGTTCATGATTTTCTTTACAATTTAAAATAAGATTCATCTATGAATCCAATGGGGTAAATTTGCATCATTATAGCAGCAGCATAGACGAGGGCAGGTGTCAAGTGGAGTTAAAAGAAAGACATTGACATCAGCAGTATATTTACATGAGGCGTAGTATAACAAAAAACTGCATGTATTTATTTGTATATTTAGTATTTCATATATTTAGTTTTTTTATTTTGTGATATATTTGTTTCCTTTTTCTGTATTATAGACAATATATTTTTGCAAATACCATGGGGCAGTTATAGAAATTATAGAAGTTATGGAAGCATTCAAAGTGTATATTAAAAACAAGCTGAAAATGTATTCAAATCAATTCTATACATGTTACACTTTAGATAAAGAATGCATAAAATGATTTATTTTACTTATTTAGATAAAACACTATAGATTTAATTTTTTAAAAAGTGTTTAAATTCCGTGAGTTAAATATTAAGCTGTATTGTTCATTCAAGTCAAGTCATAAAAAAGTTTTTTTTGTTCTCACTATGTGATATGAAGTACAGTACACAACAGAGATGAAATGACGGTTACTTTGGACCATACAGTGTACGGGCTAAGTAGGGTATACACTCTTACTACCTCCTATAGATAATATTGTGTAAAAGCATTGTGCAATGAATATAAATATAGATAAACAGATACACATAGCAATATACTTTGCTGATGTAAATATGCCGTAATTAATATGAATTTAATGTAATAAAGTTTAAATATTGTAACCACATGTAGATGATTAGGATTATGCAAAAAGTAGATTGTTGAACTATCCTTTAATTTATTCAGTAGATGTTTCTTAATGTAGATTATTCTCTTTTCTCATTAATGTGATTTATGTGAGCTAGTGAATAGAATATAGTTGGACAACTCATTTGTTGTGCTCGTTCAGGTTCAGATGTTTGCTATGAGATGATGACCATGCACCACACAAGAGATCGTTTGAAGGTAATTGCAATAATTTTCTTATAGCTTTTCTGCAAGTTTGTTTCGATGGCTGTATTTTTTAATTCCCCTATAATTTTCTTGATTTGATGTTCTCATTGGTGTAGTATTGTGTATCATGTGTAGGGACTGACAGTGTCACGGCAGAGTGGAAAATTTGTGAAGTGTGTTTCTGGGGTGCAAGGTTAATTCTGCACCTATTCAATGTTTTTACATTTACTGATGATACCTGATTTGTGCTTTGTTTTTGTTTATCACACCTAATTGTTTGAGGCTGAAATGTAAGGAATAAATATAATTATTATAAATATAACATGCACTTGAAGGCAACAAGCATAACTGATTTTGCGAGTTGTTATTCTAAATCGTTCTTAAAATTGGTATTTTAGTATATTTGCTGTGGTTTTTCAGCTAAATTAAATATACGATCACAGCCTCTACAGGTAAAAATACACATGCAGACCAGTATAACCTATGCTGACTGAGTTGCTTTCAAAACGGAAAGCAACAAACACCATATAGACACATTGTGGTCAACACTGCCAACCAATGAACACAACTAAGCACAAAATGTTCTAAAAATAAACAGAATCCTTTGATAAGCAAGATTAAATGTCTAATCTTTATTTATATTTAAACTGGTGGACAGTGCAGCAGTACTTTTGTTTACCCACCCTTTTTGTCCTTGGTATCTGAAACCAGCCTTTAGAGCCTGACCTCAATTATGCCTCACTGGATCTAAAGCTGGCAAAGAAGCGCAAGAAGAAGCATCGCCATCAGCAAGACCAGGCTCAGGGGCACAGCAAACGTCAGAATCAGCTGCCTATTCAACTCACGCCCCCCATGAATTCTTGCTTAGACGTGGAAGGAGACATGGATGCTCAACTTCCTTCCAGAGACACCAGCACCATGGTCTCACACAGCAGCATCTACCTGAACAGTCAACAGATAGCACAGGAAACAGAGGAGATGGAAAGAGAAAGAGACATGAACTTTGAGGGGGACAACTTGATATGGGAAGGAATAACAATGCAGGATGGGGTAGTTAAAGAATGGACAGGCGAGAGAGAGGGTGAGGATAGAAAAGATAGACAAAGTGTTGGTAATGGGACTGCATATACACAGCTTTCAGGCGTACAGCCTATTCAGAGCAGCACAGATCCTTTCATCAGCAGCTTTACTCATGATAGCAACCAAAAAGATTAGCCAGACATCATACTATTAACACTTGCTGTTTGAAACTGTTCAGAACTCAATTCTAGGTCACCTGGAAAAAAAATAAAAGATATTATCTATGACTGTGTCTACAAGAATGAAAACTGTGTCATCCTCAGTATTCACAAAGTTGAGCAATTTCCTCTTTGATGCAAATGAGCTACCTCTTGAACTGAATGTAGAGGCCATAAAGAGTACAGGAAACTGTGTGTGTGACATTTAGAGGTCAAGGGCCTTGTGGAAATTTTCAGTTTGTTGCAAAAGACAAGGAAAACATTAAATTGTCACAGGACAAGAAAGACCTTTCACTGTTATCGTGTCTCATAGTCATATGTCAAGCGATGTCTCATCGAAAGATGTGAAGGGGGGAAAAAATTGTTTCCTTGCTGTAGGCAATGGCCAAGCTTCAAGAAGTGTATTATGTATGAATATTTCCTTGAATAAATGTGCTTGCCTAAGCATATATTCTTATAAATCACGTTATTACTCAAGTTGGAATTAATATTAAGATAAAAATCAGTCAACAAAGTAAGAGGAAATTACAAATGGAAATTAATAATTTCATTTTATTTTCCATGTGGGCCAGTTGTTTGTAACTGTCACCCACAAAGGATTTTCCTCAGGAAATGTGATAATAGTCATTACCTTTATAATCTATTGTGCCAAATAATTAATGCACCATCTGCTTAAATGACTATTTCACTGCCCTGCTGTCTGCTGAAGTAAACTCAGCAGTCAAAGGCCTGGAGTACACTGTTTGTTGACAGTTTTACAATAAATGACTATGGCCTACTTCCCCGCTATAGATTATTTTTTGGCCTCAGGAGTTTTGGATCAGTTGTAGGGAAGCCACACAGGAAAGCCACACGAATCACACACACACACACAAATAACAGGGCCCTATTAGTGAAGGTCAATACTTGTGTGTGCAATCGATGCATGTGTACAGTATGTATCTGACTGTGCATAGCATTTTACTTTGTATGTAGATCAAGCTGAATCGCATGGAATATTTTGTTGGGTGATTTGGGTGACATAATAAAAGGAACACTTATTTTCTTGGATTCCTGCTCAAACGACAGTGAAGCTTTTCATCCAGTGGCAAATGGTGAAATGATGAAAGAAATACAAAATACTAAATGTCAAAAATACCAGTTTCTTTCTCTCTTTATGCCATGTCAGTCTCATGCCTAGAGAGCTGAACATTAATGATACTTGATTATCCTGATTAATCTGACAGTGACATCTTAAAGTACCAGTTGACATTTTTCATGTCAGTCATACGACAATAGGTTGTAACCATCACATAATGTCTTGTCTTGAAAACAACAAAAAGAAGCTGAAGCTGTTGTGAAAGCTGTGAGTAAAGTGGTGCTAATGCTCTGATAGCTCCTTTAACCAACTGCTGTGAGTGCTAAGCATAACAAAAGGTGTTCATTGTGGCTCTAGCCCAAGATCAGATGCTTTGGCAGAAAACAATTATTTTGTCTGTGAACATTTTTCCAAATATGTAGATTAACAATATAACTTCATACTACGCTGTCTGGTATAATATTTCTATACAACTAAACTGCAAATACAGATTAATGTTGTAGGAAACACTGTTAAAATTTGTTAATTCACTTACACACAATACTCACCACAACCAGCATCTTGTGACATTCATTAAAAAAAACAAGCCTCTGAACATAATAGCATAACAAACATAATAATGTGTAGGTTAATTATATATAAATTTAATGTCTATGCAGCATCATTGCATAATTACATTTACAGAAACTTTAATGCGTTTGGTCTCAGTTATGTTTCCTTCTTAACATATATATTGCAAATTAGCTGTAAATAAGCATAATTCTTGGGGGAAAGAACCTGAGGGCCTTTTAATAGGTATATGAAGAATAGCCCAGTGTGCTTGTATTGTTTGACTTTCAGTGGACAGCTTTCAGTGGACAGCCCAAACCCTTTTTATACACAATTTACCGTTAATACTAATTTGCATCTTCCAGAACACTTCTTTGTGACATTGGTGACATGAGTATGTTCTATATTTCATACATCACACATAGAGAACACGCTTGGAGAAACATTACATCACACAACTGTTGGATCCACGTCCACTTGTGTTTGGGAAGTTACTGCATTCGAAACGTCTTGAGGATCATCAAGGACCAAGAACCTGCAAGAAAGATTAGGAATTGCCTCTGATGAGATCAAGGTCAGTGAGAAATGTTAATTGTTAATTGTAATTGTTAATTATTATGTTAATATGTTAAAACTGACACTATTTCAATTAGTACGTATGAAAAATTGCCAATTCCTGTTGTTGAGGCCTTTTTCTCTTATAAAAAAAAGACAATTTCAGACAGTTGGTCACTACAATTCACAACCAGTTGATGTTCCACTGTGTTTTCTTCATTTACAGAGAGCAGTAGCAGCACCAGTAAAACATCTGCAATGGATGGCAGAGCTAAAAGTGAGGCCAGTCCTGAAAAGACCCAAAGAAAAAGGAGAAGGGTCTCTTATATGGCTGAACCCTGTAGCAGCAATAAGGACGACAGCATCACGAGAAGAGGGAAGAGGAAAGTAATGGGTGACAGAGAAGGACCATCAACTTCTGTTTTTTTTCTCTCCATATTTTGTTGTGATAACCCACCAAAACATACAACAGAGCCATTTTTCTTTGGCAATTTTTTTTTGGTAGAAAGTAGCAACAATGATGATTGAAATGATTGAAAATGAAATTATTTAACTCATGACTCATTCAGAGGTCACATATCAGGAAAGATTTGTCATATTGAAAGACACTAGATGTCCCACATGTTTGCCTCATTGACTTTGGATTCAGTGTTTCTTATGGTAAAATGTCTGGCTTCTACTACAGCTCTTCAATAAGTTACTTGTCTGTAATGCTCAGTCATGTCTTTTCCTCCTACTCATCCTCACAGCCCTATTATTGTATGCATGTGTGTCTGTAGTATTACAGGCGTTGTACCTACAGTGCCGGGGAGTGGGAGCTGGGAGTGGTCCGGTTTGAAATGCTCCACAGAAATGCACAATTTGAGACCAGAAACAAGCCAAACATCAACAATGAGCTGTCCAAGAGTGAGAAAACACACTCATATTCAAACCTGTCAGCAGACACACCTCAGTTCATTTTAGATCACATGGATGACTGGAGCTGTCACATTCACTCCTGTTCTTCTCTCCCCCTTCTCTAGATCGCCAGCAATTCTTGAAAATGTGTTTGGCCAGAGTCCCCACACATCGCCCTTCATCGCCCGGATTTTGGGAAGTTTTTCTTTGTCTTCTCATAGAGCTCGGCCTGGGTCAGGAGCCGCTGCTGATATGGGCCTTTTTAACTCAGTTGTACAAGATGCTTTAGTTTAGGCTCAGCTGTTACCTAGCGTTTAATACAGGAAGTGGCCCTGGTATAAGTAATAGTGAGTATTAATACATAAGCAGTAAGCCATGAAACTAAACTTAAATTAAATTTGAATTAATCCAATAAATATTAAACCACAGAGTCATCATTCTTTATTGCTTGTTCTTGTTCTTTAATTTACCTTCAGACACATGTAAAGAAAGTATTGAATGCAATTAATGTAAGTGTAATGTTCTTAGGGTTAGGGTGAGAACATAAATACATGGTCTGGAAGTAAAAGTCATGTGGAGTTTTTAATATTTTTCATTTAACATTTTGGGTTTGATTTAAAAAATTATTTTGTCTTTCATTAAGAAAAAAGATCTCACCTCAAATTAAGAACATTTATTACGAAACACAGCAGATGTAACTTGTAAAACCTGTAAATTATACAGTACAATTCATAGCGATAATACAAGGTGACATGAGAAAATCCAAGTTAAACAAGACTTTTAAGACCTTTTAAAATAAAATTAGGAATATGATGCATCACAATGATGAAATTTTTTTTTTTTTTAAAGCAAGGTATGAATAAGTGATGCACAAATGAACATTAGACATTAACAAATAAAAAAATAATTTTTTCTTTTATTTGTACACACATAAATCAGATAAATATAATGTTTTTTAGGATGATATATTCTAATATAATTTGAATATATTTATTACCATATGCAAAAAAACCTGTAGTTTGTATGTTCAAAAAATGGACTAGTGTGACTTTAAGGAGTTACATCATCACAAAGCACCAATGAGGGAGGACATGTAAGTTGCTTAGCAACACGACCCATACAAACAGATTGAAAACAACTGAGTTAAACAGGATGTTCATTTAAAAAAGATTATATTGCTAACTGTTATATTTGTTTCTTGCCACTTGTTTTCATGCTGTTCCTTTTGTCATGGCTGAAATCATGATGTATGAACCATTTAAACTCTACAATCTCCTCAACCAGTGCAGGTGTGTGTCAAGGCTGGCAGAGCTCAACTACCTCTGCCTGACTGGTAAGAGACAGGACGCACCTCAGCTAGTTATTACAGACTGTCAGTGCTGAGGTCTGCCTGACCGTTTCATATGAGCTCGGTTCATTTCTCTGCTTTAATTCAGTATCACTTTAGTTGTAACTTGTGTATTGTCTCTTTTTTAGATGCTCGTGAAACCCAAGATTACAACACAAGTCATATCATAACGGCTAAAAATATGAAAATGGTAAATATCATTGTTGTAAACCTGTATTTTTGGTTAAAGTAAAACTTGAGCTATTTCCTTAAGAAATAACACTAAAGCCTAATGCTATGCTTTACCAGCTTCATGGTAGTATAACCAAAAAATAATAATCAGACAAGAGTATTTTGTCTCCAAGACTACATCCTTGTAAGTAGATGTAGAAAACAGCTTGCATGACACTTCACTGCCCATTAAAATAGGATGAGCTAGGTGGTGTCTCTCAAGCCCCTACCTCAAAAAATCAATATCCCACTTTGTAGATAATGTTAAACACCCCACTTCTCGAGGAGAGCTTGGAAAATGGAAATTGGTTCTGAGATATACAATGAGCTTTGGGATGAAGACGTGGAGAGGATCAAAGACTTTTCCACTAACACAAGGCTTTGGTGTGGTTTAAGGTCATGCATTACTTTCATTTTTCAAAGACCAAAATCAACTGACCCTCATCTTCTCTGGGGTTGCCCTAAGGCAAAAAACAAAACAAAAAAATGGGAGGAAATGTTGCTGTTTGGGGTTGTTGTTTTATATGGTTATAGCTAAAAAAAAAAAAAAAGTTATTTTGAGAAAATGGACTGCTTCCAAACTTCCTTACTTTAAGAAGTGTCTCAGTGACTTCATGTCTTGTCTTTATTTGGATGAGATTAGGGATTCAGATGTACTTTTGTCAAGATTTAGGGTCATTTATTGATTAGATCTATAAATGGACTCAATTAAGTAGTGTATGCTGATTTACAGTTTAGAGTAGGGTCATGTATAGCTTACTGTTCATTTGACCTATTTTGTTTTAAATCATACTTACTGTACATCTCCGGGCCTTGAAGTCTTGAACTGAGTAGTTTAGGTGCAATATTTAAGGACAGAGATACACATCCTGTCTTTCCTTGTAGAAAGAGGATGTAAGTTTAAGAAACGTGAGGACAAACCTTGCATAACAGCTTGGTTTCCCAATTCCCCAATCCTCTCTTGGATTATTCTGTGCTTCAAATATTTAAAACTTCTGGGTGACTCTTTCCAGGATTCAGAAGGCAAATTCATCCTGCCAGTGGCTGTGGAGGTTGACAGTATGCAGCATGTGGTGGTCTATGACAGCAATACCAGCAGTTTGCAAGAGCAAGGTACAGTCTAATATTAGAATTGTTTCACCGAAACAGCTCTGAAGTGTTAAAAAGGCTGATTTCCAATCCACTAATGGGCAACATAATTGTCTTAATTCTCCACTCTTAGACCAGAAACTGAGGCAATGCTCCCAATCTGTCAGCCACACAGATGTGTATCATGTGGGTTCTGACTGTGATTATAGGCAGAGCAGTTGAATGTGCCCAGGCCCTGGCTAAGACAAGTCTGTATCCAGTTTACATAGTGAGAGGAGGCTTTCAGAGATTCTCAGCCCTGTACCCTTTCTTAAGGACCGAGAAAATTATGTATACAATCACGGTAAGTAAAACACACTGACGTGAAGATTCATACACTCATAACAGTGAAGCTTCATTAGCAACATCCCCGGGCTGTTGCCGATTTTTCCTGGTTGGTGGTCCAGCCTTGCTTATATGAATCCCAAATGATAGAAAATTGACTTTCTTTTCCCTTAATGCCTAAATGCCATATATATATATGTGCGTGTGTGTGTGTGTGTGTGTGTGTGTGTGTGTGTGTGTGTGTGTGTGTGTGTGTGTGTCTCAGGAGCTGGAAAACCTGAAGATTTATCCAGTGGAGATCATAGCAGAACTCCTGTATATGGGTGACCTGCATCAAGGCACAGACTCTAGTATCCTCAGGGATCTGAAAATCAGCACTGTCATCAGCATCTCACAGACTGACACTCTGGAGTAAGGCAGGACTCAATATTTAAAATACTGTGACTTGTTGAGTTGTTTCTGAATTTCTTTTGGATTTGTTGAGATCTAGGTCCGTAAAGGGGAATCAGACCATCCTTAACATCCCGGTGGCTGACTCAGTGGAGTCCGATTTATATTTGAGCTTCGAAAGGATTTGTAGTTTTATTGGTAAGTCACATTATACTTTACTAAATACACTGTTTTAAATCCTTACACATGTTTGTAGTTTCATAAACACCTACATGTGTGCTGCATTGCCACGATCTCTGGCAAAATTCATAATTATTCTACTAATATGGTGTAATACAGCTAAAATACTAGTATGGTTGATTAATTTTAAAGTGTATTAAGTGAATGTATTAAATCTATCTTTTAAACTTAAAAATATAAAAGATCAGAGGTAATTTTTGGTTTTATAGATGATGTGATATGAAATGGTTTGATATAGAAATAATAGAAATAGAAATAATACTGTACATTTCATCAAGGACAGGGTAACATAAATATTTCTGCTGTTATGTGAATCGGCTCGGTGTAAAGGGTTTTGTTGAAATAATATAATAATGTTTAAGTTATATGTTTAATATAACTTGTGTTTTCAGGGTCACACATCGACAGGGGCTCTCGGGTCCTGATAGTTTCCAGGCAGGGCAGGAGCCGCTGCAGTGCTCTGACCATTGCCTTTCTCATGCACCACCTTAAATACACACTGGAGGCAAGTGCAATTTGTTCCTTTTCCTTTGAATGTGTGCAGAATAGAGTAACAGATAAGTAATAAGTAAGTAGTTGTATACTCTGCTGAAAGTTAAGAAATTTTTAAAGTCCTGCACACACAACTGTTCAGTATCTTGAACAGGAATTATGAAAACAAAACAGAAATATAAAAAAAGGCTAATTGTGGTTTCAGGGAGTTTATATGTTGGAACTGTTTATTGACAAACAGTTTATTCCTCCATCCAGTTTAGCTGGAAGTCTGTGCCCAGACAGGATGGTACCAAACCTGGCAAACCGTGACGCTGCACACTGTCATTCAGCTATTGTTCACCAAGAAATAGTTAACAGCACAAAACTTCCACAATAACCACCTATTAGATTTTATTAGACCTTTTAAACAAGAGTTGTGGTGTGTTGATAAATACTGTATGCTTTAGAGGAGTTGGAAAAGTTTTGAATTTTGGACTGAGTCTGGCTAGTTGTTTGCCCCTCCTTCGTCTTTATGTGAAGCTAAGCTAACCACATCCTGACTCCAGCTGCATAGTTCAAAGAATAGTTTAACGTTTTGGGAAACAAGTTTGTTTCCTTTCTTGCCAGGAGTTACTATTAGACTCTACAGAGCTAAAAGCAGGTAAGTTAACTGTAGTAGTCATTAGCCTTCTTTATACTTTTATGACAGAAAAGAAAGTTACACACATTTTATCTGAAGAACCTACTGTCTCCCCACTTTTCATTGACCTGGTGTCCTCAGATATGAGGTCTCCAGTTGAACCTGCTTGGAGACAGTGAGCCAATTAGCCTAGCTTAGCATAAAGCCAACAAAAGGGGGAAGAAGCTAGCCTACCGCAGTTCAAATGTGAATATGAACTATAATTTTACATATAGAGTAGCCGACATAAAGCGACCGGTTTGACTTGTTTCAGGAGGCCTGGAAGTACCTGCTGAAATGTAAACCCACCATGAGGCCAAACACAGGGTTTCTACAGCAGCTGTCTGAATGGGAGCTTCACACCATGGGAACAAAAGTCACCAATCTCTCTGAAACTCATTTTTAACAAAGGAATATTGCAATAGTTCATATTCAATAAGGACAATAGATATGATCTACAATATGTTATTATTAGTAGTAGTAATAGTATTAGGAGTAGTAGTAGTAGTAGTAGTAGTAGTGTTATGTGCGATTTACAGTATTGTAATTGTAATTGCCAATAAAACAGCTACCACGTTTATTATAGACTATGGGGAGCAAGGGAGTAACAATTGGACATTTTAGAAGAAAGGAGAAACTAATTAGACTAAGTATTTTGGTAAACAGTCTGTTCCTACAGGGCACAATGCTGAAAAAAGAGCTGTAGTCTGGGAAATAAGGTGTTAAATAATGGGTGCACATATAGTTTCACTCATGAACAAATGAAAAACAAACATTTTCTGCTTCGCTGTATAATCTTATATAAAGTCAAGGTGATAAATAGGACTATATTTTTGAAAAAATATCTCCTATCTGGCATGTTGGTTCAGCAATATAGGTGTGCCGGTGTAGAAAAAAAACACACGTGGCTGATATTTGATCATTTTAACTCATGATATAAAGTATGAATAAAGCATGTGGTTTATTCTCCCCTGCCACCAATATAATCACAGAACATTGACTCAGATGTAAGTGCATTTCTCCAAACTTTGGTTTTGTTTTGTTTTGTTTGTTTTTGTTTTTTTTTTTACTTATAAGTGATTTCTTCTTTTCCTTATGAAACAGCTCTAAAACTCAAGGATGAACAGTATGTTGACATACTTACAAATGTAAGGAGTCAAAAAGAAACAGTGGTGCTTTCTGTTCCTGCATTATTGTACTATTGCACTTTTGTATTCACAAGGTTAATTATGGTTTCTTTAACAAAACCTCCAGGCCTAACACAGCCCTAGATGTCACTTTTGGCAAACTAGCATGTTTGATTCCATACATGGTTCTTCAAGGTGCTAACAATATTAGAGATGACAGTTCCCCCGTCTACAGAGTGAATTACATAACATCAGCTCTATAAATATAAACCACATGCAAATAGTGAGTAAGTTATTGCCCGGAGGTTCACCTTGCAGGGGACATAGTGGCCTAGTTGCAGAAACCGACCACATGAACACATGTCACTCATATGGTTGTTTGTGTTAAAGATGGCCGATGTCAGGGTCATGGTTTGTGATCAAACTGACGAATGGGGATGGATTTACAAGACAGGCAGTGCTTCCTGACAGGCTAAACTCAGGGCAGTTATTTTCTCCTGTGCTACCGGGATCGCCGACGGGACGTCTGATTGGACCACGCTGCTGCAAATTAACACGTCCAATGAGCACGACGCACGCTGGTTAGTAAAGTAAATCATCCTTAGCTATAATCAGAGTAAAGTGTTTCCGTCGCCTCCTAAATAAAAGCCCAAGCCATTGGACGTTTTTGACTAGGCTGAAAGAGCTTATTTAATTAAATTTTTTAGATATACATAAATATAGATTGAAAAAAAAAGTACAAAAAAGGACAATTTTTTGCAAGCCCTAGACAAGGTACTGTATGCTCTGCTTCAATACTAAAAAAGAGCCTAAAGCATTGTTTTCTTTTTCTCTTATTAACAGTTACTAATTATAGATCACAAAATATGTGACGACATATGAAAATGAGTTTATAACAATGTATTGAATCAAAATAAACTATTTAAGTAACATGTATTTAATCTGATTGTATAGTTATTCATTGTAACTTCCTTTGTCTAAAATTTGTTTATTTCTGTTTTTTTGTTTAGTTTTACCTCTTTCTTCTTTTATACTTTTTCCAATGTATTTTCAAATGAGAGAATCAGAATATTTGGTCTGTGACTTGTATTTAAGCATTTTATATTCTGTTACATCAATATTTGATATTTATCAGTTTAATCATTTATTTATTAAGCAGAAATATCAAAATATGGATAAATAGTGCAGTATATACAGATAGGTATTGAGTTATGTAAGGTGCAGCAGTGATGCACAGTTGTTATTATTGTTAATTCACAGTGTTTATTGCATTCAACTTTGTTTTATGAATGTACAATATAGCAGATACAGGGTCAGTCTATATCTGATTGTCTATTCCTTATTTCAGCATATGTTTTCACTCATTGTGATCGCCTGAGAATTGCTTTTAAAAGTTATTTGGATAGTGCGTCTTGTTGCTCACACTCAGCCAATAACTATTCTTACTCCTGCCTCAAAGCCTCATTCTCGTGAGGTGAACGCTTTTATTGTGCTTTTATTGTGAAGGCTCTGGCAGGAAGTGGTGCTCGTCTGTCAGCCATCAGACTTTAACGGCGACAGCGGCGCAACTGTTGCACGGCGGACCGTGAGTGTTGCCCAACTCCTGGTGGTTTCCTGATGCCAGGGTAGAAAATGTTGTCCAGTCCGACGGGCTTCAGTGAATGTTTACGGGAATGGGATGACCTGGACAAGGGCTACCAGCAAATTCAGGTAAGTTTTACCTGTGTTTCGCCCGTGGAAGCGCTCCCTGCCCGGGTTTAGCTAACAGCCTGGAGTGGGTGGGCACCGGGGGGGGGGGGGCACAGCGGGATCCGCCCTCAGCAGCTAAAGATAATTGTACTGTGGCAGCCAAGAGACACAAGTAAGTGAAAGGTAGAAGAGGTTACAGTGTGAATCAGTGACACCCAAGGGAAACAGGACATGACCCTGTGTGTTGCTACATAACATCAGACGGGAGTTAAACCGGGTTAAAGGCAGAAGTTGGACTTGTTGTAATTTATGTGCAGAAAAGTCTCTATATATATTTATATAAGCAGCCTCTCCTGTACAAATAACTGCATCAACCTGTAAACTATTATTATTATTCTTATTATGTTTAGGTTTATTATTATTATTAGGTTTAGCATCTAATGAAAGACCCTCAACCCTCTTTTCTTTTCTCAACACACTCATCACTGTGAGAAACAAACTATGAGGGTTGAGACCCATATCATTATTATTATCATTATTATTATTATTATTATTATTATTATTATAGTTGGAAGGTCTTCCTTCAGCATAAGACAAAGGCGAGATGCCACCTGAGTCTCACTACTGTCACTGTATTTCTTAAGAAAAAACTTGCAGCACTCGGAGCAAATGTCATTGTTAAGTCACATGCGCAATGGAAAATGATAAACCTCTCACACCCCGTAATGACAAATAATGAATGTATAATTAGATCTAAAGGAGCAAGAAATGAAACTTATCATTGACATGAAAGTAATGAATTTAATGACGTGAAACAACCAATAATTAAAAAACAAGATCAAGCTGATACCATTGTGGTATTATAGCACCTTTTAGCCCATCAGCAATAAATCTTTTAGAGCGTTTAGAGGATTATTTGCATGACAGATAAATGTGCACTGACACAGGATGACTACACTTGTTGAGCAGTTCACTGGCATTTTGTGTGTGTGTGTGTGTGTGTGTGTTTTTGCAAATTTATAAATTTAACCTTTTCTTATATTCATCTGTAAACCTTTTTTTTTTCACCCAGGACACCCATCGCCTATATAAGCAGAAACTTGAGGAAGTGACCAAACTTCAAGACAGCTGCTCTGCTGCTATCGCACGCCAGAGGAAGAAACTGAAAGAGCTCACTGCGTCACTAGAAGAGTAAGTACTGATGAGGGATTCATTGCAAGTATGCAGGACATTCTCACTAGATCACGTCCGCATCCTTTAAAATGGTCTTTTTGTAAAAGCTAAAGAACCCTGTACTTTGGCTACGATCTACGCTTCAATCACATCACTTACTGCAATAGCGATTCACATGTTTTAGATTCCCTTATCAAATCTTATTAAGAAGCTTAATGGTGAAATAGCTACAAGTCAAATGGGTCTTAAACCTTTTATCAAAGGTAGAAACATAACAGTTTTTAGTGGCAGCCTAATTACTGTTCACAATTTGCATCTACAACATGAAAATGAGATGAGCAGCATCATATATGATGTTAATTTGATGCTGTTGGATGAAATGTTTAAAGATCTTTAAAGGGGCAAGAAGAAGAATTGGCCAACTGTTGAGTTCATACACCAAACATACAGGAGGCAGCATGTTACCAGATGTAGGCACCCACCCCTATTGTAAGAAAAACATTTAGAACTGTTAAGATTAAATTGGATTAAAAGGTCGATATGATGCTTATCAAAGCTTCTGTGGGAAAATCTTAAATTGAAGCGAGGTAATCAGCTGATCAGTCCACTTGCCGTCATAGTCAAGTGTGGTTACAAAGTGATGTGTCTTTTCACTCACAAACAGTCTCTGACTGAATAAAGACACGAGCTACAGAGAACAGCCGCACTTTTCATTTTAGCTGTTGCGGAATTAATGTTAATCAGCTACGGATGATCAAGTCCTCGGCCGATTCATGAGCGGGAAGCCAGTCAGGGTTTACGACCTTCTTTTTGCTTTACGTCAGTAGCAGGGGCCACAGGGCTGGGGCCTGTAGAATTGTAAACAAATGAATCAACAAATCTTTTTGGTGATTATTCAGAAAAATCTAAAAGAGCATCGTGATTTTTTTTTTTCCATTATTAGATGCAAAAAACATCATCCAACACCCAAGTTAACTCCAGAAGATGTGGATGCCATCGCTGAAATCGAAGACTCCATCATAGACAGGACGAATGCTTTCACTGAGATGGAAGCTTTTCTACCGAAGAAGAACGGGTTTGACTCTGTCATATGATTTTATTGTGTGAAGGGAGTTAAGTAAGTAGATAAATTGTCATAATGCTTTTTTCATAGTGCAGCAAACATGGAAAGGGTCAAACTGCCCAGAGTAGTTGTACTGGCACAGTAAACCTGTTACGTTAGGTTGTTGTTTTGTAACAGATCTGATACATGAGTCGATTCAGTTTATCTGAAGCTCAAACTCATAATGTGTGAGATGTTGGCATTGTGACTGACGGGCACCTCTTCCTGTCTAGATTATACCTCAGTCTTGTTTTAGGAAACGTCAACGTTACACTCCTCAACAAACAGTCAAAGTGAGTCACACTCGCGTTCATTTTCTTGCCTCCCAAAAGCATATTTCAAAGTACAGCCACGTCGCCGTCACATTAATATCATTTGTCTCTGCTTCCCCAAACAGATTTGCCTACAAAGACGAATATGAGAAATTTAAACTGGTCCTCACTGTCATCCTCTTCGTGTTCTCCTTCACGTGTCGCTTCTTGTTCAGCTACAGGTAAGATTTCTCAACACGTTGCTAACATTTGCAGAACTCGGCTGAGTGGAAAAACGTGCGCGTAGCTGTGCACCCAAATATGAATATTTTCAGCCCTGGATTAATGAAAGTTTTGTGTTACAGCAGCTGGACAGTGTAAGTGGGATCAACTGAAAATAAACTACACTTACAGTTAAGGCAGTGTCCATATAAAAATTAAAATTCATCTATGAAGCTAACATAAGATATTCCTTTATTAGTCCCACACTGAGAAAATTTCCAAGAAAAACAAACTGCAAAATGTCAGTATCAAATACTTTAGGTACCAATCTAAAAATAAAAGTAAAGAATTAGATATTTACAAAATATATAATCATAGCAGCAGATGAGGAATATTGTTAAATTGGTTACTGCATAAGGTGACTCAGTCAATCTTGTGTGTATGTCAAGCCACCAAGATAACTCATGATACTTTTTATTTTTCTGGCCAATATAAAAAATACATACTTTCCAGTTTTTTCATTTACTGTGGGATCCCAATTGGGATATTTGGTTATTATGAAGAAGATATATGGGAGATCCAGTAAATTATATTAATTTTATGTTTCAGTGTGTTGTTGTTTTTTTTTTTTTTGTTTGTCTTTTTTTTTTGTCTTAGAGCCCTCGATGCCCTTTTCAACTTCCTGTTGGTGTGGTACTACTGCACACTCACTATCCGGGAAAGTATCCTCATCACCAACGGCTCAAGGTTTGCCACAAACTCACTGTCTCCACTGTTTTTATTATAATGATGATAGACAAGCTGGTCCCATAGAGGACCTCATAACATAGGGAGGCACTTTGAACCCTGAGCCTGTAACCCTTTAACCTTTCCCTTTTATCCTGTCTAACAGTGCTACAACAGTCCTGTGTGGCTCATTGTAGTTCCCTTGTGTTGTTTCAGGATCAGGGGTTGGTGGGTTTTCCATCACTATGTGTCAACCTTCCTGTCTGGAGTCATGCTTACTTGGTGAGTGATGTTATTCAGTTTTTCCTCTTTCATAAACTGCACAAAAAAACTATTGTTATGTACAAGCTTCACATCAGGTCAGACAATGTTTCAGCCCTCAGACCTTCAGCAGCACCATACATATAAAGGCTGAAGGAAAAAAACCCACAGATTAGAGTGAGCATATAAATTAAAGCCAATGAGCTCCTCAAATTAAAAAAAACAAACACAACACTAAGCTCCTATGCGTGTAAGCACACGTAATAAATTCTCTAACATTACAGGAAATCACTTCACATTACAACAATGGGGCTCTGTGGGGATATTACATAAGAAAAGCTTTTACAAAACAGTCTCATATTACACAATGTAGCTCATCATTTTCTAACAGCAAAAAAAAAGCACTGAAGGTAATGGGCTGATTATCACAATATTCAAAACTTATTTATATCTACAAGAGAATAATATATATTCAGTGTCATGGAAAAGTAGGTTTATTTGTGTAAATTTACACAAATGTATGTATTAGTCTTACCATGATCATTCTTGATGTCATTAGCTGAGTAGCCTCAGCTAATGACATCAAGAAAAGCTAATTGGACTCACCATGCTTCACAAAAGAGCTCTCAGACTTATTATCAAGAATTGTTGATTTGCATGACACTAAAATGGTAACAGAGCCGTTTCATAGACTCCAGATATTCATCAGCCGACAGTGAAATAAAGCCTCTGGAAAAAGAGATGATTTATTATGTGGCTACTCTTCCCAACTGAAATGACTCCAAAAGCACAGAATGATCAGTCACACAACCTCAGAGCAACAACTAAAGGGTTTAAAGAAACATGGGAAATTGGTTAACATCTAAGTTACCATGCCTATAACTACTTTTGGAGAGGGAAGTGAGAAAGTGTTTGTACTCGGGGAGATTCATTTTAACAAAAGACAATTACAATAAGTTTGCAAAAGTATATGTAATAGGTGGGATGGCCTGGGAATAAGTAGAAAAATAAATGTTTATTCAAAGTCAAAATAAAAGCATCACTCTTGTCTGGTTTGTGCTCCTCTCCAACCACATGTTGTCTTTGTTCGCAGGCCTGAAGGTGCTCTCTACCAGATGTTCAGGAACCAATTTCTAACATACTGTCTATACCAAAGTAAGAGATTCAAGCTGTGTCCCAATTCCACTCTACACACTTAACATACATTATGAAATACTAATCAGCATGGCCTTAAACCCCTTCAAATGAAGCAAATCCTACTTGTGACCTCTCACCACTGGATAAGATTGTTTTTTATGTGTTACTCCATATGCATTCACACTAGTTAATGTGCTGCTTTAAGTGGGTTTCAGTGTAAACTGTCAGTAGCCTCCTACATTAAAAAAAAAATTCTGCTTCTCTGAGACTAATCATCCACAATATACTGTATAACTGATATCTTTGCCAACTGTGAAGTCACAGATGTGCTTGGGTGTGTGTTTTGTGTTGTTTGTTTTTTGGCTGGTCTGTTTGCAAAGTAGGCTTTGTCCAGTTTCTCCAGTACTACTACCAGAGTGGCTGTTTGTACAGACTTAGAGCGCTGGGAGAAAGACATAACATGGACCTTACAGTGGGTGAGTCCAATTTAAACTGCTGCGATTATTAAAAGTCGAATGGCCGTGAAATAATGAAAAGACATACACATAACAGTATACGTTGTGCGGTACTGAACATAACAGGCCAAATGATTAATTGGCCAGAGTGTATTATCTCCTGACTGTAGCTCATTGCAGACACACAGTGTTTTGGCAAATTTGCAGCAAGAAACTGCCACAGAAAGGACAAAAAACATGTCTAAGAAAGGGTGGTGTCATTACGTCGTTTATCCACCAGAGAGCGCTCCCGACCTAAATTTCAGTCAGAGTGAAGCATGGCTGGAGGGCTGGCAATGAGGATAAGTTTTGGTCGGTCCACCACTTTGGTACAGATTAGAATAGCTTAACAGCTTTAAGACGTTTGGGTTTGGTGCAAACATTCGTGGTCCCCAGAGGATGCAGCCAAGTGACTTTGACCTCTGATTTGAGTGAAACAAATTTTAGTACAGTCTTAGTCTCTGAGGATAGGATGATCCCTGTTCCTTTGGCGCCATCAGCAGGTTCATATTTAAACTTGTGAGCGGATTTAAATGTGAACCTGAAAAACCCCCTGGTATTATTCCCATCAGCCCAGGCTGTACGTTGTGATCCATGCTAATCAGTAAACATTAGCAAAATATTATGCCACAGATACACCAGCAAGGCTGGACATATGTCTTCACCGTTTTATTCATGTATAATGGCAGATATTTGAGTTTTTATTGAGTTGTTACATTTTTAAGTATCAATACCTCTTTCACATATGGGCCATGTTTACTCTGTCATGTCCATGTATTCCTCTGGTATGAATTGTATCAAGGCACGAGGCCTATCCTCTAATGGTGATGGTTGGTGAAGTTGATCTCAGTTCATTGACTCTTCTCTCCTCTCCCGGACTTCAGAGGGTTTCCAGTCCTGGATGTGGAGAGGTTTGACCTTCCTCCTTCCCTTCTTGTTCTTTGGCCATGTGAGTTCTGTCTCTCTTAATAGTGCACACTGTTTGCTTACATCAAGGGCATTTATGTTACTTTTTTTTTTTTTTTTAAGTGAAATATTGAAAATGAGAAGAAAAGTGAAAAATCTGTCCAAAAATAAGTTTCAAATGAAGAAAAAGAACTTTTTAGCTTTAGTTTTTGACTATGCATTGTTCCTTCTCTCGCAGTTCTGGCAGCTTTACAACAGCATAACACTCTTTAAGATGTTCCAGCTCCCAGAGTGTAAAGAGTGGCAGGTTTGTTAATGTACATTTGTCATTATGTGTAACATTCAGCCGGATGACTCATTTAATGTGCGTATCATGCTATGCTATACCTGAGGAGGAGTATACACAGAAAACAGGTTCACTGAGATGAAGTAAACACATGCAGATGGTAGCTTGTTATCATACTTTGTGTATTTAAATAAAAAGCCTCTGAACGAGCTTTTCATTTATGTTTTTATCGATTCTCCTGTGGTGTAGGTTGCAATGTGTGGCTGCTCTTACATGGTCCTCTTCATGGGAAACTTCTTCACCACGCTGGGAGTGGTTTACCAGAAATACATGAACAACCAGGACAAGCCCAAGACTTTATAAAACTGGAATAATCTGTTTCTGGAATAGTTACCAGGGCTCTAATATTCTCTTTAGAGCTCCTTGTTAATGTTTTCCTTGTTGTCCTCGTGGACCATTTAAACTGCTTCTTTTATCAACGTCCTTTTCATTTCATCTCATTTTGGTTTCTTGTTTTTGTGTAATGATGTGTGGTTAGGCCAAAGATTATATCACAGTGACTGGTCAAAAAAACAAACAACTTTGGGCAGGTCTTACTAAATACCAGCCTAAGGTTGTTTCAGTAGGATTGTCTGTTGTTAGTTGTTTTGGAGTTGTACAAGGAAATGTTACTGAATGAAAAAATAATGTTATTTGCATTATATTTATTTAGGGAAATCTAGAGTCTGTTGCCCAGCAGCTGCTATGCCTTTTTAGCCTTTCAGAAAGTGCTTAATAAAAGACTTCAAGTCCCCACTCGTTCTTCTTTTCTCTCTTACAGCTTAACAGACTTATCACTTTTTAACTTTATGTTAACAAAATAGGTTTAACTGATCCGCAGTCTTTGCTCTGAGCAAAATATTTATATTTGAAAGTTTATCTGAAGCGTTGATTGCATTATTGTATTACATCAAAATGGCCACAAGGTGAAAGCATTGACTTAAAATAGCTGAGTAATAGCCAGGTTTTCTGTATATTCAAATACACTGTAGATTTCACCCAACAAAACTTTAAATCTTTTCTTTATTTTTGGACTGAAATCATCACTTTTTTCCAAATTAGAAGTCTTTTTTTTTTTTTTTTTTTTTTTTTCTACAGGGACGCTGGGACTCATTTTTCCAGATGGGTCACACCTCATGAGTGGGACTCTAGTCTTCTGCCATCTGGTGCTACAGGATGAGGAGGTGTTGAAATATAGAGATTATTGTTCACGTCATTAATGTCAGTCGTCAATTTCACTGAGTGAATGTTACTAATCAGTGAAATTGGTTCACAATCATTGGTGTGGTTTAAAGCAGATTAATTGTCAGGCCACACTGGGGAGACATCTAAAGGCAGAACTTTTTTAATGTTCATCTGGCCCCTTTTGAGATATTGCATATGGAAGAGAGAGTAAGAGGTTATGTGTTACCGCTGTTAGTAAGTTATCCAGTTTCACTGTCAGTGTAGACACAGGCCCAGCTTACTAAAATATAAACCTTTACCTCAGGTGAAGATGAAGTTGTGAGCTCAACTGTGTAAATAGATGAGCTATGAATTGACTAATTGATAATATAATATGTTCCTTCATTTCAGAGAATTTTATTTGAATCAATCCCACCATACCATCATGCTGCTGTAAAAACTCACTAGTATGTCAAATGTAAATGAATCTGCCTCAGAATAATAGAAATAATTGCTCTGTTGCTCCCAGCTTAAGTGATATTTGCTGAAAACTACACCAGCTGCCTTTTAAAAAAAAAAATGAAACTATATATCGGAATGAGCCACAGGGATAATGGAGGTCAGCAGCAGATCACGTAACTGAAGGATAAAGGTTGGCTGTGTGAGTTGGACTGGGGTGTCGAAGGCAGGCCATTGTAGGGGGTTGGCTGCAGTTAATTAGTGATGCACATGGATGGATGAAGGAGATTCCTGCTCTCCCAGCCCAGTAACCAGCCAAACCACAGCCATGAGAATGAGCCTAGCCGAATGAGAGGGAAAAGAAGAAGGTGTGGAGCCTCACACCTGCACCCCCAAGCCTGATGGAGACTCCTGGTGCTGCACTGATTGGAGCAGACAAACCCAGTGTTAGTATGTATTGTAGTCTTTTCATGGTGGCAGTGCTCCTGGGGCTTTCTGTGATTGAGTGGTGGTGATTGGTATTAGTAACCTCCTGGCAGAGTAACGCTGAGAAGCTTATTTATAGTTTCTTAAACATTAAAGAGTGACTTGATCCATATTTCATATCTAGAATGACCTTGGACACTGTTATTATACAACTTATTTATCTCTTTGACTTTCTGTGTTTTTGCATTTAAAATTTGTGCCTTTATTTGACAATAGGCAGTAGAAAGAAAGGGAAAAGTGACGCTACCCAGGCATCTCAGTGTGAACGCCACTGTAAGTTATTAATGGATAGAATAATGAGAGAGGGAGAGAGGGATGTCTTTTTTTTTCTAAATCGCCAAATGAAACACCCAAGGAATCAAAGGACCTCATCACACCTCATTACTACTACTACTACTATACATGTACAGTTGTCCTCTCTCCCTCACTTTTACCTGAAGACGACCACTTGTTATGTACATGCAGATCAAAAGAGGAATTACAATAGAAGAATAACAAAACAGCAGACAGGGACTTTTTAACGTAACTCAGTGCATAAAATAATGAATGACCATTTCATGCTGCCAAAGAGAGAATGCTGATATAAAACTTGAACTGGTTGTTTGGTTTCACTGCCTTGCAAGCACACGCAGAAACAAAAAAAAGACACAATAATAAAAACTTCATGACACCATCATCATTATTTTCACCAGCATGAAATTGTTACTTGAAACATTGGATGAGAAAAAAGGAAGAAAAGAAGAACGAAAAGGTTTCAATAAAGCTGTATTTCTTGGGCTTTATGATTTAAACATATCTACAGTAGAGGCACGGTGCCATAACACAAAGCAGGTTGGAAAGAAATTTGCACATAAGATCAGAGAGAATAATACCTGAAAAATTTAAAATGGAAACCAGCCTCACTTCCAATTTATTACAGTAGAATTTCTCCCCCACCCCAGCAAAAAGTCTTGGATGAGTTAGTGCTGCAGGGCCAGCGAGAGCGAGGCTGGGTTGAACAAATGTGACGAGGAGCAAAGTGAATTGGGTGGTAGAAGGGGAAGAGGAGGGCTGGGTATTCTCCCAGCCTGCACCTCTTTCATCTTTCTCATTAAAGCCAGAGCAGTGGGGGCTGTCAAGAATGAGCCCAAGGACATGGGGATTGGGGACTGAGCCTGAGCCTCGCATCAGGAGGTGGAGAAGGAGGGAGGGAACAGCCAGCGCAAGCAGACGGGCCGCCATGTCAAACCTTCACCTTAAACTTAACGGACCTCCCTACGGGACTCAGATAAAGACCTCTTATCTGTATTCACCTTCACTCCCAGGCCTGGGAACAACTCTAGCAGCAGCAGGAAAGGGAGGGGGGGGGGGGGGGGTATCTGTGGTTGAGTGCGTCCAAAATACACAAACTTCCTCTCAAGAGAGTATATATGAAAGAGAAGGGCAGCTTCCATCTAACAGAGGAGGTGAATCTAAAGAAAGAAGCTGATCCAGGTGTGGACAGATGGGGGTCTCAGACCTCATTCACTGCATTCATTTGTTTCATTCCTTGAAATCTTTCTTTAAAAAGAAACCAAGCTGTGTAACAGCTTGATATGCTGTATGTACTTTAGACTGACTATGAACCTATGACACATTTCTTGTATTTTTAGCTCTTTAATTCATTAATGGACAGTTTGACCTCATATCACCTGCACATGAGCCACAGAACATCTGGAATAAAATCATTTATAAACAGCTTATTAACATTTACAACTGACAACTAATTATGATATAACCCCTTATTAGCTTGTTCTGGATCAGCTTGCAGTAGTTAAACTATTATAAACTTTGTTAAATTTGAGATTCTCTTGCACCAGCAGTTTAAATAAACATAGACTGGAATTAACAGCTAACCTGAGAATTCAAATGATCCACCTACCAGCGACTATTAAGCTCCACAATGAACATGTCTTTAAATCGTGGTGTGGAGGGGTTATGTGGCAGACTGTTTCTTGGCAAGTGATGTTGACAACAAGAAACAATCAGCTAATGCTACTTTAGATGTATGGTTAAATTAAAGGGGAAACTGGATGTTGTTCAGTTCAGTGTGTACTTGAGTGAAGGTGTTAAAATGTATGCTCCTGTGCTAGCCAACTTCTGCAGCCAGCTGCCTGCAGCAGGTGTATTATACATTTGCCTGATCACAAGCTTTAAAAAAAAAAAAAAAAAAAGCCACATATTTTGTCCAAGAACTTGCAGATTTTTCACATGAATCCATTTAGTCGTGGTGTGTACCTGACTTTGTCCTCATCTGCCCAAACGATCCTTGGAATATCCTTGGAAGTCTGGATTCATCTGCGCAGGTGTGAACATGTCCTGAGGCTCTAACTCAATTCTGGCACATGTGCTGCTTGTTTCTCTGTGGAGGTGAGTCAGAGTCACAACCCAGACAAGCATCAGCCAGTCTGTGAGATTCTTCCTCTAGATACATGCATTTAGATTGTATATTAGATTGTACTCTATGCTCTTAGAGCTATGAGAATCAGATCTTTTCCCTCCTCATTTGTAAATTTTGCCCCACGACAGCAACTCCTTCGGTCTTGATATATGAACTGAGCGCCAAATTAAATATGCATATTTAATAAGAGAGGAACATGATTGCATCCACTTGTTAAATGAGAGCATGAGGAATGAAGAAATCTTAAAGAGAGAGAAAGAGAGAGAAATCTTCATGGCCTGCAGAGTGTGAAAGAAAAAAGAGAATTCATCTTTATTTAACACGGCTCTTTGGGAGTAACCCTAGCAGGACTTCCCTCACTCTGTAGAGCTGATTACACACATTCTGGCTTTCTGGGGGTTTGGACTGCAGGTTCCTATAGCAACCTCGAAAAGCAGACAGTGAGGAGTAGACTTGCTTGCCATGCGCCTTAACATTTTTACCTCTTTTTGAACCATCAAACAGCATTTCGGAACAGGCTATGTGCTGCCAAGTGTCTTTTGCAGCTTAAAATATTTCTTTGTCACAGTGGAGTCAGACCTTAAAATCCCTCCAGCGCAGTGCTGATGAAAAAAGAGATAACTTTTACAGTAGACACATCACATCCAATACGATGCAGAGATATAATCCTGCTTTTATGAATGCATGACAATAAGATATTTTATACTACATAACAATGGTTATCTCTCTTCAAATACCAGTATCTTAAATACTGATTTATTATATGATGTGTTATATTTCTATTTATGCAAATATTTTTGACTCATGCTTACGTTACATTATTTTTATATTTGCATGTTTAATATTTTTAGACCTATATTCTATATGACGGTGGTCTGAAAATAAATAAGTCTATATACATCAACTCACATAGAGTATGTGGTTATAAACCATTGTAGGCCAATACAATTTTTTGACCTGATGACGGTGCTTGATGAAACGTTGGAGGTTCTACAAATGAGGATTTATCCTCTGGGAATCATGAATGTGTGCACAAAGTTTTGAGGCGGTCCATACATGAGCTGTGAGAATATTAGTCTGGACCAAGAAGGTGAACCAGCATTGCTATCCATTAAGCCACATGAGTAGCATGGCTACAGATGAACACTTACAGCACTTTTTTTGATGGCATTTCCTAGAACAAAGGTTAGAACTTGAAAAATCATGACACTATAGACTTTGCTTTCCAGGATTTGAGAAATCTGTGTCTGGGATTTCTCTCACCGCAAGAATTTAGTTTGTGCTTCTCAATGTATTGAGGAATTGAGAAATAAGTGACAGGGCAGGCAGATGCTGAACCCATGACCAGCAAGATTAAACTGTCCTGAAACTACATTTTCTTGGGGTTTGTTAGGTTATAGAAGATCTATCAGCTGTGTTTTCACAGCCGACACCTTTCTCAGTTGTGCCAGACTGAGGCAATAACAGACCGAAGTGTACCACAACCTTTTCCACATCTCTGAAGGACAGGAATGATCTGATCGTGGAGATAGTTTTAAGCTGAAGAGACCGTAATATTTCTCTAGAATTTATTTCCCCCTAACGTTGAGATATGAATCAAAGGTCGCAATGAAAATTCACTTTCTTAAATTTGGAGACACGAGACACATGACACATGACACATGATTGTCATTATATGGAGATCATTCTGCAGTTTTTCTTCCTCTTTGGTGTCAAAACCATGACCATAAATCATTTGTGGACAAATGTATTTATTTATTTCCACAGTTAATAGAGAATGCACTGTAATTCCTTAAAAAATAAAGTCAACATTTAAATACACCATCATACACTACTACATCCCACAGAGTCCTTGACCCACATATAGGAAAATATTCATCCCTCAGAGGCCAAAAGATGAACAATGAAGTGGGTCAATAGGGCCACTCCCACACACACTGTGTGTTCTTGTAAGCCAGATGGCCAATTTGGTCCATGAGAAAACTGATCACAACACATTTTGTGCTCTGTTTGATTGAATATAATTATCCTGCAATGTGCAGAATAAACACCCTGCAGCCTCCTGCCGTGCACAGTCAGCATGTCAGGTGCAGCACGTTCATTGAACAAGTACATACACAGTGGTCCATTGTGAACCACAGGAGGAAACACTTGCATTGCCAATGTGGCAGAATAGCTGTCATTTTGTGATGAAGTACAGGAAGATTGATGTAGCTTCACTTCAGCATCCCATTTGAAAAATAAGAACTAAAAAGAAATTGTCCTGGCTAAAAAGAAGTACGTTTTCTAAATTGCACAATTGGCATTCACAGGTTCAATCAAAGGGACACAACAGCAGGAAGTGTGTTGGTGATGTGTTGATCGACCATGAACCTCCAGAGTAGAGTCTGTGCTCCTTGGCATAGATTCTCCAAGTCCTTGAACTCTGCTGGAGGATGAACAAAGACAGTTATTTTGGCATAGTTCATTTGGCATTTTGATCGTGGTGGTCTCTCCCATGTTGTGCTTCAGCATTCTTTTAAAAATCCAGTTTAATAGTGTTTGCCTAATCTTATCCTCTCTCCCTGTAGCTACACCCCGGCTCTCATTATCAGCGAGATCCACATGGCCTGGGTAGAAGGCTGGTTTTTTGTTTTGTTTTTTTCTAAATTCATTTATATCCTCTTGATTTTGTCTCCTAGTTTTTTGTATTTGTGTGAAATAAACTCTGGACTATGTTGTTTTTGGCATCTTATTAGTTTTTGTTGGGTCACTGGTGCTGTTGTGTGCCCCTTCAGGCCACTCAAGGGTGGGGCGTAACACTGAAGAATTAAAATCATGGTTAGCAAACTCTTTAATGTTTAATGTTAACTCCACCTGAGGTTATTTAAACTTTTAGGGTTAAATTTAGACTGAGATCTATCAAAAATTGTTTTTAAAAATTCAGATGAATTGGTTGTTTTCCACTAAACTAAAAAGTTGTTCATATATTTGCCACAGAAACAAATTGGAACACAAAAGGCTCCCCACACACTGACAGGTTTAGAATATCACTTTACTGATTGTGCTGCCTTGTTGAAAAGCTTTACAACATCCTGTTTATTGCCATTGTTTCCATTTTTCAGCACAAAAAAAAGAATAAAAAGGTGTCTAAAGCCTCTATTTGCCACCGCTTTCATTGTTATTTTCACTATAGGCATTGTTGGTGAATGCTGGTCGCTGCTATTTCCAGTTTCCCCTGGTTACCATTTCCCTTTTAAATCATGTGCTCCCACGCTAAGCTGACACGTAAACAAGCAAATAAAACAAAACAAAGCTGCAATGAGAGTGCACACATTTGGAACAAAGGCTCTAAATAAATGCAAATACCGCTTCTTGTTCTTTCTACCTGTGTCTACTCAGCAGATGAGGTGAAAACAGGAATTAATGGGACAGATAGAAAAGAGATCACACAAAAGCATAATAATGAAATAAAACTGCAACACAACAACAGTGCAAAGTAAGGTTACAAAAAAGGAAGTAACTTGCACACACACACAGAAACACACACTGCTGTGATCTAGTCAATCAGTGCTACACAGGTTCTCAGACTTTGACCATCATGCTTCGTGACAGATGGGCTGCTTTGGTTTGTCGGTTTCCTCGGAAATTTCACATACAACAAAATTCCTACAATCAAGAGTGCCGGGAATGTTTCTGCAAAAACATTTTTGGGTTGGATGAAGATTCATAATTCCGTGTTCTTTGCGGTACTATGAAAACACTGATGGTTTGCTGATGCTGGTTCACAGATGTGTGATTCATTCATGGCCAAACAGCTGGTTAAGTTAAGGAAAGATTCGCTGCTATTTGTGGCCATCAAAGATTTTACATTGTTATGAAGCTGTGACAATTCACAGTAACTTTCACCGTTGCCTACTAAGTTGTAGGCGAAATACACAACATACAGATTCAAAAGAGGATGTAACATTATAAAATGTCAGTATCCTCAGCTGCTAAATGGGAAACACACAACATAACAACCAGGAACATGTGCATTTATTATCAGTCACTTTGCTGTGTTAATATAAAAAAGCTTACATGTCTCTCTATCTTGTTGTCTCCCTCAGCATCAAATATGTTATGTTTTAAATTCAAAAACCAAATTAATTTCATTGTAGGATGTTACAGCACATCAACAGTCAGCACAGTTATTGATACCAGTCATCAACAACAGCTTCAGAAGAGTCAATTGCCATAAATCGAATCCTATTTAAATGTTAATGCAACACTGTATTTTTAGTTGCTAAATTTTATTACATGCATTCACAAAATCTCATTTTACAGAAAAATGGTCAAATGTAATGTATGTAAGCCAGTATTACAGTTAATTTTACTCACCAGGTTGGGTCAAAATAACAACCCAGTATTCTGGATTAAATGGTAAAACCCAGTACTTGTTATGCCTCCTAGTTACCCAGCGCTGGGCTTAAGGTCAAGTAAGGTTAGAGTTTGCTCAGAATCATCCAGTGAGCAGCAGTTTTGTTAACAGAAACATCTTATTGATGAGAGAGGAGCACAGCCAGGCTGGTTGGAGCAGACAGACCTGACATGACCATCCATTACAAGTGCAGTGAGCAGAAAAGCATCTCAGAATGAACATGTCCAACCTTGAGGTGGATGGGCTTCAACAGAAACAAACATGTCTAGACTGACCAGAATCTCAGAGGTTTCCAACATCTTGTGGAATCTATGCTGTGAAGAGCTGAGGTTGCTTTGGGAGCAAAGAGCCCTACCAGGTATTAGTATGGTGTTTCTAATAAAGTGCTTGGTGACTATATGGTCTGCTTTTAAAACTTTTACAGACCACTCCACCTCGACCAACTGAAACAATAAAACACTGCTTGAAAATTTGTGATATTCCAATGATATTAACGACTAATATTTCAAAATGTAATTCTTGCATAATGATAATAGGATTTTGACCTTTATTGTGGCATCACTACTTTTACTTTGGTAATGATCTAAATACTTTTTCCACCACTATGAATGACAGAGCAGCCAGTTTTCTGCCCAAGCTTATTGTCAGGCATGGACATTAGAATTTGGTGTTTCTGCAAAACCCTAAATTACATTTGGAGACAACTTTTTTAGTTTTTTTTAAACCTCATCATTCTTTCTACAGCAGCAACACATGACAAAGAAGTACATAGAATTACATGTTGCAGCTAAAGCGTTGCTCACTGCCCATAAATAAAACACCAAACAAATTCTAAGTGCAATAAAACAGCACAAACGTAAAGCTGGCAGCTACAAGATGCCTCAGACTATAAAAACCTTACAGGACAAAGCAACCACAAGGCCACCGCAGTCTCACAGCTGTTTGTGATGCACAGGGATGGTAACAAATAGTCAACCACGTCTCCTAGAAATTAGGAACCAAAGTTGCTGTCTGGGTCATGTTCAGAGGCAACTTTTTTGAATGATTTAAGCTACGTTTATTAATGGAAGATTTGCAAGAATGTGCAGAGAATATGCAGAAAATATCCACTGACAATTAACTCCTGCAAAACGTATTTGCCGTTGAGGTTCAGTTGTATAAAAATGCTTTTAAAAACTGTTGCAACAGGACAACAAAGGTAAAACAAGCCAGCACAAAACAACAGCATTTGTAACAAATGTCAAGAATAACAATGGTTTCAGCTAACCCAATAATAAGAGGTTAAAGAGAGTGTGTGTTTGCTCGCAGCAGGAGCACTAATGCTGAATAAGAATGGGTTAACTGTGTGTATCAAGCCCACTAAAAACTGTCAGATGATCAGTGAGGATTAAAAACCTGCACACACAGTTTTGGCCCGCCCTGCGAAGAGACAGTTAACAGCTCTGGGAATACAACACACTTGACTGTTTTATGTGATTGGATGATTGAATGGTTTAAGGTTAATGGTGTTAGCAACTGCACTTGGGGTTGCCACTCAAGTTGCTCGGGGCCAATTTCAAGGGGCCAGTCTTGACCCTCAGTAATATACCATTTAATGCATAAACAAGAAACGGTATCACACGTCAGTGTGTGGGAAGGTAAAAGGTCTGTGACCAGGTCTGCTGAAGACATTTCTTACATTTTGTAAATACAACTTTTAAGTGCAGGTTTTCAGCTTGTGAACCTCCCCCCTCCCCTCAGTTAATCCCTTATTTCTTGTCTGCGAAGCTGTAAACAGCTGAAAGGGCTGTCGACATAATGTGGTTGAGGACGGAGGGAGTCAAAAGCTGCCTTATCAGAGCTGCCTGAAGACTCCAGCCCTTCAGTTCAGGCGCAGTTTTTTTTTTTTTTTTCTGAATTAAATTTCACCAGGATCACTGAACATGTGTAAATACTCAAGAGTCCCATCATTAAAGCAAGACTGTTTATTATTATGGCGAAATGATTACAAGATTTGAACTATGACTATCTGTATTGTATATTGGGTGGATGTGGTTGCAATGCTTCCTATAGATTTATAAAAAATTAAGAATAAAAAAAATTACATGTTTTTTAATGCATTTTAGAGAATAATTTGCAATATTAACAGAAATAAGTGTTAAACCTGCATTAAATCATATTCATAATCATACCCATTGAGAAATAACACCTAACTTTTTTAGTGGAGTCTCCCTGCTTTTATGAGCCACCTTGTCTGTAGCACTATCTTGAGGTTACACCTCATGACCCCATTTCCACCAGGGTATTAACATGTGATCTGTATCTGGACACATTATCAGCATAATCACATCTTTTAACAGGCCTTTGCATTTAAAGTTGGTATAAATAAGCTCTCTTGCTATCTGAATTCTGCAAGCATTGTGATCTCAATATGCAAATAAGGTAGTCTGAGCTAGTGGACACACCGAGAAGGTCAAAGGCACGACTGTAGTTACTTATACTATAAGAAGGTAAGCAGATTCAGAGAAGAAGCTTGCTATCTAATTCAGCATGTGAGCCTCAGCTTGCACATCATAGTGGACCCTCCAGTCTCCCAAAGATACACAGCTATATGAGCCGTACTTGCTTTTTCTTTGCCAAAGGATCAAGGTTGGTCCAGACCTCCAGATCTGTGCACAAACAAATGTAAAAACAACCACTTCAGAGGGAATCACATGGTGTGACTGCTCTTTGATAAACAACCGTTTTTTTAACCTGCAGCTTCTCTAGCTGTTAATTGGGTTGTCAGATATGGTTGGTAAGCACCAGTTTTGGTGTATGTCTCTGTAAAGTACCAAACCTGTCATGACAAGACATCAGGATACAGTTACCCTGCAAAAACACTTCCAGTATGTAAATATAAAATGTCATTTGAACATGTCTGTTTGTACACAGGGTAAGCAAATGAGATACAGCAGGCAGTTACGCTTTTTTCTTGTTTAATTTTGAACATTCCCAGGCTAAGTGGTTCCCTCTGCTCAATCACAACTACTTTGTATAACGGGTTATCCAACCAGGTTGGAGATTCAAATGTGTTTAGTTGTTCTAAACAGCTACATTCACTGAATGAAAAGCAAAGAGGAAGAAGAGACAGGATATTGATTAAATATGGAAAAGGAAGAATATTTTCAGACACTAATAGTTGTGTAGCAGAAGAGAGCTTAGGTCTTGGTTCCTTTCTCATCTCTGAGCAGCTGAACAGTCATGGCGTGACACATTTGTGAATGAGGGATCATAGGTTTGAGAAAGTTGATAATTTATGGCTGCCTGGCATATAGGACAAAATGTATGTGCATGAGGATTTGCACATACCATAGCACTGTAGACACAAGAGTAGTTTGTCCCTCCATTATGTGGGTAGAAAATAGATGGCACTGCCCTTGATGTCTTGTTAAAGTAATCAGAGAAGAATGAATGTGAAGTGTGCTGTCTGCTGGTGATTAAGAGCTGCCCTGACACAATTATGATTCACTACATTTGAGAGCAATTGGCCACCTGGGTCCCTCGTAGTGCTTTAACCAAACCGTGTATTGTGCCTATATGGAGTCACGGCCCCGCCTCGTCCCTCGCTCCCCCTGTGCCCCCAACGAGACACTGATGTGTCTGAGCTGAGGTGTGCCAGAGTGATTCATTAGTTCATTAAGGCGTCTTGTGGCCATGGCAACAATCTTTTGTAGAGGTCAATGGTAACATGACAGCCCCCTTCAGGGCAAACTCAGTCACAAGATCTGAACAATAGCAGAAGGTACAATCACTTGCCCCCTCCCCCAAAAACATCCAGAGGTCCCATAACCCATTTATGCCCCCCGCCTTACAAAAACACACACACATGTGCACATACACACCTTCACACAGGCACACACAATGATACAGCTATAATCTAGTCAGAAATGCTGGGTAGTATATGTAATGATTCTTTGTATTGGTCTAGAAAGCCCCCAGCTCAGGGAATTACACCACCGCTAATGCAAGGTGAAGACTCATGGTTTTATTTTTCCTACTCCACAGGATCAGATCTATACTGTGTAAGGCTCAGATGAAAGGAAAAACAGATGATGTCAAGCAAATCTTATTATTTTTGTTGAATAATAACCATCTGGGTGTTTTTACTTTAAACTGTACAGTTCATGTTTATGAATCCAGATTTAAAGTCTAAATAAGTCAGGTGTCAATGTTGTCATCATATTTTTAGACTTGTTTGCTGAATTGTGTTGATGTAACAATCCAATTTCCCACTATCACTATTAAATGTATATTGTATTTACAATATATATTTACAAACATCATTACCAAAAAGTAAAACCCTTACTCATTAACTTCTTCTGCAAGAGTTGGTGGAATTTCAACCATTGCATGGTGAGATTAATAATGTGCTATTTTATAAATTCAGCATTGGTTTTCTTGAAACTGTTGAGGTATTGAAGTATTAGAAACCGAAGTCACATGATGATGTGGCTGACTTATTTACCTTGCAAAATCCATATTGTAAAATTATTGCATTCATTCCTCTAACATTGATTGCTGTCTTTCTTCCTGTCTAGTTATAGTTCCTGGGTACACATGGGTATGTATGTACAACGCAGAACAGTTCATGGTATGCAGTTACTGTTAAATAATGCCAAACTGAGTTTGGGTTGAATGAAGTGAGTGAGTGAAATTGGACTTTTCTTCGTATCCCATAGCCAGTTTACACTAAAGCTACTCTAACAAGTAGGAGAAGATGTGGCTTACTGCAGCTGAAACCAGCAGCCTTACACATATGAGGATGATTTAGCACAGTGATGAAACCACCACATCACAGCGTCCTTTCTCTTAGCTGTAATCACTACAGCAGTAAACATGAATGGAATGGTAATACACGAATTAAAGGCCCAGCCAGGCAGATTTTATTTCTTGTCTTCTGTCGTGGCCAAACTTTTAAAGTCTTTCTGGGTGATGCACTGTGTTGCTAAGTGTTGAGCTTTCCTGGCGTTCGTTTTGGGTTTTTTTTTAGTGAAATGCTATTTTCAGTCTGAATACCAGCGTGGGCAATAAAAATAGTTAACACACATAAGAATCCTCAATGATGTAGTTTCTGGCAGAGCAACGCTCCTTTTCCCATTTGAAGGCTTATTTGTGTGATTGCTATAATTTTCTTATAGACATAAATCTTTTTTTCCTTGCTCAGCACAAACAAAATTTTTAAAATCCATTTCTTCAGATGGGAAGAATGCCCTTGAAGCCCCCTGGCATGTATTTTGGTGAATGGCGTTCTTTCTTACATTCCCACCCCATCTTCTCACAGAGTCTGTTCAAACCATTGCTCCTTGACTTTGTCTGGCACCCCTGTGGTGAAACACTCTGCCCCCAATCTGTGTGAGCAGAGCAGCCAGTGTGTGGGCTCACTGCAGGCTGCAGGGAAATGGATGATGACGACGATGATGAACTTGAGTACAATCTCCAGGCTACTTCAAAGACTTTTTCATGCCATTGGACGATTGCCCCAGTGTCGGCCAAACACATGTTCCTCAATTTGCATTTCATTTCTACTTTAAAGTCTTCTAAGCCTCAACAGTTATACTTGAATGTTATTCATGTACATGGTACACTGCATATACTGCATTTCAGAATCAGAATAATTAATTCCCTGGGGAAATTTGGTAATTAAATTTAAGCCTTTGTTACTTAACATGACGTCCTGCTCTGAGCGCCGTGAAAAAAGGTTTTTTTTTAGCAATGGTCATCATTATTTTATATTAGATGATGTATAATGTGAAAAGAGCCCCTGATCTTACACATACAAGCCTAGCAGAGAGAGTGTGATGAATATGCTCTATTTGGTTATATAATAGGAAATATAGGACTCTATGCTCTTGCAGTTCGATCCATACAATAAACTTAAAGTGTGAAATTTCTGCTGCATTAAACACTTATATGATTAATGTACAGAAGCTTGTTATTTAACCCATAATTCTTAAGGTTTCGGTCCTGGGTGTTTTTGTGACACTTGCAAATACTGGTTTAAGGAATTTAAAACTCCAGGAGACACCAGCTGAGCAGCTACTTCATCAGAAATACAACAGAAGAGAAACTAAGGAATGTTTTATAGTGCAGCCAAACAAACTTCAAATGAAACATGCTCCTACTCCTAAAAAGTTACTGGTCATCCATCAGGTTTAATTGAACGTGTGTACACAACATTTGTGTGTTTTAATCATGTCTGACCATTTAACATTAAATCTTTGCCACTATTTATTTCTCCTCCATGCCCCTCTTCCTCTGCACAGCAGCACTAGAGGTGGCTGGAGTAAAAAGGAAGAAGGAGCAAAACAAAAATGAGGGGGAGGGATGTAACAAAGAGGCGCTGCTGATTTAAAATACAGTAGAAGACTTGGCAGAGGGGAATCGTCTTTTTTTTTTTTTTTTTTTGCTTCTCTACATTACAGGCAAAAAGAAATATTTCAGATGGGGTTTGGGATTACTGCCCACTTCAAAGACTTTTTCACATGAGCTTCTGACTCTCTTTCCCCTCTTATAAAACAGTCTTCATTTCCAAAGGCCAGTGATATTTGTGAAGCTCAACCTGCAGGTCTGTGAGCCAAGAATTAAACAGACAAGTATAGATTTTTACTGCAGTATCACTGCACCCGCAGTCAACATGAGTGCAAAACTGTTTCCAACATGGGTGCATCATCGTAGCATTTTTAAAAACCCTGTTTCTGGTTGTGTTAATCTGGCATCGAAATATCAATGTTACACCTCTTGCTTTTAAGGCCGTATCAAGAATAACACTAATAATGATAATGATACAACTTACACTGCAACCAATTTGAGTTGTGTAGCACTTTTCAAAGTAGTATTAAAAAGGGCCTATGGTGACACACACATAATAGGCAGATCGACAACATTTTTTAAAAAGTTGAAGTATTTTTTAAAAAGGAAAGGGTTTTCAGAAGAGATCGACTTGGTCTTCTGGCAAAGCATTTCAAAAGCTGAGTTATGAGATTGCCTCCTCAGAGGGGGGTTTGCGTAGATAGCATGAATAACCGGCATGTTATTCTCCGGTGAAGTTCCTCTCTGGCAGGTGAAAAGATACGGCCAGCCATAACCATCTGTCAGGGACACAGCAAATGCCTGTCCACACCCTCCCCAGGACAACAGTGAAGTTAGCAGTGAAATCACTTCAGTGCGGAGGGAGCTGTATTTTAGACCAAAGAGAAAATGAAGGGAAAAGCTTTGAGTAATGAGGAGTTAGTGACAGGAACTCCTCATAGTCACAGGGTTACAAACTCTCCTGTTTCCACCAACAGTCATGGTTCTGGTTGCATTGTCTGTATCAGTACAGGGTAACAACAACAGCTTGTATTATGTGTACACCGGCATTCAAATTGAGGCTTTTTAACATAACTCCTACACAACACCAAGGTCATGATTTCGGAAAAGTTTTGTCTCCTACCCACATATCACAATAAGAGCAGTGCTTTCAGATATACCTACTCTAGAGTTCAACAGATGTCACAAGTAACAGTTAATTTTCTGAATTCACCTTTAGAGGCCATAATCAAGAGTGTCTCCAAGTGTTTAGTAACAGCTGTCCATATTGAAATTCTGAAGTATGTTAAAGGTGATAAAATAAATGATATAGCACTTTATTTTACAGGTCTATAAATTCAAATTTATATCCCTTGAGTTATGGGTCAAATAGGGACCAATCACACTGACACTTCCAACTACTTCTAAGTTGTTACAACCTCAAGCCTTTGAGACAATAACAAAGTGATAAATATTTTCTTGGGCTTAAATGGAGTGTCCCAGAGCTTTGTCATTATTTTTCCTGCCACCAGCATCAAACTACATGGCTCTTTCCAGGAAAATTTCAAGAAATGATTTGGAAAAATTGACCCATAAGATAAAGCCTTAACAAAGAAATCAATTACAGAGAAAGTATCTTGAGATTTTCAATAAAAACCTTGAATAGTAAAAGGCTTTGTACATCAAAAGGGGCCCGAGCTTAGATTTCTTTAGGAATGTGGTATCTAGGGCATGCTTCAGGGTAAGAGGGAAAGAGCCAGAGCACGGTGAGCTACAGGCATTAACCAAAGAGAAAATGTGTGGGCCAACAGTTGCAAAATCCACTTTTTCACAAGAAGCCTGGTTAGACTCATGTCTCATGAGTAAGGGGTAGATAGATTTCATATGAGAGATGGTTTGCTCAAGAGTGGAGAGAACTTCAGAATCCAAAACAAATATTCCCTGATATGAGGTGCGAGATACAGTTTTTACACATGTGCAGCTGCTGCCATCCTCTTTTCAGCATGAAGCTCATACTGGATTTATTTTGATGTGACAAATGCTGGGTGAGTTATGATTCATATAGGTGCTGGGTCAGTCTGTCAGACTGGAATGTTCTCTAATGCTCCGTAACAATGGTTCCCAACATGGACTCCAGACTTTCTGCAGTGTCTTAATACAAATGGTCACATGGTCACACGATTGAAGGGATTACACAGAAAATATAAAGGTCTGTTCCTCAAAATTGTGTGACAAAATCATTTTAACACAAAGGTCCCCTTATAGCTATTTCTGAGCTGTTGGGACTGTTTCAGTCTTTATTAGCAAATGAGAATGAACAAAGCTTTTTATAAGTTTTATCTAACTTTTGCATTTTTGTTATGAAATGCTAGATACTGTGTAAGATACATATCTTCTTCAAATGAACAAAAATATAGTTAATATATTCATTTTAGGAGAAACCACTGGGTTAAAATACATGACATCATTCCAAGACCATCACACCTGAAAGAAAAGTTTTTCACTCACAAATTTCATTTTTTTAGAAACTGTACTAGAAATTGTCTTTATAAATCCAAATCACATTTACCACGTACAAGATAGGAATGTTTTCAAACTCATCAATCACAGCTGTCTAAAATCCAACATACTGTGAAGCCATGTTTGTTTGGTGAATACATTCACACACTGAGGGAGTCACAGCTCTACATGAAGAAGAATCATGCCTGTTTTACTTCCTGCTGAATCACTGCAGACGTGTCCATGAGACTGCCACAACATTGGATATGTTAGCAGCCACTCTCCGGTAAACCTATAGTGGGCTTTAAGCGTTGTTCTGTGACCACAAGCTTTTCGTCTCCATGTCTAATGTCTGTGCCGTGTCCACAGCTGTAGGCTCATGTATGACAGGGGCTGGGCAGCTGGCTGAACAACTCCAGGAAGCTTTTCTGCTGCAGCTGTTGGCCAAGGTGACTCCACAGTCAGAGATGAAAACACCACAACCTTGCTCACTTTACTGGAACAAGTCCAGTGTGTCTAACCTTTGCGCAGTCCTCAGTCTAAATACTTTAATGTGAAGAAACCAGCTGTTTATTTCAGTTTAATGAATCCCACATGTACTCTTGTGTTGAAAGATATGTTAATATTGGTATTGTCTTGATTACCTTTTAAAGAAGAGTAGTAATTAAAACTTTTTTTTTTCCTGGAGAAAATGTGTGGGAACAGCTGGATCTATAAGAAAAACTAACATTTAAATGGTTGCTAAGGTGTTCAATACTTATATATTATCAAAATTGGTTGCTGTAGTCCAACTTGTTGATTTAAAGCAGTAAAATTACAATATGTATTTACATTTTTAAGAAGGTCTGATTAGTTTGTGATTCATATGGTGGAGGAGAATTCAGTTGTAACATTCACGCACCAACCTTAACTAAAGATCATTTAATTTTTGTTGTAGATTTATGGAGCAGCTATTACAAAATGATTCACAATGAAAGGCAAATCAAAACTTGAAATGGCAGAGTGACAGATAAAATAAATAGGAAAATAAGTCAAATGAAACAATGTCAAATCTACCAATGGAGTTTGAGCTGCCTTTCAGACACGTCGATTGCTCAAAAGTTTAGAAGTCACAACTTCAAAGTAAAGTCTCCTTTAGTTTTAAGCCTGAAGTGAAGTGCAACCAAACAAAGTCAGAAGATAAGAGACCATCTTGTGATATAAGGCTTCTGTAGCTTCTTAAGCAGGTACCTGGCCGACCAAGTTATAAAGTCAGTAAATAAATTAAAAAAAAAAAAAAATCCGTACACAGCTTCTCATAGTTTGCAGTTTTAGAAAGCTTGTCCCATCTGATTAAGTAATCTTTGTCAAAAAAGTTGTCTCAGTTTATGAAGCAGTACATGCAACCGAGCTTGATATTGTAATTTGACATGATTAATGTTATAAATGACTGTCCTCCCTTACTACTGAACGTGGCACATGGATGTACCACTTTACTATTCTAATGAAAGGGGTAAGAGGTAAGAGGTAATGGAGTAGTAGTAGTAGTAGTAGGCGTAGTAGACTTGTGGATGTAGTAGGAATTATGGTGAAAATATGAGAACAATAGTAATGTTGGTGGTGATTTTTCGTGTAATATAAGTGCAATGTACAGTAGTTGTAATACATCAGCAGTAGTTGTTGCATCACTACCAATAAATCCTTGTGGTGTTGAGACCTGAACTAGTTCTTGTCTCAGCCATTAGCCTGACAAACAAACAGTGGTCTGCTTTCTTGTTAATCACAGTCAAGTGTCAAAGCTTAGATCCACAAAAGTAAGAGGAGTGTAAGAAGAGTGTGAGAACAGTGTCTCACAGTGACAGTGGCTTGTCGTTATTTCCATGTTTTTGCACTGTGATGATACAAGATGATACATATACGTAAATACATTATCTGAAATAACCTGCACAAGATTTTAAAGTGTTTTTATTATTGTATCATTATAGCTCATGGAAGTTCTTTGCATTTTAAAGCCATATAGAAATATAAAGTTGAAGAAAACTGACAGTAACCAACCTCAAAAGTACAGATACCTCAAAACTTAAAAACTTGCTTGCTTGAAGTTAAATCACAGGATGTTTTATTATAAGCATTAGAAGTGCTGATATAGGCGGACTTCATTACCTTTGGACAGAGCTAAGCCAACTGCCTGGTGGCCGTAGATATGAGAGTCCCGTTTACAAAAGTTATAAGCATATTTCCCAAACTGTTGAATGATTCCTTTAAGCACTAACTGTACAGTTTTTTCGCCACTATGGAATTAATATGCTCATATTCCAATATCAGTGGACCCCCTTCCCCTTTTAATACATGTCACACCTGTAAACCAAGCATTTGTAGTATTGAAGTGTTTATAACACATTTAAGGACGACTGCAGAATATTCTCTCATTATAATAATAACATTACTGTGTCATGAAGCTTTCTCTATGAAGAACACTGTAGATCTGTTTTTTTTGGTATCTATTATACTTTGAGCATGAGACAGCGCATGAAAGTCGTATTCACTGAGAAAGGATTAATGTATCACAACAGTTTTATTTGCAGAATTAAGATAAATAAGTTTCCATCATGTGCTGGCCCAGTCTGTTTCAAAATAGAAGTAGCGTAATAAAAATGTAAGAATGTAAAGTAACAGTTAAAAAAAGATACTAAAAACTCTTAAATTGACATATCTTAAAACAGGGTGCAATCTTATATAATAACTATTTGCATTGGTTATTTTTGTAAATACAACGTCGACGCCAATAAAAGGGGGGTAGATACAAAGAACTGTAAAGTACTTGATCTATAATGCTTATGATTAAAATATACATATATATATATATGTATATTTTAATGCAATTTGGAAACCCTTCCCCTGCAGGTCTCTTGGTTATTTACTCCTTCAAAATTAAATTTCAGCCTCGTGTAAATGGGATGACAACCTTCAGCCACTATGAAAATGCAAATACAGAGTCCCAGTTCAGCTGAATTCAGCCAACGGGGCATGAGATTTAGGTTAAAAGGTGTGGAGGCACGATAAGGTGCTTATTTAGTCACGACCTTAAATGACTTTCTACCAAGAAGTAATGTATGCTGCACGAGTTAGGGGAGGTTAAACACTGATAAGCTGCTACTCCACCACACACAGAAAGCCCCACAATAGGAGGACCCCGCCAGACTGAGACTCTAATTGAGCTTCCTCCTCCTCCTCCTCCACCTCCTCCTCCTCAGCCTCCCCCCGGGCTGCTGCCTAACTTCTCGTCGACGCACCACTTGAGCTCAGTTTGTTTTGGACTGGATACGACAAGCAGCAGAAGCCATGGCTTTTCTACGCGGAGCATTTCTGCCGCTCTTCCTCCATGTGTCCCTCCTCAGCTGGAGCGGTGAGTCCACACCAAACTCCACGCGTTATTTTGTCGTTTTAATTTTGATTATTTATTTTTATTTCTTTATTTTAAAGTTTAGTAGGGCACAGCATGTGGCTTTTCTTTGGATGCTCCGGCCAGATGCTTCATGACATTTTCAAATGATTTTTTAGTTAATTGGGGCACGTGTTTGAAGAGTAAAAGTCTATTTCTGTGCGGATCTCGCCGCCTCGGTGGGCAATTTGAAAACTAATTTAAATATGTTGGAATAAGCGCATGGGGAATTGCAGCGTGCGCTTGCAGAAATTGAACACCTTTTCCCGCTACCTCAGCCTTTATTTGTGCACGTTTCCAGTCCAAAAGTCTCGCCATTGGTGATTATTTAAAGGTGTAATTAATTGCTGCGTAATTACAGCGGTTAACGAACCAATTAACTGACCAACACGCAGCTTATGTAGGAGCAAGTGAACACATTGGGTTGTGGAGAGTTTTTTTTTTTTTAAAGGTTAGTGTCAGAAACAGTTTTGAGCCTGGATAAGTCATTGTAAGGTTTATTACGGCTGCTGCGAACATCTAAGAAGCCACAGCGGTTTATGTGAACCGCGGGTCCAAACTTAGCAAAGAGTCACCACGAAGGCGATGTGATGGAAGAGGCTGGTCCAACACCACAGGGTAGAGCAGTGGGATCCTGGCCTGTGTGTGTGTGTGTGTGTGTGTGGCTGAATCTCATCATCAGGACCAGTCAGATTTTACCTTTAGACATTATATGGATATTTTTTTTCCCCCCTAAAGTTAAAAGTCCAGAGCTGCAACTAAGGATTATTTTTTATTCTTAAATAATCTGCAGATCACTTTCTCGATGAATCCATCGTAGTTTCCCAGGGTCCAAGGTCACGTCTTTAAATGCCTGTTGTCACAATCTCAAAAGCATCACACTGTGTTTTGTCTGCTTGTCCAACTCGTGTTGGTCATGTTCTGGTGTATTGTCTTCCCTTTGAAGATTTACCTTCTTGAGCTGTTAATTGCTTTGAGATATGTATCACCCTGGGTGGGTAGGATGGGATTTGTTGGGTTTGGTCTACATCTGCTATATATGAAAAGTGCCTTGAGGTAACTTTGTTATGATTTGATTCGATTTGATTTAGACACACCTGTCTTCATAGAGCCTGCTGGCCTGTTGGTTTATGGGTGTGGTATCCATTTGAGCCGCTGAAGATCTAACTAATTCTTTTGTGTGACACAGTCCGTAACTGAAAGAGGTTAGATAAGTTCTCAGTGGTTATTACTGCGCTGTTATGACACGGGTGGCCAGTGCTCATGGGTCGGACCACACCCATTTTTGAACCAGTCCTTCATATTGAGCTCCGCTGCACCGAGTGTCATGACTGTATCTTGCGCAGTTGTGACACTGTTTGAAAACATTACAAATCACACCGCTGGTTAAGTTTTCAGTTTCCCATTGTTAACAGAATATCTTTGGATTTCAGTGTGCAGTTAGTTTAGGTTTGTTGAGTGGTGCAGTATGTGTAGGTTAGTCATATCGTTTGTTGGTACAGGTGTAACTCTGGATGCTGTGCTGTGCCCCACCATTCCCTAAATATAACATTACTATTGTTAAAAGAATAGTGGAAGATAAGAAATGCCAATTTTATGAGTAGTTTTTCACCCAGCCTTATACCAGTAAAAGCAGACACCATGTTTACTGATGGATGACCTAAGTCAAGAAAGCTTTACTGTATATAAATGAAACATTCCTTCTTCTCTTTGTATCATCTCACAACAGGACAACACTCACTCTGCCCGGACCTTATCCCTATTTTTCTCTTAAATCCCTGTTTTTTACTCCATCAGCCTTGTCTTAATTGGGTTACTTCTATTTAATCCTCATCTCCTCTCTGCCTCCTGTGGAGCAGAGTAAAGCTGTCTGTTTTTGGATTAGATCGTTGGCCCCTGATAGAGACCCAGGCCCACTAAAGAGCTTCTAAACCAGGCTCTGTCAAAACTGACCTCCTCCCTAATGGGCCTTGAAGGGCACTTACATGAATACAATTTGTGGCTAAAAGCATTTCTGCTGTATGGAAATAAACCCATCCTGTGTATGAGAAGAAACCCAAACATGTAGCTCGGTTGAGGTACTGTACACCACCATCTATTGATCGAACAGACCAGCATTCATCAGTATGATGGTCATGTTGTGTTACAGGAATGGACAAGTGGTCCAGCCTGTGTTGTGCAGTAAATCAGGGAGTGGCAGAGCTTTTACTGTGACATTTACACAACCCAAAGTAGACACGAAGGACAGGCTTGCTTAGTTCATGCCATTATGACATACTTTTAACAAAACAAGGCTTTATCCTTCAGTGAAAACCAGCCCACTGAGGGATCCTTGAAGCTTACTGTTGTATAAAACTGCCTTTGCAATTAAAACAACAAAACAGGCACTTATTAACTAGATGGCACTTATTAACTAGATGTGAACAGGACAGCAGTTGAGAGGCGTCCGTGCATCTAGATACATGTTTCATGACATGATACAAGAAACGAGTCAGTATTTTTATGTCATGTTCACACCAACAACAGGTGCAACACATTATGTGGACACGTGCCTTTAAATAAAACAGATCATGGCCTAATCTCCTTGATCTTTTCTTCATTCTACAGTTTCCCTATCGAAATCATTAAAACCCATGCAAAGTTGATTCAATTTATTAACACTGTGCAGCCAAAGAGGAAACCTCATTCTTCTAAGCCTTCTTTCTTAAAAACTTATCAAAGAGCCAAACTCTTGGTGAAATGCGTCACTGTGAGTCAATACTACAAATGCCATTAAGAGCAAGAGATATAACTTTGAGTTGGGATTTATGGGCCAATTATCAGACAAGTGTGTCATTGATAATAAAAACTACAGTAATCGACTATCAACCGTAAACCATGGGTTGTTTGGCTTTCACCATATATTTGGTGACATTGTTGTATTTCATTACTATATTACTATATATTAACCTTGTCCTGACCCTCTAAAAGTGATGTTTGCTCCTTGCTGTTGTAGAGGTTGTAGAGGCTAAAGTAAAAACAACACACTGTTTAAATCAATCATGATGATCATGATTTAAATCAAGCATGAATCACTAGTGCTACTTGGCTTCAGCCAGTAACATTGTCAAATATTGTTTTCTGACAGCTGTATCAATTCTCTCAAATTTCAGACAGAGTTTGAGTCTTAGTGATAGTTTTACTTGTGTCTCGTTTTACACTGGTTTTCATATTAACCAGTGTCGTGGTTAATCTTTCCACCTCTCGAGAAACACCAGTATTCATACCAGGATACTCCCTCAGTCAGATGAATTGAGCCGACTACCTCAGGCAGACAGATATAGGAACTAAATGTGAGATGACGATGGAGGTAGATTTACATTTTTATGGTGGTTGGACAGACATAATTTCAACCTGTTGTTCAGCATCTTATTCGGGGACCTGGACTATGTATTTGGTTGTTTGCGGCACAGAAAAAAAACGGTCTCTTGTGTCTCGCACAGTGAAAACATTCCAACAGTTTCTCTTAATGGATAAACACAACCTTTTTCTTTAGCGCTTAGGGATTATGCAGTTGACCACTTTGTTCAGTGAAGCCTCTACGGGACAACACACGTCCTTCTTGATGGAGAGTTGTGTGATTCTGACTAAAGTCATCTTAGGTTATTGGTGTCAAAGTACTTTGCTTTGATATTTAGAAGCCTGGAGGTTGTTCTTCAAAAAGATGTGACATTTATTGGGCAAAAAGCCATTTCTTCTTACAGCTTCTTAAATGCTCTTCTCATGTATTTCATCATGTATCATCATCATCATCATCAGAAAGAAAACAAGCAATCTGAATATGTAAACTTGGGCTCTCGAAAAGACATTGAAAGACATTTCAAACTATTTCTTGACATTTGAAATTTGATTAATTCAAATGTTTAATCAACTATGAAAGTATTGTCCTTGAACACAAGAGCTTTGGGGAACAAATGCAGTTTATTCAATCATTCTGATTTATGTAGATTTATTGATATTCTCAAATTAGATTAAGTCTATTAAATTATAAATCAAACTACCAATCTTATAATTGAGATATTCAAATTGTTTTTGACCACAAGGTCAGACTTCATAAAAGGGAAACTACCCTTTTTCAGTATGAAAATAAATGTGTGGATCTATAACAATCTCCAATAAGAGTGCGCAGTGGACCATAACACTACACAGCCAAGTTGCGTTGACAAGAGCTGTCAATGGACCAATAAATGTTTGGTCCAATTCTTAGTCTCATCAGTCTTATCAGTCAAGACTATGTATTTGGTTATATTTTGGAAAAGTTCTTGTTTGTCATGTGAGTGTTCAGGCATCTTTTATCATTCATTCTTAGCCAAATAGGGAAATGTGTTCTTGTGGCCAATAAAGTAGTGGTGGAATAGTGAAGCATCCAAAAATGAGTCATAAGGTATCCCAGTGAGTCAATCTCCTCATGTAAATAATGGCTGCTCTCCATGACCTCCTCTTCATCCGTCTCTGTGGCTGAACGCCTGAGAATGCCTGCACTCCTCTGCTGCAGGACATGTCTGGATGTAGCAGGAAGTGTGCAGCTGTTGGCTGCAGTTGTTCATGTAGGATTAGTGCATTTGCCTGAGTGATAGCTCGGCATGACAACCATATAATCTAATGTATTGGCTCATTGTTTTCATTAAAGAGAGTGCGCTGTTTGATCCCTGTGGTATTATAATAGCACCTATGCTATAGCATTAGGCATATGTTAACTAATTCAGCTAACATGTATGTCAGCACGGTGAGAACTCAAATACAATAGATCCTTTTGAATTAACTCTTTTCATTACACTCACTGAATATTTAACTGACTTCCACATTTCTGATGCCTGCGTGCATTAAGCACTAAACACCAGGTTTACGTCTTGTGTCCCTTCTCTTGTTATTATTATTTTTATACTATTGAAACATTTGTCTTAAGTAAAAAATTGTGTTTTTGGCAAAACATTTAAACACTTAAATACTAAACACTTCGAATTAGATCTGGCTCGTTAAAAATTTAACCATCATTCCCAAAAATTAAAGGAGCTATGTAAATTTTTGCTATCACTACGTGGCCAGTGTTAGCAATAATAGCTGTTCGTTATTTCCGTCATTTTCCGATACTGAGGCAGGTGGTGTCTAGTCTGTCCCGAGGTAGTAGCTCAGAGGGCATATTGTAACCCCTGCACTGTACACACCTCTTGGAAAGCAACAGTGCAACATTATAAAATTACCTACCGTGCTTTAGGAAAAAAACAAATGGTACATTTTTTATGTGTTTGGTATGAGCGTGCTTTGTTGGCAGTAAACAGTTTGCAGACGTGTTTAATATTAATGTTACTTCACTATGATGATAAGAAATATGAGATCAGAGCAGCATCTCTCAAGCAAATGACTTGTTATCTCTGCGGATTATCTTGATTAAAAATCATTTCTTAGCATTTCACCTTGTTGTAAAAGCTCAGTATTTGGTGTTTGCTGTTTCAGTCTGTGGTTTAAAGCCTGTGGATGCGCTGAAGATCCAAGGCATGTTTTGGAAAATCAAAGTCGTAGCTGTTTAGCTGGCAGGAGCAGAGCTGACATCCACCCTTAAGCCTAAACTGAAGGGTTTTCAAGGGCCTTGTCTTGCATGTGTAGTATTTGCAGACAGTGGATGCTGGATGTTTGAGTGGGATTTTATATCCAACAGCTGCCTCTGTAGTTTGATCTGTGGCCTTCTGGGAGGGAATTTCTCCTGTATTGACTACCTCTCTGGTGCTGAAGAGTTGCCCAAAACATCCCTCACTGGGGTGTTTTTCAAAGCAAATCATTCAGCACAGCAAAAAAATCTATATTTGGTGAACAGTCCAGCCTATAGAAGATAGGACCTGTTGTAGGATCTAGAGATGGCTGTTAGAGCAGAGTTGAGTGAGAGGAGGAATGTAGGAAATTACTCATGAGAGAGAGGAACGTCCATATGTGTTCAGGGTGTAAAGAGCCCATGAGGGAGTGGTGTCAGGCCACTAAACTCTTAGCACATGCTGTGTCAGGAACGCATACAATGTCTCCAGCATTTCTCGGCTGCAGTTGTTCATGTGTCCATGAATTTTAATTTTTAAAATGATTTGTTTCTTACAAAGTGCTAGAAGTGCTGCGGGGTTCCACATCTGTTTTTTCTCACTGTGCTGGGAGAGTGCTGAGAGGTTAGTTACTTAAAAGCCTCTTTGAGTCCCAAATATTGGATTTTGCTGCACTGCTTGCACTGGATTGATTATTTGTACACAGTATTATTAGAGCAGTGCAGTGAATAGAGAGGTAGGTCTTAATTTTACAACATGGGCATGTCAACTTTTTGCAGCTTGCAAGGACACAGTCTGTCCTGGCGTCTAAACTGTTTCTTAAACTTGATATTGATAGAGAAATCAATGCTCCCATTCAAACACCAACTGAACATTACAACCATTATGAATATAGGAGAACTGGAGGACTGTATTAGGATACATCTACATTAATAGTTTTAGTTTTACACTTGACTTTTTCCTAAGATGAGAGGCTTTTGGAAATGAGGACATAGACATTCATGTTTGTCTCCAGTTTGGGTCTATCAGTGATGCATCCTTCCCTGAGTCACGCTCCCATCACAGGACCCTTTTCTGCATGAACACGACGACTCCCAATCAGCTCCACCTCATGAAATCTCTCGTTACTTTTCACCTTTGCTGTTTGTAGTATTTTCCTCAAGTGCCAACCAACTACAGAGTAGAAAACCTGCTTCCTGTTTACACTGGTACATGCATGCCAAGTGTGTATGAATGGTCATATGATAGGCGTGTTCAGGTGTGTCCGTCTGGATGGAGACAGTTTTCATTTTAAAATGCCTCACAGCTGTACAGTAGTTGAGTAAATGTTCAGCCTCACACCTACTGTGAGTGAACAAACTGCAATAAAAAGCCCTTACACAATAGTTTGAGTTATTGATACCTTCACTAAAAGCATGCAGCAGATTAATTACCACAAGGTGAACGATGAGCTCAGTCAGTCATTGTCACCTCAGCTGAACCAGACAGAACCTCGTCTTGTGATCAATCCAGTAATGAGATGATTTGTGGCTCCTTTTCTCTTTTTTTCTGGGTGTTCATGCTTTCAAAACACTTTCACATGCTTACTTTGGCTTTCAACCCTTGTGTATTGCTGCTGCATTTAGTTGTGACGTAAACATGTCACCACGTTGCAATAATAAGATATGACCTTTTTTATAATCACATTAAGAATTAGATTGATAGTATCTTGAGCAATATGATATGGTACACCCCAAGTGCACACTCACAAACTGTCTCTGTCTTCAGACAACAATAAGTTACTTTTGGTTAGAGAAGATAAAAAGATAAATAAAAGAACAGGAGGAAGTAAAAAAAAAAAAAGTGACATTTACAGTGATACCATCTATATGGACGAATACAACCCTGTTTTCTTTGTTTTAAAATAAGTAGTTCATTAGGAGTATTTCAGTCTTTATCAGATTTGGCCATTTGTCTCCAAATTCTGCTCAGGCAAAATTGGCCATCTGTACATGACGTCGCCTTCATATTTAGAAGGCCCATCTGTGGGACACATGGCACTCTCTTGGGCCACAATCCAGGTCTTGGCAACAGTCCCATTGATGCCAGAGGGACAGACAAAAAACCACCAGTATCGCCTCCATTGAGAAGCCTTTTCCTTCCTCCTTTTCCCATTTCTCTCCCTCTTTGGTCTGCAAACAGAGCTTAGCCAGCAGCTGCACACACCTGACGCCCCGATCCATTGGACAAGGCACATTCTGGCATGGGGGCAACAAGCAGGGGCTCACGTTACAGAGAAATTGTACACCACAATGGTCTTAGCCCCCTTTCCCGCTTTTTCTGAGCCTTGTCCCCCACCCCACCCCCTCTCATCACACACCTCTCTCATGCCCCCTCCTTTGCCTTTTTGTTTTTTTTTTTTTCTTTTCAAGTGCAGTGGACAGAGCCTGGGAATATTTACTTTGCTCAGTTCTGATTGAAACACACAGGAAAGGCCTGTATGCAGATAAAGGATGAGATTAACTTAAATCTGCGATAGGTGCTGGAACTCACCATCCTTAGATTGAAGATCCTTAAATTTAAGTCAATCTTATGTGAGCTTTTTCAGATGACCACATAAAGCTGGCACTAGATAACATACCACCCACATGGAGAGACTATTTTTTCAAGAGCAGTTTCTTTGAGGCTGGATGGCCGTACCCCCAACATGGACAGCAAATCCCGATGCCAAACAAAAACTGATTTCAGACCATTTCATTTTGGCTCTTAAGGTGTTTTTTCGTTTTTTTGGCATCATTAAACCCAGATCATTGTAGTGTGTTGCAGATTTTATACAGAAAAAAACATAATTTTGAAAAACTGAGAAACTAATGACATGGGGGAAAATTTTGTTATTCTCTTCCTTGTCTGCATGGAAATATGCAGCTACAGAGAGCAGCCTGTTAGCTTAGCATAAAGTCACAAAAAGCTAGCATCGCTCTGTCCAAAGTAGGCTTGGGCTAATGCTGCAATATTTATGGCATGTGATTTTTTTTACCAGTATTTATAGGGGGAAATTGGCTACTGCAATGTTTATCAGATGTTTATCAGCCTATATGTGGATATTCATATCTGTGATAGGTTGTTATTAGACAATAACATTGGATGGCTAAATAATCTCTTGACAAGCATACATTCAGGTCCAAATGGAGCTGGATTATACAGAAAATTGAATAATTTTCAAAGATTTTGGAAATGTATTTATATTAAAGGTGTGTTCACCAAACATCTTTATGCTAGTCTTGAATCTTGTCTGTGAATCTAGCATCTACATGCAGTACCATCACCCCAAAGCTGAATAACCCTGCGTGGAGTACAGCACAGTCAGAGGAAGTTACCTGTTCATTATGGAGGCTGTTGAGTTATAAATTGATGTAAAAGGGCCCTTAATGAAATTACACCGGGTAGGTGGAAAGCACATATTCCCCCTTTAAATCCTGAGGGGTTGAGGTGTGTGTGAAATGTGACCACACCGCTATGTCATTGGTCAGATGTCTCACCTGTATCTTCAAGTCTTTTCTCTTGAAATGGATAGGAGATATGTTTCTTCTTGGAACAATGCAGATGCCACCAACTCGTCCTCAGCATTTGCTCAGGGCACCCCCCCCCCTAGACAATGTCATTGTACTGAGGAATGCCAAGTCCTCTGATTTCTTTTGTTCTTAGGGTGTATGTCAAGCTACCAGACCAACCAACGTGTAAGTGTCACCTGGGGAATGCCTAAAGAGCCTGCAAAAATAAATCGAGTATAGTATTCAACTCATGACCTGGATCAAGTTACGCAGTGATATCATGAGTTCATGGCAAAAGTAACAAAACAGTAAATACAGAAGGTAATGTCTGTTTCTTTCCTGACACTTAAGAGGCAAAGAGCACAGATACTGATGGTGAGAGTGATTTATTATGACAGCTGACAGAAAAATGTCTTTATGTTTCAGAGTTCATGTTGTTTTCAACCAAAGACACTTGAGACTTCCAGTCTTTTGGCTTGGAGGCCAAACAATTGTGTGGACAGGCCACTTTTTAAATGTTTGACTAATCCAGGAGAGTTTAAATATGATCAGTTTGCTTTTTACTGTTATTTTTTTTATTCTGGGTGGACTTGAATACAAATATTTGTTATATTATATATTTTTTAAAATTTTTTTCAAAGTAAATACAAAAAAAAATTATATATATATATATATATACACTCAAAACATTAAGGGAAAAAAATGTTTTCTCCGTCAGAGAAAAAGGCTAATCAGTTTTACCTAAGTTCTTAATGTTTTTCATTTCATCAAGAAAGAAAAAAATAATGTGGAAGGTTTTTGCCATTACATTATTAGACTGTATGCATTTTTTCTTATCCATGTCCATCCAAATGAAATGATAAAGCTCGGGATGTCTGGCACTGTGCCAGCCAGTTGCCTGTCACATCAACTTGCATTCACATCTGTTGTCAAATTAAAATGAAGTCAGTTTTTAAATCCAGACCGACTTTGATGAAAAGACATCTCTTGTGTTCAGTGTGTACATGTGCGGATGAATATTCATGACGACCTCGGGGCTTACCAGAGCGTCTTTCATGGTGTTTGCCGCTCTGCTAATGGGCTCTGCCATGCTATGGATATGGCATACGTTCATCTGGCAGTGTTGTTTTCTTCTGATTAGTCGGTTCATTACTATAAACTGTGCAACCAGCTTTAGGTTTAGATCTTAAATTAAATACCTCAATCTCAGATTGAGATATTTTTTCACATTTTCTTGAAGAAACTCTTTGTACTCAATGAGTTGGAGAAGCTCATTTCACTTAGTTAAAGTGAAAAATATCTCTATTATGTGGTTATGTAAAATAAGGTTTGTATGTAGGAGTGGGGGGGACTGTGTATGAAATTATGCATAGAGCAGGATTCTTGTGTCAGTGCTGTCTGTAAATGTTATCCCAGCCCCTGAGGCTCAACCATCAGCGCAGTGGGGCCAGATTTAACTCACATTTCATGCTTTGTGTGGGACTTTCCCCTTCAGCTGATTCATAGTGCAGGCCTAATTATTTTTGTCTTTTGCTGTTGTTCAGATTGTGGTTTCAGGGCAGTTGTTTGCCAGATTCCCCAGAGGGTCGATCTCTTTGTTTAAATGTCCCTTAGGAGAATCAAGAGAGGCAGAAAATGCGCTGGTGGAGGAAAACCAACAGCAACTGTTGATTGGACAGTGGAATTTGTCTGGAATATTTCCAGTCTGTCATTGTAACACAAATGTTGATTGTTTTCATTATCTGTACATCTGCAAATTATTTTCTAGGCTTACTGACTCATTGTTTGGTCTAAAGTTTACACAGCCTAAGGTGTCACTCCACATCCTGAAGAGTTTCAAATTATTATCATAGACAACTAAAAAAAGCAAATATTCACATTGCAGAAACTCGAAACAGTAAATTTTTGGAATTTTGCTTTTATATTATGTCAAATAGTTGTGCAAGTTTTTCCCCTCAACCCCTCTTTATTCCTTGACAAACAAAATCTTAAAGACAACCTTTTAGTTTTATAACAGGCGAAAAATCCAGCTCAGCAAAAAGTTAGTAAGTGGGCCTTGAGGTGATGGATGAACTTTTACTCTTTTTTTACTTCAGAAGGCAGCAGCATGAAATAACTTTTTTCAATAAAATTGTGTATAATTGGCTAAATTTTGACAGCCTCTATAGACACATTTTTCCATTGATGTTCAATGTCCAGCCCTCGTCATTACTGTACCAAACTGGTGAGAGTTTGTTTGGGCTTGAGCGAGGAATACATGTACTGATTTTAAGATAAAAATGAAAAGTTTCTAATTTAAATGAATAAGAAAGCAAACCTATTATTTTGTTTTATGTTAGCATTTTTTCACTCTCCATTGAGCTACCAGAAGTCATGGGTTAGATGAGTGGGAGAAACTCTAGACAGATGCCTGGCAGTTTGAAGTGAAATGAGCTGAATTTGAATTAGAAGAGATCAAACAAATGTGTCCTTTGAAACTGTGAAAATTTTCCTCAGTTTGCAGATGGAATAAGCAGTGTTTTTTTTTGGGGGGGGGGTGCTTGGTGTTAATAGAGTTTGGCTGGTGACGTCTTGTGGGCCTCATTGTGAAATGTCACAGGTTTTGACGTGGAACAGGCTTTGTTCATAGATAAGAATCAGACCCTGAAAGGTGATGTCCAAGTCACTGACAGGATTTATTAAGGAGCTGTGGTGCAGAGTTGGCTTTTGGGGCGATTTAGTGGCTGCCAGACGCAGCCAGTGTCTTTTGAAGACGTGTCCGATGAAAGCTGAAATGTGATCTACCTCTGCAGCTCAAGTTTAGGGTCTGGAATCTGCCCCGTGGCACTTCTGCTTCTACAACTGCAATTTAAGAATAAAGAAGTGTCAGAGCTCCAAACTAAACTAATATTACCCCATGCACTGGTAGAACTGGATTGAAGACTCTCTGAGCTATCGCCTGGCATTAGTTCAAGATGATAAAGGTAAAAGCCTGTGTTGATCTGTGTTGAGTATCAAAGTTGGTTCCTGTTATAGATGGATGATTTAATGATTGAACCGTATTCCCTATGTGAGATTATTTCAAAGTTTTCCTGGCTTTATATAATTAATTATAAACACCCAAACAATAAAGTATCAAACCAACCTGGAAGTTGTCTGATTTATTTAAAAACAAGAATGTGATAAAGCTGTAGAAAGATTGTATTTGTGAGGGATGATTTTGTGGCTGGAAAACACTCAACACACACATTCAAAAAACTTGAAACAAAACCAAAGGAAGACATCATGCTTACTGTGGTGGATTATCCAGCTCTCTGGCAGCCAACATTGTGCTCCAAGCAAATTAAAATAGCTGTGTGTTATCACAGGCAAAACGGTAAGTGTGACCAAAATAAACCACACTTTTGGGTTTTAATGATGTGATCTGTGCAGGTTGGCTGGAAGAGTTAGTTGAATTTCTTCACTTCTTCCTTTCACTAACTTGTTTGCCTGTTTGTGCATTGAACAGGTTAAGATATTGCAAAATATGCATTGTGTCTACTAGGAAGGAAGGAACAATGGCCAGAAAAACCATGAAGACATCTTCTTTCATCTTATGGAGCACTGAGCAGCACTTACAGCACTGCTGTTGTACAGCTGAATTACTGTTGAACTACACAGCAAATAGAAACTATGGGCAACAATGAAGCTTCTCTGCAGGTTGGCATGTGTTTTCCAACTGACTGACTCTTACAACCAGACAAAACGTGCAGTAACCCCATAATAGTCCTTGTGTTGTTTCAAGTGTCTTTTGGCTGTGCAGCAACTTTCAGTCTCCCTTGAGGTGGAGATGAGAACACGAATCTTATCTTAGCCAGTCTCCTGACGTCATGAGTGGGTGACAGAATCAGACCCTGGCGTCAGACTGCAGTCTCCAGGTGGTTTGGGCATCTGGCAGGGACAACCCCCACCCCCATGGAGACCGGAGGAAGTGGATGAGGTTGCCGGGGAAACAGACGTCTGGGATGTTTCCCTCGTCCTATAGTGAAAGTGACCCTGACCTGGATAAGAGACTGAAAGTGATGGAATAGGCCAAGATTACACCTGTAATGCTGAGGAATGAAAAGTCAATTAATTGATCAATCAACAAAAACTAATCTGCAACTATTTTTACAATTGATAATTATTTGTCCTTTATCAAGCAAAAATGCTTTTCTTCTCTTACATGAATGTGAATTGGATATCTTCAGGTTTTAGTCTGTTGGTCATAGAAAACAAGATATTTGATGATGGTCCCTTGGCTTCTAGGAAATTGTGCCTTTTTCACTCGTTACTTGTGTTTTACTGTGATCGATTGATATGTCAAGAGAATAATCAGCAGATTCGTGGGTGAAATAAATAATCCTTTGTTACAGCCCAATGGAGAAATTATACAACATTTTAATGAATCCTGACTCTTGTGTGTCAGCTTTTGTTTCGATTTGTGTTCACTTTTTTAACTTTAAAATTGCAGCGCAAAGTACCTCTGAAAATTAGATTGGCCATATTACAAGTTAGCAATCATTGCCATGCACATTTTTCTCCAGCTTACAATTTTTTTGAAGCTGTCACATGTAGCAACAGCTACATAAAGTGTGTACAACTTTAAGACCCAGGTGGAGGATGGATTAGCCCCATGTTTAAGTTGTAGCATATGTCATACTTACCTAATATGCAGTAATATTGATATAACAGACCCCATCCAGAGTCCCATTTAATAAATGATGGCTCCTGTTGTGCACAGTCATTAGCCGCTTGATTCTGTTTCTTAAGGTTTCTCGCTGTATACAGCGGGTCAGCTAGCTATATACATTGACTGAAAAAAAAAAGCAAAGTAAACGCAACAATTTTTTTTGGAAACCACGTCCGAAAAAACCCGAGTGAGGTTTACGATCAACAAACCTGTTCAAGAAATCTCTGACTCTGCAAAGCGCCCCGCAGCGCTGGAGGAGTCATGACGCCATGGGCTTCCTCTGCCTCCAGCCAGCTTGGCATCTGCTGCCCAGCAGAGACCAGGAACACTGATATCGACAGGCCTGAAAATAACATGCTGGTGCTTGTTAAAGGGTACAAAACGCATGGCCAGTAGTAGCGGAGTAGTAAGAAATGCTTCAGACTGTTATTACTGCTGTAGATGGCTGCAGATAATCTTTGAGACTATGATCTACTTGTCATGTTCTCAAATGTAGTTTCAAGCCAGTTCTGACCATCAATTCTGTATATCTCACTCCCCATTGGGATTTGTCATTTAGTTCAGTGGTTGTTAATGGCCACACTTAACCACCATGCAGCGCGTGTTACCCAGCGGCAAAGATGTCATGTGACAACAATATACATCTCTTCCCTCACCCCCTCCTGTTAGCAGGCGGCAGATGATGGTGTAAGTGAATCTCGGCATTTTGGTTCGCAACATTATAGTGGCCTCCACCACTGATTCTAACCCCGAGCTACAAAAAGAGCGAGGAACACAGAGATTAGCGATCAGATAAAAGAACACAATCACTTTACAGATGACAATATGTCGTCTCCTTCATTAATTTGACAAATCAGTTGCGAAAAAGCAGAATCAACACTCTCATTTATCTTAAATATGAAGGTTGGGAATGATCTATATGTCTGTAAAACCCTCTGTCTGTGAAACTAAAAACATAAATCTTTATAGTCAGGGCCGGAAATGTTTAGTTTAACTTTTTTGAAAAAAATACAGCTGGGTACTGTAGTTTTTAGCAAATGTTACTCAAACAGAAGCGAATAGTAAACATGCTGGGGCTGTTTCCACCTGTGGTTTAATACACATTTGATGCTGTAGTGATTATTTTTGGCACTGTCACAGTGTTTCAAAATAAACCACATCTCTCATCTGTGTGGCCACAACCTCTATCAGGTTTTGGCTACACACACATTACGTGTTAAAAGGCTCAGTTCATTGTTAGATTTGGTGTTTTGACAGAATTGACTGACAGAAAGAAAATTAATGAATGTCACTGCTTAAACTTTAATGTTTGTCTGTCTCACTCTGTTTCTGATGAAAATGGATGCATGAGACATCAAGGTATCCTGACTTTTAGTCCCTCATATGGGTAAAGCCTCTGAAACTCTAAATCCATACACTTCCCATAATGCCTCCCTGACTCGTCTTTCAAACTCCACCGCTCCATTTATATTGGAAGCTTTCTTATAAAAACTTCTCCTCTCTCTCTAAGCCTGAGCCGAGATGGCATTGTCAGAGATTTCTCAGCTCCCCCAGAGCCACAGTAGACATTATACAACTGTTCTCACAGTTCGAGGTGCACTCTCCATAGTGAGTCAACTTATTCTCATGTGTAAAATCATTGAAGTGCTCCTTAAATAGGGGGCAGTCGCCTTGTCCACAGTGCTGACACGTTTGCAGTGATCGATGTAGCCTGGCCTCAGAAAACTCTGAGCTGATACTTTGGAACCTGACATTACTTAAACTTTATTCTGCTTTATAACTTTTTAAAACTTCACTGAATAAATGCTGAATCAGCATCTTAGTTAGAGTTAGAGTTAGACTGCTTTCATGTTCTCACCTTGTGTTTTCCTATGTAGGCAATAACCATCGCTCAGTGGACTCAACCTCCCATCAGCATTTGCTAAAACGTGTTATATTACCAACATCACAACTATGTGTTGCTATGTTCTTTTTCATCATTTGTTCATACTCCACTTTGCATGTGGTTTCCACAGGAGTTACAGCTGGAGACACTTATATCTGCTAACAACTACATCATAGTGCGTTAAAAAAACAAAATGTTCATTTATACTTATACATGCTAGAAAACTCTATATGTTAATAGTTAAGGGTTAACATAACCTTATAGCACTGTGATGGGGTTCTGAGGTGAACAACATAATATTGGCTCTGCTTTATCTTTGGCTTATTAGTGTTATTTTCAGTGCATTGGCTGCCTTGGCTCCGATTCAGTAGGACATCAGGCTCCGTTTGGCTCTAAATGAACTGGCAGGGCTTCAGTCACTGACTCTGGAATCTGCTCACAATTGTGGAGCAGCATATCCATCTCCTCTCTTCATCACAGACATGAAAACCCTTTTCATATCTGTCTCTAAAAATCACACAAACTGAACAGGACTTCACACACTGTGGGATGTGAGTGTTACATCAGAGAGTCTGCTTGGGAAAAAGTGTCCTAATTGAATAAGTTAAACTCAATTAGAAAAGGCTCAAGCATCCAATGAGCATTTCATTACAGAGAAAACACTGCTTTGATTTGATTAAGCAGGTCTGACCAGAGCACGAGGAGCAAACATCAAAAGCTTGTTTACCGACTTTAATATAATCAAAGTTAATAAGAGTCCATGTGTACCGTCTTGCGACTCGGCACAAAGCAGTGGCCGTCTCTGCCGTGCCATGACGGCTAGGAGTTGTCGGGTAATTCTCTGGGTCGTCTTAGCTCACAGATCAAGGCCGCTGGCCTGGATCTTTGAACTTGACATTTCAAAAGGGAGAGGATAAAGAGATGCTTAAATATCAAATCCTTCCCCACTCCCACTGCCCTGATATTGGATGCTGTTAAAAGATCAACCGCCTAATCAAAGAGTAGTGCTCTCGCCAGAGGATTTTCCTGGCGTGCTTGCCTGTGGAAGTTAATTTATACATGTTTCAGCGTAAAACTTTTGTCTCATTTGGATTCTTGTTAAATACCAGGCTACTGTCCTTGCCACAGATATTAACGAATATTATGCCTTTTGTTATGTTTGTCTGGTTGTTTAAAAGACATCATGGTCACATTGCTTCTGATTTTTGTAGTTTTGTATTATTCCTCTCACCAGTAACATTGCAATCAGAAAATTTATCCCTGAGTAGTAGGAACTGCATAGCTAGAAAGTAGTCAGATGAGTCAGACAGACATTTGCTAGACCCCAGGTTAGTCGGATTTCCCTGGAAATAAAGGGTCAACAGTAAAAACTGTTCCCCAAAATATCCATATTAAACATCCCCACAAATGACAGACTTAACTTCTACTATAGTGGTACACACACACCTTTCCTGTGCAAAACAGGAGACAAAAATAATTGTGTTGACCAGTAAACGAACTAATGAAAATGGAAACGCCCCACTGTTTGATGGTACTTGAACATGGCATGACTTGGGAAGAAGCTAGAGGAGGCGCAGGATTATTTATAGGCTCACAGGTGTGTTAGAGAAGGAAATCAAAAGACATTTCATTGTGTGTGGTCTTGTGATAATACTCTTCTTACCCACCACCCCCCATCCCCTACTTCCCTCCCCACACACACACACACACACACACACACCCCTTATTTGCCCTCCTTCCTCTCCTCTCACTGCTCTTCCCATAAATCACTTGACAAATGGGCTGCCCACAGGTGTTGTTGGGGCGCTCCCCTCTTCAGCTGCCCCTGTCCTCCACGGCATGGGAATGGGGGCGACGTTCCTATTGTACACAGCTGCTTGGGTCAACTTGACATGCCCACCTCCTCCATCCTCCCCAACACAGCGGGACACGCTGCCACCCAATGACTGGGAATCCAGTCATAACCACAGCCCTGGCTCAAGGTCTTGGCATGCTGCGGCCAAGTGAATAAAACAAGTGGTGGATATTGTCTGCTAAGCCCTGAGAACTGGAGTCTACCAGTCTGGAGATCAAGATAGCTCTCATATCAAACAATGCAGCTGGTTATGAGCTCTGAACACAGATATATCGTTGTGTTTGACTTTGTGTCTGACCGACTGCAAGCATCTGACTCGTGCTGGAGAAAATGGGCAAAGTGTTTATTACTCTCCTGAGGCAAGGACTGTGTTTTGACGTAAAATACATGGGAAGGTTTGTTGTGAAAATATGGGAGTTTTAGATCTTTGAGATGTGTCAATAAGGCTGCAGTGAAGGTGAACATGTTCTGAACCTTTGACTCTCACAGACAGTGTTTACATGCACACAACTACTCAGGTTATTGGAAGACAGGTTCAAGTTTAGTACATTTTGTCTTATCAAGAACAGTATTATAATTAGCAGAGCTGACATGATTAGTTCATCAATTAACTTGTAGATGAACATAAAATAAATCAATAGGTTTAACTCATTTAAAAATGTTTCCAGGGTCCAGCTTCACAAATGTTTTATCTCATTGTTAATGCTAAAAAATTAAGGTTTTCGACCCTTGGTCAGACAAAAGAAGCAATTAGAAGACATCACCATGGACAAGTGGTGACTGATCAATCAAATTTCATCAACATTGCGTTATGAACATGCAAATTAACAAACAATAAGCAATAAAAAAGACTTACTGGAAAGTGTGCACGCGCACACATTCACGCAGGGATTTCAAGGCACAGCTGCTGAGTCTAATCAGACAGTAAAAATTTGAGCCCTGGATGCAAATTCACCAGATACCCTCAGATTAAATTGATGTCAATTTGCTGTTGGGGTTATAGCAATATTGAATGCACATGAATGTTATCGCACATCGCAGATTTTCCTCATATCGTGCAGGCCTACTGTGAACTTCATTCACTTTCTCTAAAGGAAGCTTAAAATATGCAACTGATTATATTTGTGGCAGTTTGTTGTGGTGTTGACACCAAGGACACTTGCATATCATCTTGCCAATCTGCCTCCTGTGACCTGTATGAGTTCAGCTGTTAGCAGTGTTCAGATTGACATAAACACTGCGAAGCCGTCTTGTTAAACTACATTGCCCCAGTTTGGTGCCTACAGAGACGGCAACAGCAAAAATGGACATTTGTGAAGCTGACTCAGTTTTTTTATCTGCACAGTGCAAATCTATGTGGTAAGCCAGTCAATGTTTGTTGCCCCGATAACTTTCCATGGTTGTGAAATCCAGTCTCATTGTCCTATAAATGGCTGTGCAGTGTTTCTGAATGCCTCCACTTATCCAGTAGCAGCTAAAGCCCACATGTGCTTTGTTTGCCTCCCATCCCCACCCTCCTCCGCAAGTTTCCCTCCCCCACCTTGCGATGCCTACCACTGTCTGTTCTGTATTCTCCCCAACCTGCAAGTAATTGTTCTTCATCCAGCCAGTAAACATCCAACAAAGCAAATGATTTTACTGATTAACTACACAAAACACTGACATCTAGAAGTCTAATCGGCCTAAAATATTTTTCTTTTTTGTTTCCTGTCACTCTGTTATGATCTCCGCTGTGGTCCAGCAGCTGGAGAAGGAGTGGGTGATGTGGCTGATAAGATTTCAGTACAGGCATACATTCACAAACCCACGCATGCATACAGACCCGCTCTCTACCCCTATCAGTGGTTTTCATCTTTCTCCTCTTTCAGAACAGCTGCAGGCATGCGTTAAAGCAATCAACACTGAGCTCTGAGCTCAGGAATAAAAAAGTGGATAAATTTCGTGCCATTTGTCATGATTTTTAGACATTTCTTTGATATAATGGACAGATGTGTAGTAGTTTAATGGAATTTCTTCTTTCTTAAAACTCCTGTACACGAGAAACTTGGTTTAGTTAAATTCTTTGCCATCCAGTGAAATAATATAACATAATGTCCAAGGCTTAAAGTTGTTTACAACTTCTTCTGGACTGCAAAGGAAACAGCTTTTAATGCCAATACTAACGTTGGCTGTGTACAGATATCAACTGTAACGATCAAACACATCTATTTGTTTAAATTTAAGATGCCCAACAAAAGGAGGATGGCTGGTTAATAGATCTGTAACAAGACTGAAATTGAGATACAAATGTGCATGATCTCATTGCTCCACTCATTGAATTAGCTTTTTTACCTGAATATTCATCTGTATCTGATCCATGTTTCTGTCTCCTCCTCTGAAAGCACACTTCATTTGTGAGGTGATTGGAACTCAGCCCATTTTCACACCTGGCCTGTTACGGTGGAAACCATTATTGGGTTCGACCTGTGGGTTTCTCACAATTCAGATTATTATTTAATACTGTCCAAATAAGTGTCTTTGTGTGTGTGTATTTGGGGGGGGTGGTTAGTAGGACTGGCCGGGGCACTGGGAGTAGCCTCTCCTCCTCATTAACACAGCAGTGCACCTGTGATCACTCTGATATTCTCTTTGAGAGCATTAAGGTTCTCAGCAGGGGATTTCGGGGGGGGTCTGGGGTTCGCCATTTTGATCCGGGTGAATTAGGTGTGGCACGCCCGCCCGACAGCTCGCCTCATGTCTGGTAGATGGGATAAAAGGAGAGGGAGTGCACAAATAGGGCTTTGTTGTAGGACAGGCGCTGCTCAAATGCTAATTAACTGTGATGATACAAACAGGCACAGTCTATAAAACAATGCAGGAAGTTCGGACAAATATAAAGGTACGCAGACACACTCGCAATGGAAGTTTTTTGTGATTTCTCTGAGGGGTCTCTGGGTGTGTGATAGAGGGGGTAGCTGATAATCACCAGTAATTGTGTAAGATTTTTATGTACAAACTGAGCCAACTCATCAAGTAGATTGGGAGGCTGCATCGTATCATTCCCTCTAAATAAATTCAGCCTGTTTGCACAACTGATTATGCTGACCAGAGGAGTTAATCATCCATTCTGTTGTTTTTGTAGACATTCATTCATGCTTGGTTTCTGCTGCAGTGTAACTGTATGGCAGCTCCTTGAATATTTTAAACCGAGTGATCGATTTTCTTAAAACTTTTAAAAATATTTATTGAGGTTACAACCCAAAAAAAGACTTTGGTGTTTACTCTTTGATGTAATGTCAAGCAGATTCATGAAGCAGAGGCCCATCTGAAGATGAAGAGTGGACTGGAAAACCCAGTTATAGAGGCAACAGTGGCTAGTCTTGATGAAACATTAAGACTATGGCTCTCTCACTACTATTTTTTTGTTTAAAAACACTTGTCTTCGGGCCCTGTTTTAGTTTGAAAACCTGCCCAGGCACAAACATAGTCCTCTTTGCTCCCTGATTGGATCTAATCAGCCTTGATTACCAGTGGTGAAGGCAAACGTGTAACAGATTATCATTGCTACTGACTTTGTTGTCTCTGCACAGCTGTTGTGCAGTGAAGTTCTGCATGTTAATGCTACAACTGGCTTTGCTTTCATCACTTGTAGTACTATCTGGAAATAATCAGCTGGGTACAGCTGAGAGTAGCCAATCTGTTTCCTCTTTACAGCAGCTCGCACATGCCCAGTGTACGTGAATGGTCATGTATGTATGCATTTTCAGGTGTTAGTATAGATGCAGCCAGTTCTGATATGGGGCACCAACGCTTGTCTGGACTAAGATCATTTTTGTTTTAAAATGCTGTTTTGTAGCGGTGTGGATTCAGCCTGTGAGTAGTTTAAATTGACTTGACAAACTCTCTCTCTGTAAATGTACTCTGTCGAATGTTCTGCTTCTGTATTTGTGCATTGATTTAAAACCCTGCAAATACCTTATATCATGGTGTTTTGGTGGTTGTAAGAAAACAGCGCTGACTGTAGGGGTCCTTCTTGAAGCCTAGTCATAAAAGGTCATATCGTATAACCAGTTTGATTCTGGCCAGCTAACTTTGTTTCAAAACCTCACTCTCTGCATGTTTCCTGCCTGCGTCTACACTGCCAACTATCCCAAAACAAAGTGCCAAAAGAAATATTACTACTATTGAACAGGTCTGATGCTCTTATAACAGTGACTGTTTTATTCAGAGTTAGTTGGTTTCTGGGAATTGGAATGGAAGTGATTACCTCAGGCCAGCCCTTTCTGCTGGTAGTTTGAGGGAAAGCTGATTCAGTTGGCACCCAGATTGCAGCTTTCAAGGATGTTCGGCACTGTGATGATGACCACAGGGCCTGGGATAAAAAGGCCTTTGTTGGAGTACAGCAGCAAGTCAGTGTGCTGTCGTCAGAGGTTTGATTGGAAAAAAGGTCTCCTATTTTTAGTGTTAGAATAACAGCAGAGGCCTCATACCTGGCCCCTCTTACCTTAATGTCTCGTCTTTCACACACTTTAATATGAGACAAAGAAGGAATCACAGCCCTTTCCAGATTGCGCTGACCTCAAAATGTCATTTTCTAAATACCTTCAGCAAAGCTGTGTTCTTTGACACGTTGATTAATGTTAGTCAATCAAGGTGAATGGTTCCAAAGGTGGTTGGTTTAATGCATGTGTTTCTCTATAGGTCAGGATGTGCTGTGTACTCGTGGTTAGTGTTTTGTCCAAATATACCAATCCATTTACTATATATAAATATCAATTCAATCCATACCATGTATCCTTGAATTGATATTTATATTTGAAAAAGAAACCAAATAGCATTATATTCAATGTTTCCCCCGAATGCCAGCATTGTGGTCAGGGCTATTTTTGAATTGTGGCTCTTGTTCCCAGTCCAGTCCTGACTGTGCTCAAGCACTAGCATTAAGCTGGTAGATCGTTAAATCAGTGTTATAGTTGGTTTGGGTCCATTATTACAGCAGAATGATTATATATTATTATTATATTTATGTTGGATTTATGTTTTTGCTTTGGGGGCTAGTTTTCAGTAAACTGTGTTTCCATTATTTTATTCTCAAAATTGTTTTCTCTCCACTGATGCCCAAAGGGACCCCCCCCCCCACCCCCCCACCCC
>CM076660.1:5242402-5300165 GCA_038496675.1 Rachycentron canadum | reverse complement strand
CCCCCACCCCACCCCACCCTCCCACCCACTGTAGATACAGTGTTTAGCCTGTTGACCTTTAATTAGCCATCCTGTGGCTGCGGAGCAACCTGCGTGCCAGAGCCCAGCCGCTCCAGAGGGGGGCTATTGATGAGTAGTGGATGCCGAGGAACAAGCCGCACTCACTGCTGAACATCAGATACCTGCATAAATAAAACATTCGTGTTGCTCCTTTAATGAAGTCTCACCCACTGGGTGTGATGATGAAAAATTAATGTGGCTGCTGAAGAAGTTGCTAACCAGCGGGAATGATTAGCGATTCTCTAAAAGCCAGTGTTGGCGGACGGTTTGTAAGAGGATGGGAAGATGTAGTGAAATGCACAAAACGAGTAGAGAAACATTCAGCGTGGCAACATGTTTTTGTAAATCATGTGTGGGCATGCAGGTTGAGAGAGAGTTTAAGATGCCAGGGGAGTTGCTACAGATCTCTTGAAAGCATTAACTCAGACACACAGATTCCATTTTGTTGACTCTATAAACATATTAAACATACATATTAACTTGCTAAATATAGAGGGAAAACCACCAAAGACAAAAAAGATAGCTGGTGTGTATTTAACATCACCAAAATTTAGCAATTTCAAATTTCTGTTTTAGGCAAAATCTCGAAAACAAAAGTTTCTGTTTCTGGTCACAACAACAACCTGTGCAGAACAAATAACACAATATAACAGTACATTCATGGCATTGAGACACATTACTACTTGTCCGACTCACTGTCTAATGTAACCCACCAATGATTCTTTCTAACTCCTCTTGTACTTTGAGTGTTTACTCTATCATAGATGGGAAATTGACCTTTTTTTTTTTTTTTGTCATAGCCCAACAGCCAGACTATTTTGTTTGACTTAAGTTATTTAACCTGATGTTTGGCCAGAGCTATTTTTGCCTTTTCAGTCAGTAGTGAATGACGTATCTGTCCTCAGTCCTCATCACTGTCAGTTAACATGGACGCTGTAGTAGCGGTTGTCAGACACTGTTAAGGTTTTTCACAGCAACTAATGATGTAAGAGATGTTATTTCTGTAAGTTGGCTTAGACCAACTTGTACAGCTGCGCTAAATTCAGCCATTTTTATGGTCATCTTTATGGCTGGAGGTTGGTAGCTTGCTTTGATCCACACTCTTCATCCTGCCCACAAAGCTTTGATTGGTCAATGATCTTCCAACTGGTGATGCAGCCATCAGTGAGCACCACACCTGACTTTTTTTTAATCTTCTGGAACCAAACTATGTGTGTATGCCTCCTCAAACTAAAACCAAACTGTCTTCACTTACGAGTGCCAGATGTGCATTGTGCAGTCTCAGCTGCTTAAACACAACTTTAGTAACACTATTTACAACTACAATAGTGCATGGGGGATTGTTTGGAGCCCGAAAAACACAAAACGGAGCATAGAGCTGCTATATGTTCTGCTGCATTAAAAGAGGTCACTGATGCATAGGGTGCCTTTGAGGAGATTTGCAGCACTTCCTTATTTCTCTATGTGAAAGAATAAAGGCCGGGCCTTTCACTGCCACTCCCTGTCACCCAGGGAACAGGCTGCTGGGAGATTTGTGCCAGATGCTGCTTCTGAAACCGTTGCCACATCAGTAGGACAAGGAGCTCTCATCTCCACTGTAGGGTTGTGTGCTTTCACTGTGTGTGTGTGTGTGTGTGTGTGTGTGTGTGTGTGTGTGTGTGTGTGTGTGTGTGTGTGTGTGTGTGTGTGCTCTTTGATGTCAGGCAGTACACTGTGTCCCCCAGGTGTTCAACACCACACCAGAGTTGCGTATTGAGAAATCCTCCTCCCTGTCATCCACACTTACATGCTAGCTTTTTACACCCTCCATCCTCTGAGGGACCCTCAGTGTCCACACACACAACTTTTATTCAGGGAGTCCTGAAAACTCTGTCCCTCACAAGTAGCTTCATAAAAAAAAGTTGATTTTCCTGCCCAAAATGTACATGTGAAATAAAATGGATGACATTACATATTCATAATATGTTCACTTGTATTGGAAAGTGGTCTTAGACTTTTGGTACCCATTGCATAAGTTTCTTCCAAAACCTCTTTGATCCTCATATTGTGGCATTAAAAACCCCAGACACCATGTTTTCTAAGGCTGTGGCATTACAGTAAATGAAAATAATTCAATCTTCTTTCTACTCATCTCCTCAAAAATCAGCCAAACATGCCCAGTGAAAGTGGGGGTCAGGAAATTTTCATGTTCTTAGAAGCATTCGGTCTCATTTCGTGGTTCACCAGGCATGTGAAGGATTAGGGTAAGTAAATGAGGCTGGGTTGTTGTGTCAGAGGTGATTTGGACTCTTATCAGTGGCAGAGCTGTAGATCTACTGGAGGCCTAAGCTGACAGCCTTAATCGAATGGGGAAGCCAATAATGGTGACCACTTCAGTTAGCGTCTGGGGTATTGTCTGTGAGTTAGGCACATAATGAGCTACTGTATGCTGAAGCTGTTTGGAAGTAACCCCCTCATTACGTCTGTTGTGAGTCTGATTTGCATTGTGAACGTATTGCATGAGTGTGTATTTGCCTTTGAATGAAAGGATAAAAAAACATATTTGTCATGTCTTTGTGCTCTTAATCTGTCTGTATCCCCTCTAACGTCCACAGCCTTTACGAATATTTTAGCTCAGCTAATTGTTCTGCATAACATTCATTTTTCAGTTGTCACTAAACAAAATAGATCATTCCTAATATTGTATTTGTGGCACCAGGTGGGCTCTGGCACACGGCTGAACTGTGACATGTAGGGATTGTTTTACCACTATACTACTTTACAGGTAAAGCAGAGTCAGCAGCAACATCCTCTGTGCTTCCCTGTGGACTGTGGTCTCTGTCCACTGGTGTTTATTGGAAATTTGGTTTTAGTTTGGAGGCAAGTTGTGTTGCATTTGGCTTCTCTTGCGCTCCTTTCCTCTTCCTCCCACAGCACCACGTGTCCCCTTCCAGGAACCAAGGGAGGAAAGTGAATGAGGGAAGGAGACAAAAGTCAACCAAAATGGGGCAGTTGGATTTTTGTTTTGTGACAAAGAAGCTGGCGTGAATTACATGGGAAGAGGCCTGACTTCAGCCCAACAGCCAAGCACGGAGGTTTATAAAGAGCACGAATGTGGATACCAAATTTTATGGCTTTCATTTAAAGCAACAAATATTTGAAGATCAGCAAAGACAGTTAGGATACACCATCTGAGAGCCATCACTGTCTGTACAGTTTTGTGCCAAGAGGAGAGATTGACTAATAACTTGAAACCATGATTTACAATAAATATTTCTTGGCAATCTATCCAATTGAGATCCTTTGAATCCTTTGCAGCGTGGTGTAGCTAGCATTGCTCGAAATCTCAGTAAATGCTGACACAGATTTGTAACTTTACTTAGTTAAATGATATGAATAATAATTTTAGCACAAAAAAAACCAAATCATCAGCACTAACAGATCCTGTAAGTATATGAGACGTTTAAATAGCTGATGCACAGCAGCAGGAAAAACTGACGTGTTTAAGTCCGAAGCTTTCTTCAGCGTTTCTGACCCTTATTAAAGAGCAGCCAGTCTTCCTGCTGCTGCATTAGCCACAAAAAATGTTATGAACTGAAGCATTGATCATTTTTTTTGCCCTTTCTGCATGTTCAGGACTTGCACCTATTATACTCTGAAGACATTTGACTTGAGCCAGTTCTTTTGCAAAAAAGTTTCTGTTATTTGTATTTTCTGCTTGTGTTCAAACATCAGCATCTATCATTTTATAAGTTTGGCATCATGTGAACAAAGGGATTTTGCATAAAAACGCTAGTATCAACCATATCATGGCTGTGATTCTCAGGTTGGGTATATGTAATTGCAGTTATCCTGGTAATTAAACAATAACATAATAATGACTGAATAATAAATAATGTCACAGCAGTGTTTTGTAATGAAATCCACCACTAGTGGAAAAGTTCCTCTGCCATTTGAAATGTAATTGTGTTTGTTGTTGAGCTGAGAAAGTCTCCCCATCCCCTTCTGTTGTTCATCCCTCTGACAGGTCATTTGGGGTCTTGTCCAGTCACAGGCCTGATCCTGTCAACACATTCAAATATTCTGGAGTGATGTGTGTATGTGTGTTTCTGAATGAATTAGCTCTGTATCATCCAGACACAGACAGGAGACAGCCACAAATATATGCACACACACACTCCCACTGGCAGCAGTTTTGGTTGTCAGGGTCCATAGATCATGGGTCGTGTGTGTTTGTGCTTTAGTCCATGCAGCATAAAGTCACAACAGGAACAGATAAGACCGGTCCCAGGTTGGCTTTGGAAGACAAATCCCCGGCAGTCCCCCAGTGCTAATCGGATTATCTGAAAAGTTAGCAGCATGGCCCCAAAGAGACAAAACAGTTTTTGCACTGACTTCTGTGACATATTTTGCTCTCCATTCTCCATAATCTGCTTCCTGTCTCTCAAGTCGTCTCACATTATCTTTGTCGTAGTCAACAGCAACTTCAGTACTTGATGAACTGTTTTTAACCTTTAGTCACAGATATTCCTGTCAGTAACAGTTTCTAAGATCTGGGATGAAATAGCATCTTTTAGCTGATGAGTCGGTGGAGTGTGTGTTTGTGTGTGTGTGTGTGTGTGTGTGTGTGTGTGTGTGTGTGTGTGTGTGTGTGTGTGTGTGTGTGTGTGTTTCGGGGGGGGTCTGGTCTACCCAGGTGGGGGAACAATGGCTCGCCGGTTGTCTTAAAAGGAATGGTTGGCTGAGCATAAACCCAGGCAGAGGGAGGGGGCAGACAGGAAAAAAAATGAGTTGTGAAAATGATTGGTGGTGCTTGATGGGCGGGGGTGACGGTGATGGGGGGAGCAGCCGGTTGAATGGGGGCAGCAGGGTGGCAACTGGACTCTTAAAGCTTTTTTCATGCTTGGTCTGTTTCAACCAACGCTGAAAACAGATATGAGGACACCGAGGTCTGGCTCCTGCTAATTGTTTTTCTTTATTTTTGAAAACCATTAAATCGTCAAAAACAAAAGCTGAAATGTCCCTGGGGTTGTTTTGTTTTGTTTTGTTTGTTTTGTTTTTGCCTTACCCTGGGGTTGAATGTGCATTTTCCCACATAATACAGCTGCACAGTGCCCCAACAATTAGGCTTATACTAATGACAATACACACAATATAACTGAAAAACAATTAAGTTTGCTTCTCACTTTTATTAGTGTTATGTTCTTTCATTCCCATTCATTCAACTGCTTATAAGAGGCCTCTATGTATGTCGCATTGCACCTCTAAAAGACTGTCGGGATCACAGTGAATAGTTAAAAGAAGGATCACGTCAAAGTAACAGTTCATGAATTCTCTTTCCCAATTCAATGCATTATTCCTCCTTGTCAAAAACTGGTGTGTAAGTTCACCCAATGCAACTCAACCATGGACAGTTTGTTACCCTAACAGCAGCTCATATAGCCTGGAGCTGCCAGCCTCAAGCAGAGATGAGGAGCAGCCTAATGCCCACATTTTTCATTTTCACCCCCAGCCAAGCTTTATTCAAGTGATATCACTGAAGGAAATGTACAACACTCAGGTGGTGATCCTCCCGAATCAAAGGACTCTGATCTTCTTCAAGAAGAGCTGGTTTGCAGAGATACTTCTACTTTTCTGTACTCTTGAGTAGAAGTTCTGCAGATAAATCTGAGAAATGAAAGAGAAGAAGCACAAAGATAGTCAAAAACACAAAAATAGTTAACAACTGCATGACAGATTAAATCCACTGCACATCACACGGTGGCACCTGCCAGTGTAAAGGAAGAGGAGTTTGGGGGGGGGGGTGTATCCTTTACTATCTTGCATAACAACTCCAAACCAGATTAAACAGAGAAAACAGATAAAATAGACTTTTTTGTGCCATCTTGTTTTCTTTTGTCACTGTGTGAGCTGGCCCCTTTATAACAGCAGCCAAGTCCAACATGGCTAAGAAAGCTCTTGGCTCTCTGAATCAACAGCCCAGTGTCAAACTGGCTAGCCTTCCCATGCCTGCATTCCCCCAACGATGCCTAGGGAACTGATTTTCTGGCCAAGATGTGGTTTTGTGGTTACAGTCAGCCAGGCAGAAGGGGATGAACATTATGCCATGTAGACAAGGAGCCTTTTCTTCTATGCTCTGCTAACATGGCCCAACTGGCTCCAGGTTGGTCTGAGAAGACAGTTGGTCATCTACCAAACACAATGCTGTTTAGAATTAGATTAGGATTGAGGGTAGAAATTAGAGGTAGACATAACCCTGGGGAAGAGCCCATGTTGGGTTCAAGTCACAGTGAAATACTGCTTTTATTTTGATACTGTTTTATAGCTTTGAATGGTTCATGAATAATACGGGGACCATGATGTAGCACCCGCAGAGGGCATGAAGTTGATTTATGTGCATGTCTGTGTGTTTTTCAGCTTGGGCCAAGGTGGAGCTGACGATGCATGAGAGTGTTGAGGTGTACCTGGGTGACTCGGCTCAGATCCCCTGCCAGTACAGCTTCACTGACTCCAACAATGAGCCCAGCTTTGTCATGATCCAGTGGTTTGTGGTGAGTAGTGCTGGACCCACTGTGAAAACTGACACTCCCTGTCTGGAGCTATCCAACTGCTCATGTACTGAGTAGGACTGCCCCCCCATAAGAGTCAGTAATTTGAATCATCAACCCCAGCTCATTTTCTACTTGAAGCAACAGACTTTTTTATTATCTTTATCACTGCCCACAGAAAACAAGAATACACAAATAAATACAAGTCAAAACGGATGAAATAAACGAGGATTAACGATGGCGACAAGGACCTAAAACCTAGACTTGCTCTTTTGTTAAAGAGATTTTTATAAATCCCCTGCTTGCTCTTAGAAAATTTCACAGTTTCAAAAGTTGTTACCCATAACAGCTGATAAAAATATTGAAGGAAATAGGTCTAGTTTAGTTTTATACCAATGATTTACCCGTAGATATAGAAAACAGAGGGAACGTCATTCCATCATCAACAACTATTCAAATCCAGAACATTATTTAAACTATTATTGTTGTTATTATTATGTGTATCATCAAATTAAAAACTGCCTGATACCACAATACTGATAATGAGACAAAACTTATCAGGCTCCATCTGATTCAGCTCAGTCTAATACTCTGTCGGACACAAGGCTTGAACCAGCTGGATCCAGCATTCCTGTAAACAAGACTGGCCAATATCAACGTCAACTACATATATGCACCAAGGTTTCAACTGATTTAACCCTAAAATACTGTATATCTAAGATGTCAGAGTTGAGTGCAAGGTTGGCTGACCTGGTAGCCGAGTGGTTAGAGTGCATACCATGCCAAGTCCCTGGCACGACTCCTAGCTGGCCAAATCTTTTACTGCGTGTCATTCGTTTGCACACATTCCCTACATTTCCATCTCTCTTTGCAATGGCTATTAAATAAAAAGTAAAAAAAATGGTGAATGTGTGTCCCCCCACAGAGAGCTGTCGGTAACAGCTCGCGGATGCGGATTTTCTATGGTGATGGCAGTCAGCAGATGGTAGACAACAACACAGACTACAGCGGTCGCATCCAGGTGACTTCAGATCAGCAGGGAATTCAACTAACCATTCAGGATGTCCACCTCTCGGATGAGAGGGAATTCTTCTGCCAGGTTAATGGGCTGGCTGCTGGGAGTGCTGAGGGCAAGACCCACCTCAGAGTGTTTGGTAAGGAAGTCTTAACAATCATTTTGATTTGTGTTGTTTCTCATTTATGCTGCTCTATTCTATTATTATTATGTTTATTGCATAAAAAATACTTTCCCGATTCAGCTCCTCCAGAGGCTCCAGTAATCGAGGGTGTCCTCACTGGAATATCTGTGACCAACGAGTTGCCGTCCAAGGTGGGTTTGCTTAGTGTTAAATAAACCAGTACAATAATCTACAGGATCCCTGTGTTAAAAGTATAATCTGTTGTATACACCAGGCAGTTTGTGAAATCTATATTGGTCAATATTTCAGATTCCTATGTTGTCTCTATCCAGGTTGCATCATGTGAGGCTCAGAACGGCTTCCCTAAACCCAACATCACCTGGTACAAAAACAACATACCACTGATGTCTGCACCTGGGTGTAAGTGCAAACAGTAGATAGGCCACTGTATCTGTTTCACAGCCATTAACAACCCTGTCTTTCCCTTGGTTCAATTCCAGACCATGACTTTGCTCCCTTTACATGTGGGTCTCAGCACATAGAGACATCAGTGGAGCAGGGAAATCTTTTCTACACACACCAAATGTAAAACCAAAAGCATCTCAGAAACTGTAGCCAGGAAATGAGCAGTCCACTGAAAATGGGATGGGATGTTTTTCGCCACACGAGTGACTTGGCTATGGGGATATGGTCAGTCAGGAAATCAATATATTGACAAATATTGTATAGATTACTATGAACTGTGGCACAGTTATTCACTTTCCCCACAGGATGCATTTTAATACCTTTTACTTCACTTTGTTAAGATAAAAAGACAGCTACGTACTAATGTTAGCATTTAGCTGAAAGTGCTGCCATGTCTAAGTAGAGTCTCACAGAGCCTCTGGCCTGGCTACAGAGTCTTAGTCTTTAACACGAGCTGTTAAAATATCAATATTGGCTGGAGTCCATCGCTCCATATTTATACTTCATGTCTCGTCCCCGCTCCAGATATAAACGTGTTGATCCTGGTGACCCGGGAGTCCAGCGGCTTCTACTCTGTCCAGAGCACACTGGAGTACAAGGTGGTCAAGGAGGACAAGGACGCCCATTTTTCCTGTGAGGTCAGCTTCTTTGTCCCGGGAGCCATCAGGATGGTCGAGTCCAACAGCATCAACATCACTGTTCACTGTGAGTTAACACTGAGCCTTTATGTATTAGTGTCATGTGGCGGGGCTAATGTCATGTCTTAAACCACTTATCTCTGATGTTTGTATCACATCAAGAGACATAGAAGCTAAATAGTTTTTCCATTGACTCCTTGGGTGAAGACATAGATTGCCTATTTAAATTTTTTTCAACAAAATAGATGAAATCATAATCAAAAAGGTCGAGTAACCTGCTTATTGACGGTGAAGTCGTCAATGGGAACCACTGAAAGCAAATCAAATCAAAAGTCTAATTTGGAACAGTATTGTGATATTTAAAAAATACTGTCGTAAAATCAGTGACTCTTGAATTTAATCCTGGTTTTATCTTAATGCCATCTGTTGTTTTATTGTTGCTGATATTGTGATTTTTTTTTTTCTATCATTTCAACTTGTGTTGATTTGTTTGGAAGCCACTCCTCTGTCTTTTGTTGCATGTCATTTGGCCAACTCGCTGGATGCGTTGACTGTTGCTGAAAGACACTTTTTTTTCACATCAGGAACACTACAGCCCACATATCCCTGAGAGTTCTAGTGAAAACTTTTTAATGTCTGTATAAAACTTAAGAAAAGACGGAGCTAAGCAGAGATTATTTATTATTCTTATTCAGCTAATTCAGCGCCTTCTAATGCGTGTTATGGAGTGAAAATTGTCCCTGGCTCCCCATGACTCATCTAAAACTCTATTGTATTGTTGCTTTAAAATAAATCACTCCCCTTGTTCTTAACCAACCAACAGCTTTTCATTTAAAGGGGAAATCCACCATTTCACTATTTATGTTAAGTTCTTAAAAGCAGCTTTAAAAAGTCAGACAATAATATTTTTGGACCTTGAATGTCAGGGTCTTTGCTGCTTGCTCCCCAACTTAAAGAAAAACAGCAGGAATACCTCTGTAAGCCTTTTTAATAGTCCATAATTACATATTAATTTAAATTCCCGTCATCCAAAATCATTTTAACAGCCACATTATCCTCTTTCCTGGGTTGGCTCATTGTTGTTCGAAACAGTTTTCTGGGGACACTGCGGCAGTCAGAGCCAAACACAGTCTGTGCTGTCAGCGCTGTGGAAATGGCCTTGTTAAAGTGACTTTAGCAGCTCGCTGAATAAGCCTGCTTAATTTCATTTCGTGTGTGTGTGTGTGTTCAGACCCCACCACCATGGTGGAGCTGTGGAAGGAGTCGCCCCAGGGCTTGGTCAAAGAGGGGGATACTGTGGAGCTGCGTTGCCAGGGTGATGGCAACCCCCCGCCGCCGTTCATTTTCAACAGAGAACAAGTAAGAATGGAGGGCCTTTTCTCACCCTAAAACTCCCCAAGAGAGAATGGGTGACACACAGGAGACATGTAGGGAATGTTTTTGATATGCAGAGCTCACAGGGCCCCACGTAGACATGAGTGTGCAAGGTCTGTGAAGGCTCTGTCAGCTCTGACCCCGCAGATCCAGACTGGGGTCTGAGACCGGAGGCCACACTGACAGGGCTCATGTGCAGGACTCGTTCCCATGTCAGACACACATCCATTGTATGTGCGGATAATACAAAAATGCAGCTGACTGCCGTTTCAACTTTTCATAACTGGGCAGACAGTGATATTTGGTTTGTGGTTGTTGTAACCACGGCTTAGGAGTTAAAAGAGTAGACGAGGAAAAAATGTTTGCTCTTTTTTTGTGTTATGATACAATGCTGTACTCACTCACAAAATTAAATGCAGAGATCTGGAGCCACAGTCTTTCTCCAAGACAGTAGGCACTGCTTTAATCAGACAAAACATTTGTCAAGACACTAAGTCTGTGAGGCTCATTAGACATTGTAAACACAATTTTTAGAGGGAGGAAAAGGGAGAGACAATTTGTTTTAAGATCAGATCTGTTCCTTTTTTGTGATAAACTCAACTTTGTTGGACTTGTACTTGTGCAAGCTCTCATGACAGTGCTGACTTTTAGAGGAAATTCCATTTTAAGTATAACTGCTCCTCATAATGTGTGACAACAGTCAGTTTTATGGTGGTTCATCCTGCAGCTGTCAAGATACTTCACTCTAGACCATGGGACAGTGAAATGGATGGACCAGTCAAACATTATTACTCACACTGTCAGTTATTTATGACTGTAAGATATCTGACATATACTTTGTGGCTCAGTTTTGTCCAAACATACTCACCCTAGCTGTATAAACTCACAGTATTACAGTGCAATGAACACCCCTGTTGATCCTTGATTTTTTCTTCAAAGTGACAGGGTTTAGATATTGCTGTTAAATATTTAGGGTTTCTTTAAACATTGTCTCATAGGCTGACCACTTGTGGTTCTTGTCCTAATGGATTCTGATGTAAATTGTAGCTGCCTTTGTAGCCGCGTCCCCAGATCTCAGTTGTGTTTCTAAGACGGCTGAACCTAGGAATGGAAGATTGAAAGAAAAAAAAACACACCAGCCTCTGGCAATAAGTTTCAGATGTCATCAGCTCTTTATTCTTGAAGTTGAAAGTGATGAAATCATGTATCATTTGGGAAAACTATGATTGTAAGCTGGCAACCAAAGTAGGATTTTCGCCCTGCGTTGGATCACTCTCTACAAGAACTCCAAAGTCCATATGATGCATGAGTAGGTGGGTTTGATTCGTCAGCTGTTTTCGACCCACAAACACTTCTCTTTACAAAACTGAAGGAACTCAGTCACCTTTTCAATGTAAAGTTATGCAAGCATGCCTCACATTCTGGATTACTTTTAATATGTTCCAATGATCACATTATTTGTTGCAGGAGCTGGATGTTGACCTGGAGAGCAGCGGGGATGTGTTGATCCTGTCACCAGTGTCGCGGAAAGACAGCGGCATCTACCAGTGTCGCCCTCTGGACACTGACGAATTCACAGACGTCAAAGGAGAAATGCAGCTCACTGTGCACTGTGAGGACTAATCACACGTACAGAGAAATACAAATACAAACCCATTCATGAATAACACCATATTTTTAATGCAGGCTTTGAGACATTAGTAACTACAAAGATACAAAAAGTGATTTTGTAAGCTTTAAAAGTGGCAGGAAGGGAGCTGTTTCCCCTGCTTCATGTCTTTATGCAACGCTGTGTTACATTTAATGCACTGACGTGAGATTCATATTGATCATTTAATCTTTGTCTCAGAAGTATGAACGATTCTTTTAACCTTTGAATTCATTCAAACCAACCTTGTGATGGTGTCTTCTGTGACTTATTTCCTCTGTGTTGACATCAGATTTGGACCCAGCTGTGGTGGTACCCAAAGACTCAGAGGTCATGCTCAAAGGAGAGGATCTGGCTGCAACCTGCAACGCTCTGTCCTCACTGAAAACATCCACTGTCTGGTACAAGGTACATACACATTAGACTTTAGCACAGATAAAATTAGATAAGCTTTACAATCTTGCAAGCAAGTAAAAGATTTTCATACAAAAAAATTTCATTACAGTACTGTTTTTTAACACGGTACAAAATAGTCCTCTGTAATTCATCATCAATTATCTATGTGTGTGTGTGTGTGTGCGTGCAGGATGGGAAGCAGGTGGGTAAGGGGAACACATTGCACCTGCAGGACGCCACCTATGAAACATCAGGAGAGTACATATGTGAGGTGACCGTTCCCTCTCAGCCAGCCCTGCACACCAGCGGCTCTGTGCACATCATTGTCCAAGGTCAGTCCTCCAGAAGCCAAAATTAAATTTGTCGTTAGGTCATTTTTACATCTTGAGTGCAACAAAAAAAGAATGAAAACGACCAAACTTCAGGACAAAAAAGTGTAAATACTAAAATAAGTAAGTAGTAAAATAGCAAGAAAAGAAAAGTTGCAATGAAAGCTGGAGGAAAATTTCTGTACTGATTCTTCTATTCTGCAGATGTTTCACTGGCCAACTTTGAATACACAAACTTAAACTTGTGTTTTCCAATTCGCAGGTACAATATGTGCACTCTTTTGCCCATGAGTAGCCTCTCTAGTAACTCTATTGCTGTTTCCTTGAGGTTAATAACCCCCAGAGCTCTGATTTGAAACATCTGTGCTAGCTACTATGAATGTCAGCCAGGTAGGGCTTCATTTGGAAGAAGGCAGCGTGCTGAAACATCAATCTTTAGAAGTTGAAGTAAGAAAAGTATTTGAGTAATGAGAGCATGGCCTTCCTCTTCTTTTTCTCACATTAAAAACCCATCAGGAATGAGGTGGATTGTGCCATTTCAAGCCAGCGCAGGGCTTTTAATGTGAAACATCTGTGCAGGAAGTGTTGAGTTGCATTGACAGAAGCTCAGTATTTCTGTTCAAGCTTAGAGCAGCAGAGGGGTTAGCATGGTATGACTCTGCTCTGGTACTGATGGAGCTAGTGCTGTGGAAATGTACATGACCCCGAGTCTATCAGGTCAACTGGTAAAACATGGAGGCCACATGTAACAGTAAATGAAAACAGGAGCAGATCAGAAAAAACAGGCTTGTTAGGAGAATTAATGGTATGCACACTAAATACTTGTACCGTGTGTGTGTGTGTGCGTGTGTGTACGTGCGTGTGTGTGTGTGTGTGTGTGTGTGTGTGTGTGTGTGTGTGTGCGTGTGTGTGTGTGTGCAGGTGGTCCCCAGCTGGTGGGAGTGGATCAGGAAGTGCAGCTGGAGGAGGCAACAGGCAGGATGGTGAACCTGAGCTGTGAGGCTCAGGGCCATCCGCTGCCCAGCATCTCCTGGAGCATCGTCGGCAGCCAGGTATCTGACCTGTTCATACAGTTCATCAGCCAGTGTTCATGTACAGTAGACCATAGTTTAGTTTGTAGTAGCGCCAACTGTTGGCAACAGTTTGAGTTAAAGGCCTGCCATTACTGTGGTTGTAGAGTCAAACCAAATGCTATTATTGTTGTTAAATTTGACAGTGAAACATTCTATAACAATTTCTTCATTTTAAATTAAAACAAAACATACTTAATCTTTTGTATGGTAGTTAAATGATTTGAAATAAGCGAACTGTCAAACTGAAATCTGAGTCAGGAAACATACACAGATGTAATTAGCTCTAGATCTGGTGGCAGACTGGTGGAAGCTTTTGTTGGAGCAGTTGGTCACAGCACCGCCCTGCAAATGATTTGCAGGTGAAAAGACATTTAGTCATGTGTTAAAACGGGATTGAATTCTGTTTTTGAAGTTATTCTAACCTCATTTAAGCTTAAAAAGTAAAATGCTTCACATTCAATGTGTGTTATTTAGCAGTTTGATTCGTGAGGCATCTCCTCAGCCAACCATGGCATCATAGTCTACAGACAACCACTTGACTATGCGTCATCCCATGATCTTAATTTTGCCTGCAGTAGTAGTAGTTATCCTGTTCAAGAAGTTGTGTCTGTCTGTGTGTGTGTCTCCACAGAACTGGCATGAGGTGGTGAGCAAGGCAAACGACCACCTGACCCACAGTGTGGTATCAGTCAAGGTCACCGCGGACATCAGCGCTCAGTGCAACGCTTCCAATGACATGGGCACTGAGGTCAAGGCCTTCAGCATCAAAGCCAGTAAGAGCTTCTCTCTGTCACTGTCACTGTATGGGTGGATCATGACGTGCATTAATGGGAAAAGAGAAGGGTGAATAATGTGAATAATATAACAATAATGATATAACAGTTGTTCATATTGCCAGGTCACAGGAAATGCTGTTTTTCCTTCATATTATTATTCCTTCATATATTATATAAAGGTCACCTCAGTCTGAATAACCACAAATTTGATGTTGGAAGTCTTTCATCTCGTCATCCATTACACAGATTAGAGCAGACGCACTGCCTGCATGATATGCAGCCGTGTTGCGTGACTAGAGATTTGGCGTCTTGTCTATTCTTTAATCTTGACGCTTGCGTTTTTATAATATTTTGATTTAATACCTGCAATATTCCACAAAACTGACACTTTCCACAATTGACTCTACTGTATGTCTAGGCTGAAGCTGATATATGTGATAGACATTAAAAAATATAAATATGGTTTTTAATCACTTTGGTTAGTGGAGACGGTGACATTTTAGCTGTTTTCTTTAAAAAATAAATCAGAAATGAATTAAAAGTGAAGAGTAATCCAACAGATTAGCAACGGCAACCATACGTCATGCATCCATTGTTATCGTTGTCATGTCATCACACATACTCCATGTCCCTCTCCCCTCCAGAGGTACATGGGATTGTGTGTTTACTGAAGCAACTGGGATCAAATTAAACATGAGACGATGTGTGTGTGATGGGGGTAATGTTGGTGGACAGCTGCCCACTCTAAGTGTTGTTCTACTTGTTCACAGTTCCCAGAGTCACCACAACCGCTCCGTTCTCTCCTGGTAAGATTGTTGCCCTAACGTCTCTTCATGTTAAAAACTTTCCCTCTTTCAAGGTCTCTTCTGTCTGAGTGTCCACACTTTAGACTGAGTTCTGTCTGTGACAATGAAGGGTAGGAGGACTTCATCCATTATTTATGATTTTCATGCAGAGACTCTGTAACAGGACTGTCTTTGGTTTGCTGGCAGATCTTTGCGATGGCCTGTGGGCACATTAAATATTCTGTTTGATATAGAGCGAAAAACCATAACAGCAGTAAACTCAAGCACACCAACATTTATTAAGAGACTTGGACCAAAATCTCTGCAGTGGTATAAAACATTATTTGTATATCCGTCTTTTTTTCTTTTTTTTTTAAACAAGCAAAACATGTTAGACACACAACAGTGACTCACATTTACTGACTTTTCCAGACAGTTGCGTGTTTTATAGTGGATATTTACATACCAGAAAAAATTGCAGTTAAGTATGGAGAGGGGCATTGTTATGAGGCAATTTTCTGAATTTATCTGAGCCGTCACTTCATACCATTAAAGTGTTCACTAGCCTGTGGGGAATACAATGGGTACCCGTAAAAAAAACAAAAAATAATAATAAAACAATGTGAAGTACATCTAGAGCATAGTGGATATAAATGTTTGCTTGCTCCATAATTATTCCCTGAGAATCTCTTTTAGGAGTCACAGTCAGTTTGACTGGACTAAAGATATGTCTACAGTCCCTCAGAGCAGAGGGTTTCTACACACAATTTTACAAGAAGGTCTACTTTAATAATAAATTACATCATGGTTTTATGACACTGAGACCCACAATAGTCTTAGTCTATTTTTTGGTTTTCGTGGATTTAAAAGGACAATCTAAATAATTCAAAGCAGAACATCACTTGAAGGTAGAGGCTAAAAATACTTTTACCGATCACAAATGGTATATTAATATGAGTAAATGTTTCTAGTTTGTTTTAACTAATATGATAAACCCAAATCCCATATGTGCATCAGCTGTGGGAGCAACATCATCCGCTCTGCCAGAAAGTCAAGAATACATTAAAACATTTTAAAAGCAAAGTTAAAGCTTGACTTGACTCCTTTTATCTTCTCTGTGAGGTTTTAATCCAGGCAGAGGGAGTCATGAGTTTTTAGGTCTAGGCATAAAAAAGCAATTACTTTTCTTTTATTACATGAAATATCTATTAGAAAAAACAAATAAATCAGACCATAAAGCACCTCTGTCAAGTTTTGAAATCTGGGTCCATTGGCCAGAAACCCCATTTGTATCATTTAATTATAGGTAAAGTCTTAAAAAAAACAAGAGGCCAGCTTGATGCAGTGATCTTTATATTAAATTATATTAAATATATTAAATAAATATTTTATCTGCATTGTGTGGATATTTTGACATGTCACAGTTGTACATGATTAAATGAATTGAGACAGAGTTATGGTGCTGGCTCACTGCCACACGGCCGTGTTTCACTGGGACACTTGAACTGAACACGCCATTGTTACTGTTATTAGTAACACGTGTGCTCTGAAAAAGGCCTATTAGCTCTCAGTTTAAATTGTTACATATACATACTGGATTTTTTTAATTACAAACTGTGGTTCACATGAGGGAACAGAAATATTTTGTATGTGGAACCTCCTAGGGCAAGGTTTGTGGGTAAAAACAATAGCGATGTGCTGCTTTCTTCTGTTCCACCTCTCTGCCCACGTCTTTGTGTCCTGTCTCTGTCTCCTGGTTTGTCAACTTCAAAAACTTCTTCCTCCGGCGACTCGTGTGATGGAGCATGTCTTTGCTGCATGTCAAACCCTCTTTCTCCTGTAATTTCCTGTTTCTCTCTCACTGCACCTCTCACAATAAAGGTAAAAAGAAAATGCCCAAGACTAACTGAAAAAACTAAATGTAAAATGTTCCAGCTCCCAGCTGCACCAAACATCCATACTACCTCTTTCAAAATGTTGCTGCTCCAATTATGAGCTTACACATGAGACTTTTACATTTTTGTGTGACATTAATATATCGGATACAAATGACCACATTTTTCTGTTCTTTTTTTAGTTTTCTGTGTTTTTTGTTTTGTCTACTGATGTGGTATTTTTTTTTGTCTTCTTCTGATTCAGCAAAAGTATTCACAGTAACAAACAAACTCACATGGTCAGAGTTAACCAGGGAGGTTAACCTGAGGTGTGGTTGAGGGGGCGGTGCTGTAGTTGCATGATCACACCACACCACTGATTTTCTACTTGTTCCATCATCATCATCATCATCATCATCATCACAGGCTCTGTTCAGACTTGGTATCAACATCCATCTCAGATGATCCAGCTGTGGTCGGCTGTAAGAACAGGTGTGAACGCACACAAGACGAGTACAGGACACATTTAAGATCCGATCGCTCAGACCACATTCGGAAGTGGACACAGTATTTTAGCAGTGTCAACGCAAATGTGTCCTGGCCTCATTGAATGACCACATCCTCAGCTCACATCCTCAGTCTAATTAGTCCCAACACAGTTTCTGAATAAACAGAAAATATTTTACTATTTCAAATGGATAATATTGTATTTCATTGTATTTCATCATATGAGGTGTTCTGTGTAAACACATGTGCTAAGAGCTGACCGGCTGTGATGGGATCACTCAGGATGGATGTTGATACCAGGTCTGAACAGGGCCACAGACACACTCTTTTACCATCTGGAAACACAAGTGCTGGTGAATTTGTTTGCACTTTGGTTTGGATGAAATCTCCTGTTTACAGCATTAGCGTCTGCTGTGTTGGTTGTGACAGCTTTGATGTGGGTGGGTCATGAATACGGTCATGTATTATAACAAACAAAGAGCAAATAAATCTCTTCCTGTGTATCTGGAGAACCATTGGACAGGATGCACACACTGAGTTGGCAACATTGCTTTGTAGGTCAAAATAAATACACACAGACCCTGCAGCAAAATTACAGGAAAACAAGCCTCTCTTTGTTACTACTGCACTGTTACTTTTAATCAACTTTAAATAATTGGTGTGGCATGTGCAAACGTTTGAGCACCTTACTAAGTCACTACCTAGTAATCCCACTCTTTTGCCAACTTAAGCATTTGGATGGAAATATTCTACCTTGGGGCTGTGTGGCAGCCAGTAGCACATGAAACACTGCATAGATAGAGGGAAGAAGGGATTCCACTAAATATCAGCAAATTGTGGATGCAAATGCCTTGCGCAGAGAGGAATACTAAGTACTGACTCAGTGCTATTTTAATCAGTCACTGAGTATCACCAGAGTAGTGCTCTGTCCTGGGGGCGAAGAAGGCATTCAGAGCCAGCAAGAAGAACAGTTTGTCCCTGCTCCACAGGAGTCAAGGCATATTTTTTCTTCATTTGATAAGTCGCTAAATCGACTGTCGACCAAATGAATTTGCATTTCAAACATTACTTGCTGTAATGAGTTTTGTGAAAACCTGAGTAACTGAAATGTTTGAGTCAACGCCTGTCTTTTGTTTAAATAATATATTGACTTTTCATTCATCATGTGTTTCTTCAGTTTACACATCCTTGGTGATTTGATAAAGAGTGGTACTCAGGTTTTCAGGAAGGAGAACAGTTGTCTTTTTTAAACTTATTTCTTGGGACATTTTTCACTTCATCACAGTGAGAGAGAGTGAGGAAAGTCAGGGAAAGAGAGGGAAAGGGTAGGTGGTTGGATTCAGACCAGGGCCAGGTGAGCCACTTGAGTGCCCTGTACATTTACCTTTAGCAACAGCCATTTTAGACAAAAGAGCTTATTGTCACTGCATAATGACAGAGGTGAGAAGAGGGCATGAGCTGGATGGTTAGTGTCTCTGATGATGGTGGACTTTGGTGCTGTCAGTGATCTCCCTTTAGTTTTTACTGAGCTTTGTTGAGGATGCAGCTGGAGTAAAAGCTTCTGTTATCCTCACCATTATGTTTAATAATGGGGATTTAGTCAGTTGCACGTGTAACAATTACTGTTTATATATATTTTTTTGGAACTTTGAAAGTCCGTGAAATCTGAAGTAACAGTATGTTAACATTTGAAGAAAGGCTAATTTCTTTGTGTCCATTTTCTACAGGGCTTTTCTCTACTTGTTTTCACACCAGAAATCAATAGAAATGTGTAATTTGCATGCAAGTGTGAGGTATGCAGATAAAGTTGAAAAGCTATGACAATAAACAATGAAAATATCATTAATTACTTAAGGAATATTTTAAAATATGTGAGAAGAAAATATGTTCAACTTGAAAGTAACTAAATTGTACAACTTCTCAGTCACTGTAGGTACATTACACAGGGCTTGAAATGAAAAATCGAGTGATCACACTGTAGATGTTTTGAAAAAATGTTTCTTTGTGCCACTAAAACAAACTTTACAGTAAATTGTAGTTTTTTCACAATCCAGGTGGCTAATGAGATCCAAGGTCAGTGATTAAGGATTAAGCTCACAGATGCTTAGAAAAATAAATCACACCATCCTCTGTCACTTTAATGACACTGAAATATAACGCACATAATTTCACGCTCTGCTAATTTTTTCTTATGCACGAGGAAATGGACTTTGTTAAATAAGCCGCTTAAGAGACAATATAGTTAAAGTGGTGTAATATGAAGGTGAGGAATTCAATTTAAAAAGGGCACTTCAGCAATTTAGTATTGTTATTGCCTAAAGTGACTGAAAAGCACTGGAAAGTGTGTGTCAAGTTACAAAGACAGTGACTGTTTGTCCATGTAAACATCCCAGATTGCTCAAACTTAACGCCCCTAGTTTGTGACGCAGGCTTTTTGTTACACATTTAAGCCGAAACTGAGGGTTGCCAGGGTCATCGGGCCAAGACTTGACAAAAGATCCTCCAGAGACACAGAAGACATTATAGAGCTGTAGTAGTAGTTCTCCACAAGACCGGTGAACTGATTTTTATGTGTATAACTGGTGAAGATGGTGATGGTTTGTTTTGTGTGGAGAAACTGTGATATGAGTCGTGATCTCAGTTGTTTATTTAAAAACTGAAGTCAGGTGCCTTCCACACTGTCACTGTTGTCTGTGGCTGCCACGATCAGCTCTAAACAAAGCTCTAAAATGAGTGGTACTGCTGGATACAATGACACAAACATGTTTTTCTCACTGTCTTCGCTCTGTCTGTGTGTGTTTGTGTAGCTGAGGGCAGCGGCGTGATCATAGTGGTGATCATACTGAGTCTACTGCTGCTGGCCATCCTCGGCAGCGTTCTCTACTTCCTTCATAAGAAGGGGAAGATCCCCTGCGGACGCTCAGGGAAGCAGGAGATGTGAGTATAGCCTTTCCCAAATCCACAGAACCACACAACAACACCTGACTCTGGGGATATTTGATGTTTTTCTTCATGTCAGGGTACGAGTATCTTGTGTGTAGCCAAAACCTAATATACCTTATTCCTGCCTCATAGGCGATTTGCATCCTTTGTCGTGTCGTCCAGTTTCAGCCCTTCTCTCCTCCTCTCTGTGCTCACATCTACAGTATTTTAACACAGCTGATTTCCCAACAAACCCATCCTCATTGACATGTTCTTTCCTGTCTGGTTTCAGACAATGGGACAATACAAAATAGTTACTGAAACGTGGCCCATTAAGACGACATGTTATCTGGCAATCACTGCACTGCTAAAATCAGTGCATAAAACCATTTTTTATTTGTACTTTTACTTGTAAAATTATCACTCAGAGAGAAAGTCAGAAGTTCATACACATCGGCTGCTGAGCGGTTCCTTTTTGAAAAGAAGTCAAGGGGTGTGAAAAGTCAGGAAAAGACAAAGTTGGCAAGACTGCTGGTTCATGCCAAGTCGTTTTGAAAGAGCAGCGAATACGGACTCCAGCACTTGGCTGACCGACTGATGGTGTAACCTTATCACTCCAGTTAGTGAAGCCCTTGCTGTTACGGTCCAGCCAAAAACACATTAATGAGCCACTCAGTTAGCGCTGGATGACATGTTTCTTCATAAACAGAGACACAATGCACTGCAGAAAGATGTGTATTAATCTACTGTTTAAACTTCTTTTATTAACATTTGCTAAAAACTATGAACTATGATATTTTTGTTTCCTTTTTTAAAGACCTGAGTGCCACAGACAGGCTGGGAGGTTTGAAAGTATTGAGGTTGGCTTGGTCTTTAGATGGGATTTATTGACATTTACAGAAATACAGAATATCAACAGACTTATCCTTTAACAAAGTTGGGAACATTCCTCTGCGCTGCAGCCAAAACCTTAAAATCGTGAGAAAATTATATTCCAGTGTGTATTTCTGGTTTTCACAAGAAAAGATTAAACACAATGATCCCATATCACAATGAAAATGTCCCCCTTTCTAATCTGAAATGGACCTGTGAAAAACATACCAAACAAAAACAGAAATATGATCTGAGGGGGTCCAGAGCACAGCCAGACCAGACCCGAGGATAATAAGACCTGATCCAAAACGTGATCGAACAAACTAACAGAACAAAAACACTGCAGTGATAGAAAGAAGCAGCAATAAAGAACAAATAAGAAGAATATACATTCATCTTCTATTATCTATACTGCTTATCTATCAGGGTTGCCAACCCCGAACCCAGAGGGAACCCACACAGGCACAGGGAGAACATGCAAACTCCACACAGAAAGGCCCCAGGCCCAGAATGTAAACTTATGGAAGCTAAAATGATTTATTTGCTTCATATGATATATTTTATACAAGTAATTGAAAGTCATATCCACCTCCTGCATGGAAATAAAATGAAAAAACCTGTAAATGCTGCAGGCTCCTGATTTTCCTGAAATAAACTGGCTTCAGTTCCCTCATTACATTGACACGTAGTCTCCAGACCCTCCCCCCTGCAGTAAAATGAGACCCTAGCCCACCTGATTAGGCCGAGGAGATCCTCGAGGTGGGTCAGGTCTCAGTGCCTCAGAACCGATCAGACCTGTGAAGCCAACTCTTGTCTCTGCCAACAGTACCAAAGAGAAGACCAACAAAGATGACATTGTCGTGGAGATGAAGACCAACACAAAGAATGAGGAAGCTGTCCTCCTAAAGGCTGTCAACGGAGACAAAAAGGGCCCAAACGACAAGGTAACTACTGTGATGGATGAAGAGAGTGTCATTATTTCACAATATAACTAAAACAGGACCCAACAGATCCACAGGCTGCCATATTTTTTTCATCACTTATTTAGTGGTTATAAATAAACCTGCTCTAAAACAGAAAACCAACTGTGATGACATGAACCTCATCAGGACACGATTTTGATTCACAGGAGCATGAACACAAGTGATTGTGACATAAAGTTGATCTGCAGTGCTTCATGCAGTAAGAATTGAAATGACAATATTTGCATTTGTTATGCTTCACGTTGCTTCAATAAAATCAGAGAATGCTAAGTCTTAAAGTTGTCATGTAAAGAAATCAGATTATAGCATCCATCTAATTATTCAGATGGCATACCGGCTTGTTTAGAGTCGTAGTCTTTTTGTGGGGAGGTATAGTGGTGTGTGTTTTTCCCTTAAGTTTTCTGTAGCAAGTACATAAAAATAAAATTAGCTTAATTCATTTATTCAGTTTCATTTTGGTACTGAAACACTAGTGATGTGTTTTCACTGTTACTGTTGGAGCCATATCAAGAGCCTTTAAATTCTGAAATTATGAAAGGATTCTTAACATTAATTCAAGAAAACTGTCCATAAAGAGCCTAAAGCAGAGTGATGGATGATGTGTTTACCTGATACTCACCTGTGATGTGATCCTGCTGTGTTCCTCCTGCTCCTGGTCTAGAAGCAGGTCTTGGATTTGTGGGCCGTTGTTGGTCATGATAAGAAAAACAACAGTTTTCTGTCTCAGCACATTATTGAGTTTTATTCATGTCAAAATACTGTGTTGGATCTTGTTTCTGTTAAGTATATTATTTAAAAAACATCGTTTCAGTTGAAAATTCATCTCAGCTTTACTTGTGTGTGTGTCTGTGTCTGTGTCAATGACTCCACCCAACATCTGGTGGTTAATATCACTGATAGCCACTATAGTTGCCATATGTTGTAGTTATTTATTCTAATATTAGAGAGGTTGTGTTCAGTTGTATATTCATGTGCATCCAAAACTAAAAAATAAGTGGTAATGAATATTTCTTCTTTAAGTGCAGCCCACAGCTCAGGGATAATGTGTAGTAACTGTCGCTACAATCATGTTTGTGTAGACATGTTTGTGTTACTCTGGTGTCCTCCTCTGTCTCCCTCAGTAAAACCCCCGGCGGTTGAGCAGCAACGTTGTGCAGCAGGAGGCAGGACACATGAAGCCAGCAGTCGGTTTGTGTTGGAGCAGAGGAGACGCACACACCGATCTGTGACCTGCAGGGTAACACTGCCCCACAGTCCGGACATTCCCCCATCATGCTTTGTTCTCAGCAGTACTCAGTAGATTTACACAGGAACACACAACCACATCCAAGTTCACATTACTCAAACACACACACACACACACACACTAGTATGTATGTACAGATGTGTATTTTCTTTCAGATGAATGTTTGCTTCCTGAAACATTCACTTCCTCCATTTGTTTTGTACCATTTTCTCAGCAAATGTTCAACTCTTGGCTGTTAGTGTGTGTATGATGTCTTTTTTTATGAAAGTGTATATATTATATATATTTTGTTATTTAAGCTATTTTGGCACTCAGATTTTCATTTGGTGGTAGTGTCTGGGTCATGTGCATGTTGATCCGTGTTCATGGGTCCAGGTGAGTTTCAGGATGGGACCTGACGTCAGAGACCAAACACGAGCTGCTCGTCAGCGGCAGCTCTCAGTCACACTGAGGGAAGGCTTGTCAGTGTGTTTGCGTCAGTTTGGGTTTTGATTGACAGCAATATTTGTTAAAATTAATGCTGAAATTTCAGACATTTCCTCCAGAATCAGTGTCAAATCATCTGGAGACTAAAGCTCAAGGCAGGAAAATACAACAGTAATAAAATCCATAAAAGCTGTCAATCATACACACTGGCTGCCTTCTTTTGCAAACTACTGTCAAGCCCTTGTACTGTTTGTAAATACATGTAGTGTACAGACCTGCTAGCAGTGGCCTTGGACTGTTACTGAGGGTGAAAAGGTCAAAGGTTAGATATCTGCTGTGCCTGTTTTTGAGAATGCATCATACACTGAATTTGTTGTTTGTTCCTTTGGTTTGCTCTGTGCGTTTTCTTTGTGTTTCCGCTGAGAGCTAGTCGGGCCCGACGATGTGCATCAGTGTTGTGCACGTTTAAGCCTTTTACTTCACAACGGTCTGTGCAGTTTTTACAGCCGTGTCTTTCTTTTCAGGCGGCCTCTGTTTTTTGTTCAATCGACTGATACTTGAAACTTGCTCGATTTATAATCCATCACAGTGAACATTGAGTTTTCTGCTCACCATTAATGTTAATGCAGTTTTTACTGCAGATTTATTAGAAAGGTCTGCTCTGCATTACAATGGAACTGCCATGAATCTTTTTTTGACCGAGAGCAAGTTTCAAAGTGTTTTTTTTTTTTTTTAATGAGTGAATCTGATGGGGGGCAGTAGAGAAGTCACTGATGATCTTTGAAAAAAAGCCAGAACATCATTAAACAACACTTATCGCTGTTTGAAAGGTATTTCCAGACTTTTCAAACCATCTGGATGAAACATCAAATCAAAAAAAGTATAAAATAAAAGATTATCAGATGCTGCACTCATACTGTAAACAGATTCATACATACATACAATATTTACACCATCATTTATTACTTTTATGGGTTTTTTTGTACAAAACAAGAATCATTTACAAACTTGATCTTGGGAAATTGAGCTGCATCTTGGGAAAAAAAGGTTAAAAAATAATTTCTATTCTGTAGCAGATTTTTTTTTCCCAAACGTATTAAAGAGTGTGACAATTCAATTCTTGTTTTTAATGACATTCTGGGCTTTTAAAAGAAACTCAGAGATTTTTGTTTCAGTAAAAAGTTTGTTTCTCTCAGCGAGTCAACGGTAACAATGGACAAGAGGCTCAAACACTTTGTCCTCCTGATTTATAGAATCGGCTAAAACGTGCACTAACTCTGGTTTGTTACTTCAGGCCCGTGTTGTGAATACGACATGCTGATCGTTCACTGTGTAGGTGATTGTGAAAAAGATTTCAACTTTTTGTTGCCGAGTGCTACATTGCCCCGATGACTTGCAACATTAACAAAGTAGTGACATGTTTTGTGTTAATCTTTCTTTGTTTATTTTGTTGTTTTTTCCCACTGACTTCAGATGTGTAAGTTCTGGAAAAATAAAAAATAAAAAAATAAAAAATCCAGGTACAGGACGTCCTCAGGCAATAAGTGTCCTCCTGCACAGTGTGATGCTGTCGTCATGGTTTAGAAACGCTGCACAAAGCCATAACACCCACCGTAACAGATATTTCTGATTTGATCCAGACAGTAAATCTGCACCTCGTCCTTTTAGTTTAACTTTAAATATGACATTCTTTGTTTGTTGTTCTGGATTTTTTCACCAGTGGGAAAAAAAGTTTGAAAGTGAACATTGCAGTTGTGTTTTCTTTCTTCTAAATGTGTGTAAATTAAGTACTGTACATGTGATCCTTTGATGCTTGCGTTTTGTTTTTGTTTTTTTTTTTATATTTTTTGCAAGAAAATAATGCCAAATAAAAATGTTTCATTTAAAAGAGTCTTTTTTTCTAGCTTTTTCTTTTATTTTTTGCAGAGGTATGAAAGAGTAGATGGAATCAAGTCACTGTTTTCTTATGCTTTTCTTATGCCCGAGGGCTCACCATGAGCCAGAACAACAGCCACTTCGGTGGGCTCTGTGTTCGCGCTGCGCAGTCCCACAGTGAGGAGACAGGAAGGAGCGCTGCCTCCAAACCGCTGTCAGCGCGAGCTGTGCTGGAAATGACTCCAGCAGTAGCTCAGATTTCCAGCTGGAGTGTGGAGGAGAAGGAGGAGGAGGAGGAGGAAGGATAGAAAACACAGCTCACATCTGCAACAAATTCAGTCACCACAAGCTCCGAGCTGCCCGTCTCACTGCAAAACAAATCAGCCATCCCTCTATTCATTTAGCATGAAGTGGAGAACTCCAGGTGAAGACGTTTGTCTCTTGAGATAAATGAGGAGAAAATATTTGAAAATGCTGGATCATTATACTTTTTAACCTTGAAGCTGATACATCTTAAATAAACCTTTGCCTTATTCTCTTATAAATATCTGACACTGAAGAGGACTCCATTCTTTCATTTAGGAATAAATAATAATTATGATGCACTGAGACCAACTCCCGGAAATGACTTCTAAAAATACAATAAACCATCTCCTACAGCAGTTGTTGCTTGGTCCTCACCATCACTAATTTTCATAACAAGAACTGTCTATTTACAGTGTCTGACATGTATGTGATGACATTTAATAGTGAATGTAGTTTGGATTAGAGCCTTTAGTCATCAGGGACAAACCACATAGATCAAATGTTAAAGAAAATACTGTTTAATTAAAAATCTTAATGGCTTAGGCATGAAAACATGGCAACACAATGAATGCTGAGGATATTAAAAAGACAATAAATAAAATCATATTTACACAGGCAATAACAAAGCCATGAAGAAAACTTTTTAGTAGGCAAGTTCCTGTTGAAAAGGCTAGTTAACATGATTATACCACATAAATCATTAACCAGTGGCTCTGAGGGGAAATGTTTGTGTGTATGTGTTGTGCGAGCCAGCAGAGCCTCTGGCAGTGATGTCAGCCTCAAGTGTATCCTCACACAGCGGCACTTTGATGGTCAAGAGTTAGTCCCTGTTACTGTTCAAACGCTGAGATCAAGAGAGCACAAAGCCAAAAGACTGACAACACATCCTCTCAGTATCAGAACGAGCTGAGGGCAACATGAAGGGGCAGCTTGCTGCTTTGAAAGGCTGTGGGTCTGGGGCAATTAAAGCTGTAAGGTTTCTGTGGACTCACAGCGAGACAGAAAACTGAGATGCCAGACTCACAAACGTCAGCCTCAGTCTGCAGGGATGTGATCAACCTACACTTCACAGTTACAACGTGGTCTGAGCTTCTGCTCATTTAAATCCATTTCCTTTATGTTTTACATCAACGCAGCCAAAGTACTTTCATGAAATGAGACAAATTTTCTTTTTCAAGAGCATGGAGGCGTCCCCGAATGGACCAATAAACCAGTTTTAGAGTAGTGTAAGTAATGAGATACTCCAGTTGCACTTTGTGTTCACCAAATTTAAAAACAAAAGTGATTTCATATCAATGTGTTTTTATGAAAGCATATTTTTGCTTTTAGTAAACAGCACCTCAAAATTGCAGGAAAATTAAGTCATACTTGCAAAATAATTTTTCCACATTTCCCTGACAATGATATCAGATTGAAGAGATTTAGAAACTGTATTATCATTACATAGTTTGTCCACCAGGGGCCAGTAACATGATTATTTTCCAATTGATTGTTCATCAACCAAATTTAGGGAAGTTTCCATGACAATTGTATTTGTAAATTTGAAGTCTCAAATATTTTTGGTCTAAAAAAAAAGAAATAATTCTATCTAACTGGTTTAGATCTTTCCCATGATGCCAGCTGTGAATCAAATGACCCCATGTGAAGAAGTGACTCCAAGCTGTTGATACATTGTTATTGAAAGGGACAAAATGGCTCTAATAAAAAAACTGATGCTGTGTAGATTTTGACTTCATTCGAGCAGTAAATGTGGACTTCAGTGTTTTGGTTTCTCTGCTGTCATGTGTGCGTTGTGACACACAGAAGGCACATTTACTGTGTTTTACTGCAGAAACCAGACCGCAGTGGGGCTATTTTGGAGTAAAAGGAGAAATTGCACACATAGCTAAACAGAAACTTCTGACGTGTTTTCCTGTTTATGTGTGAAAGTGGAAATGAGAATGCTCAGCACTGTCTTGTTTCATGCAGTGTTCCTGAATATTCACATTAACACGAACGGCCTCTTTTTACAGTGAATGGAGTTTCTGGTACTATACATCTGTATTCTGCACTGATGTAACCCTGTACTTAGATCACACTCTTCGCTTTGATGACTCTGACATCTTTTCATCTTTGCTCTGAATGTGCCTCTGGTTGGGTTAATATACAAGCCCTCGTGTAGATGACATCAAAAGCCCACTGATAGGGCAATGCACCATCAAGGTAAAGGTGTGGTGCCTGGGAGTGACAGCTGCTCATTGTTGGTCCACTGGAAACACATCTGGGTGAAGTCCAGAGGAGTATTTAGCTTACTCAGTTTCATTTCTGTGTTAATTTTGGGAATTTTGTTGGAGAATTAATGTGATGAAGTTCTGATCCAACTAAACTGACATTTCAGTCACTCAGCAGGTCATTAAATAATTCATAGAAAGACTGTCGATGACAAATTCTCACTAGATGTTTCGCAATCGCCTAACACATTAACAGTGAGCCTCCATGCCAGCAGCTCTCTCTAAATCGACCTAAATGCTAATGCATGCTAACATGCTCAAGTAAAAAACCCTAAATGATGGGAGTGTCATCGGATCTGCAGGTATTAAGTTATAAACTAAAGTCTTGGACTTCAACCTCTCTCTACGTTTACAATCAGAAAATTTTGTGTCAGTCAATCAATCAATTAACTCATCGGGTCAGTTGAAATATTTCTAAATCGCTTTAAAAGGTTGTGTAGCAGCCGCTGAGTGACTGACCGGTCTGAGCCCAGAGAGAACACGGCTCCAGAGTCTGAGATTAGAGTATTTAAAAAAATATGAAATACTGCAGGTTATACTGTAAATCTAACATGAGTAAGGTAACAAAAATAAAATAAAATAAAATTCAACCACTGGAATGTCTCTGTAAGAGTGTGTCACGAATCCACAACACTGCCAACATTACTACATTGTCCCTATGTGCCCTTTCAGCATCGTCAGTACATACAACCAAATGCTTAATGCTGAGTACCTGAGTCCACATGACAACACACCACCTTCAGTCTTTTGCTTCAGAGCCTTCCATTTGATTTTTCACTAAACCCAGTGAAGCAGCTCTGGGTAGAAACACGGAACATGTGAGAGGAAATCTTAGTTCATGTTAAAGTCTTTTCACTTTTTAGTAAGAAACTATATGAGTATACATAAGCTTTAGACTAAATAAAACCAGCCTTCAGTGACAGGCCGCCTCGAAAGGCGGCAGGAAACCATGGAATTAAATGAAAGAATGAACTTCAGCCATTGTTAGTACCACACACAGCACAACACGTTATGAGAGTACTTGAACATTAAACTTGTTATTTCATTATAGAACCATGGTTAATCTGGGAGCTGCAGGAGATATGGAGTCATGTTCAACTTGTCAAATAACCATCGAAACAGAGCGAGCCACCGTGACGCGTACGACATGAAGCCCTGCAATACTGCACTGCAACTGAACATTCACATTCTTCAGCATGAGCGTGCGCACACACACGCACGCACGCACACACACGCACACACACACACACACACACCACTGAGTTAATCACTACATTTCTGACTGAACTGGTGTCGCTACATATTTGTACGCCACGATTTGCCAAAAGCCTGTAAAGCACCAAACTGAACGGCTGCCAGCAGTGGGACACAGAGTTTCAAAACACAGCGACCATTAAAGTCAGTGTAGCTTCAACAACACGTAGCTTAATGAGAGAAGGTACTGAGACTGAGGGGGAGACACTGCCACAGCACGGGTTGACCTCACCTGAGGTCAAAGCTTCACTACAGAGATCACACCTTCAAGGCTTCGACTCCCTGTGAATGCTGCGTTCAGGTCATATCAGATGTGTCTGCCTCCAGGACTGAGCCACTCCTTCAAACACACTGGACTAGAGGTTTGAGATTCTGAGGTTTCAATGTCAACTACTTAGAAATGGCATAACACGAGTCCAGATCCAGATAAAATTTTCACCCTAAAAAATACTTTTTATGGGTTTTTCAAGGATTGAAAAGTTGATGCAGCTGTTGTTATCTCATCATCTTCTCATCTTGTCATATGATGTGAATGCAGCATTACTCTCTCAGAGCGAAGCCTTTTGGCAGGTACTAGTGGCCCTGCAGGAAAGTGCTTGGTAAATGCTATCCATGATAATGGCACAGAGTGGAGACAGAGAGGAGACGGAGAGGAGGAGCGTCACTGAAGCAGCTATGTGGCGATGTGCGCCGTGGAGGGAATGGAGACAAACTCGCGCAGGATGTTCTTGGCCGTCTCCAGGTTGTTCTGGGCGATCATCAGGGCTTTCTGGATGTCCTGCATGGAGTAGCCTTGGGACATCAGGCATTCAATCTCCCCATTGAGGGCCAGGCTTCCAGGGCCCAGAGAAGAAGGAGGAGGAGGAGGGAGAGGAGGAGGAGGAGGAGGAGGAGAAGAGGGAGCCGAGGTGCCAGGGAGGTCTGGCAATGGAGCAGAGTATTCACGGTTCATGGGCCGAGGCCGTCGGTCGGAGTTGGCCCGCCGAGGGAGAGGTTTGGGGGGACGGGGGACAGGGGGGTCAGTAATTGGTACAAACAAACCTGGAAACACACAGTTAAGGACACAAGTTAGTTAACGGGACAAGTGTGTTAAATCTAAGAGAGCAATGAACACAGACACTTAAAGCTCTGTAGTAGACTGCACTAATGTTTTTAGGTAAAAGAAATCTTGGGGTTTGGGGTTTTGCCTCTGTAGCCGTCTCTCTTGGACACTCTTGCTTCTTCTGATCATTTCAGCATGATCGTGACAGTAGTTTACAGTATCATAGAGCGACAGCTGACCTAGATATTATTTACTCTAAATTTGAAATGAACTTCTGTTTGCTCAAGAATAATATTGAAATGCTGACTAAACAATCTGTGGTAACTGAAGTGATGAAGCCACACATTTATATGCAACACTGTCTTCTATTGTCATTATCATTGCCTATGTTCAGTGGTTTACTTGAGTATTTCCATCCAAAGAAAGTGGATTTTACCCATCAGCACGACTGATTTGCTATAAATGAGCCATTTATTTAACTCACCTGTGCTATAGGTCTGAACAGCTCTCATACTTGTTTACTATGAGCCACAAGTACAACCCAGTAAACAATATGATTTAGGGCCTTGCAGTGCAAAGATAATCTTTCAATCTGGGACTAGTTGCATTATACCCAAAGATTATTTTCAAAGGCATAAAAACTAGTAGAAATACATACTTGTTTCTACTGTGCAATCCATGCTTAGGGTGCAGAAGGCAGCTGAGGGCGCGCCAATATCCGACAGGGTTCTTCTGGTGGGATCAGAAGGGACGATCGGTCTGGGACAGTCGTAAACATCTTCCACACTAGTCTCCTCCTTCTTGTCCTGAGAATCCACTGCCGAACGCTGAGGATGGTCTGAAAAACAAACACCACAGTGATGATGACTGCGTGTAGTTAACATGCAATAAACAGTCCACATACAGTGGGTGACCAAAAATAAAGGAAATAGAAAAATAGAAATTCATGTTCTATGTAACATTATATCTAAGAAATATGAAAGAATACGTCCAGTTTTGGTTGAGTTTGCATCTGTTACTTATTTAGTCACTTCCAATTTCCTCTAATTTACATGAAATAAGCTCCTCATTCTTTACATGACATAAATTCAACGTAACAAGGTTATTTATACCAATAGTAAAAACTGAGTCATTGTATTAGGGGCTCAGTGTCCGGGGTAATGCAGGCACAAGAATAAAAAAAAAAGACAACTAGACTGTTTTATTTATATTTTCCCATATGACTGATATTTTTAGTGTGTTGTTACCCAGTTCTGGGGCCTGTGCTGTCTCAGATGAACCAGCCTGAGCCTGGATGTTACACATGGACTCGTAGACTTGGGGATCTTCAGAGTCACAACAACAATCAACACCCGGCTCACTGATGGGAGAAAGGGACAGAGAGAAAAAAAAAGACTGCTATTATTAGCTATTCATTAGTGTACACCCGGCCTTTATACGAAATCTATTCCTGTAAAAAAATGATCTAGGTTTCTGAAATGTGATTTTTATCAGGAGACCTGTGGCTGTACCTGGAACTTAAACTAAATAAAGCAACTACTAACTTCAGTTCAACACATACGAAAACATATTACCAATATAAGAGAAAATAAATTATGTATTTTGTATGTACAGCTCAGTGGCAGAAAAAACAGTATATTAAATAAATTACTTTTCTACTTGCAACAAAATAAAATGGGAGCAAAAGAGCAACACTATTTCACATCCTCTGATGACACAACTTGAGAAACTGTCATTATGTCTGCCTCAAACATATATTTTAGGATGACAACCTATCACATAGCTACCATCAGAAGTATGTGGTGTGTGGATCCTGGTCCAGTATTTTAGACTCATTATACCAAAGAGAAATTCTTCTCAAGCACTGCAACTACTTCTCCTTTGAAAAATGTACTCAAGGTTGTGACACTAGGGAATAGGTAAAAGGGAGGTATTTGTGAGTTTCAGAAGGAGGCACCACTTGACAAACAAACCTGAAGCTCCAGAGCTCCCTGGTGGACATAAAAATTACTGCTCTGGATATATTATTGCTACATTCAGTCCAGCGTCCAGCCACCATAGTCCATATACATTCGCCCAGCACTTTATTAGGAACCTGTACACTTGCTTATTCATGTGGCAACAGTGCAACACATAAAATCTTGCAGATACAGGTCAGGATCTTCAGTTAATGTTCGCATTAAACATCAGAATGTGGAAAAATGTTACCTCAGTGACTTTGAGCATAGCAAGAGAACCAGTTAAAAACCCTTGGGATGTGGTAAAACGGGACTTGACAAATATGTTTACCTGATGTCATTGTGTTGGTTGGCCTGGGCCGGTGGTGGAGGCACCAAGGAGCCTGTTATTACCCAGGGAACACCAGTGGCAGGAAGAGAGGTGGGACTCATGTACTCATTCTCCTCACCGTCAGACGGCTGCTTCTCCCCACTCAACATTGCTGACGCCGGCAGAGACCTGATCGTGCACATACAACAGAAAACACAGTGAGATTGTCTCTGCTTGTTTCTTTCGTAGTCAGATTAATTTATAAGAAATCTGAAGGCAAAAAAGTATAAAACGGAAAATATACAACTGAGTTTGACAACATCACTTAACACAACCAAACACACTGTACAGACACTGATACGTTTTGATGTGACTGTAACCTTTATTAAAACTATATGTAAATGGATTTTGTGTGGTTTGTTATTTCCTTTGCACTTGAAAGGTAATAGCCTTTGCAATATTGTATATATTATATATTTTCCTTTCTTCAGAAGATAGAGGGAAAATATTTTCAAACTTTTATTCCATTTCATTTGTGCAAAAATATTGTCTTGTGGTTTTTTGTTTTTGTTGGATGAAGGTGGTTGTCTGTGAGAGTGAGGCTGGTGATGAGCTTCGCGATATAATGGACCAAAAGCCATTTTCCGTGTTACTTCTTGGTGTAGATTCATCCATTTACAACCATTTGTGCCTCTCAGGTCTTGTCACCGACCTGGACCTCACAGCTGCAGAGCTCCATACCTGGCAGCCAGACAGTAGATGGCATTGGTAGCTGACTGTGGTTTGATTCCCTCTCCGCTGGCTTCATTGCTCTGGGGGGTGGAGGACAGAGCTGGCGGGGCCTTGGTTACAGGACGTGGGACCATGTAGTTGGAAGCCCAGGCTGGCTGGTCAGGGGTGGAGGGCAGGGGCCTCCTCTGGAGTCTGGAGTCCTGGCAGACAAGAGAGGGGCGGTCTGGGGGGGGAGGAGGGGGCAGTTCTCTCAGGGCTGGAGGCAGAGGTAGAGGCTTGTCTCTGTGAGTGGCTGCCATCTGGGGAGAAGGTGGGAGTGATGTTGTTGATGTTATTAACCAGCATGAGGTGTTTAACATTTACAAGAATGTGTGATATCTGAAAAGATAGTAGGGGAGAGTGCTGTTAACACATACACACTTACCTTGGCTGTGGCTCCCTGGCCCAGTGCACTGTGGGAGCTGGAGGGTCTCTGTTGCAAAAGGTCCAGTCGGGGGGGCACAGGGGGCAGCTGAGACACTGGCGATGGTGGACGCTCAACCTGCACAGTCACACACTCAAAAATGTTGCACAGAACCAGCAAAGCAATTAATCTAAACTAGAGACTTCTATACTAGATGTCTATAACTAAAAGCTTCAATCAGCGGTGACTAAACATATCTGACATTTTATTATTGAGACCAAATCTACTCAGGTGAGTGTCAGGTTGATGTTTATCTACCTGAGGCTTCCTGACATATAAACCATGTCTGTGCTCCCCTTACCTTGGTACAGGCCAGCCTGCTCATGACCAGGTGCTGGTCCTCCAGACGATCGTCTTCTTCCTCATCATTCCCAGCCGCTTCTGCTCTGCTGGACCCCTGGAAACCAGCAAAGGAAGCACCGCTGGCCTTTGGGTGGAAAGGGTCCACCACGATGGGCTCTGTGCCTTTAATCTCACACCGGCAAAATGGGCAGCCTTGACCCTCCGACTCCTGATTATACACACAGGGAGCAAAGAGGGGAGAGTGAGGCCATCGCCAGATATGAAATTCTAGATGGGTTGATGTAATAAAAGTGATGATAAAAACAAAAAGTAGCACTGTTTAAATGCTCTAAGTTCTTCCACACATTCATGTCAGACCTAAGTTTACACAGCACATATCCCATTAGTACAGAACAGTCATGTCATAATGACATAAATAATGTCATAAGATACACTAATTATTTTCAACCACTTCACCTCTCTTTTGCCCTTTTTATCAAATGAAAAGCTTGGGTCACATTTTGCGCTCGGAGCAGCTGGAAGGCTTTCATTGTGAAATATAAGTGAAGAGAAAGTATTATGTCATTGATAGTAACTTAAAAATGGCCAGCCTGAAGCCAACACAAAGCTCAATCAAGCCAAATCTTTCCACCGACAAGCAAAATAAAGACAGGCTTCACTTCTGTCTGTTCACAGAGGTGGGTTCTGTTTAAATTTTAGGGTGTGTAGTTGACAACCTCACCTGCCAGGCAGTCAGACAGGAGGTGCACATCAGGTGCCTGCAGGGCTCAATCTTCACGTCCTTGTCGTTCTCTGCACAAATCTTACAAAGCTGGAAAGTGGAGCCCATCTCACAGTACAGCTCATACTGCTCCTACAGGGACAAAGGAGGAAGAGATTCTTTATAGGGAAAATTATATTTGTTAACACTTAATGATCAAGTCATTCTGAAAGGAGGGGGTATATTCATTCATGATTATCAGTGAAAATGGAGTTTATCTATCTAGCCAGCATTATAATTGTCTATATATCGTAGATTAACATGGTGGTACTAATTTGCATAGTGCATCCTTTCTCCTGTGTAAATATTTCACATGTGTGCTTTGTACTAAAAACTGTTTTCCCAAGAATCAACAAAATGGTTGACTGAGAAACAAATATGGTCAAACCTGAGTAACTTTGATGTGGTCCTGTGGAGATGGTTCACACAATCCAGTTAGGTCTGGGTTCTGCGCACGGCCATCTGGGAACAGATAGCTAGAGATACACAGCATACATTATTCACACACATACATACACAGCTCAGTATCATATCACATTTCTTTACTTAACTTAAAAACCAAAATAATGAGTTGAAAGTCACTAAAGTTGGGAATAACTCATGTGTTATTGTCATTACAGAAGAGTCCTTTCACATTACAGTCACTTTTTTCTGTTGTCCAACAATTTTTTACAGTCACGGTGGAGGAAGGTTTCATATTCTAGACAGAAGTCAAACTTTAAAGACATATTTTATGTGAAGCATTCCTTGTGTGCTGCACATGATGAATGCTGTAATACATGAGTACAAAAGAATCACTTATTGCCAAAGCTCGATGTGCAGACTTTTTCATGGCAAAAATGTTTTCAGTTTTACCAGTGATGTATGTGACCCTTCAGGATCCCCTCATATAAACTGTAGTATTCTGTGAAGCTGAAGTGATACATGTTCTGTTTGTGATTAACACAAGTGATATATACTATGTCATAATCATTTCACGTGGACTTCTTTGCCTTTCTTTGAAAGACAAGAATCTATTTATTGTGCAAGTGCAACAGACTGTAGCTGTGTTAGATAAAAGATAAAATGAATAAACAAATTACTGCTGGTTTGTGTGTTAAGAGTTTACTTCAATATGCTGACAAAAAAATTCTGGAGTCATTTTGGCAATCTCTAATTTCTTCTATACCCCAAAATATATAAATTGGTGCTTTGACGCTGCAGTGTCACTTGCAGTTGGAACTCACAATCCCTCTCTGTATCCATCAATGAGGGCTTGGAAAAGTGGTTTGTTATGGGGGATGGTCTGCAGGATGTTGCCATCAGCTGTCACGTAGCCGATCGCCCACTGGCCCAGCCGGGTGCAGCTCAGCCTGAAGATGTAACTGAAAGAAATACGACAATGAACACAGTCAGAGTTCAATTGCAATAACATGTTTAATTTTAAGTTGGGAATCTGACTAATGGATCCATCCAAAATATTTTTATTTCAGTTGTTCCAGGTATTTCTGGTGTATGCCGGATAAATATGCAGAAATGTTTTTTTTAATGTTCAGAAATTAATTTTGTGCCTCTGTGGTTCTGAGGTCTCATCTGTGTCTTACCTGCCAGGTTTGTGGATGAACCTGTGCAGCCTGGCTTTGACCTCGTCATAGGTTAGGAAGGCCATATAACCAGGGTGTGTGACTGCCAGACTGTTCCAGTTCCTTAGAAGAGACGACCATGGCTACAAAACACAGGCACACACAAAAAATGTGGAATCTAATTTTTTCATGTCAAGTCTTTATTTAACTTGATCATTTTAAGCTATTAACAGTGTTTTGTGGAGTTACGCTACATGAAGCTACGCATGAGTTGATGCATTCCATCAACTCATAACAAACACACAAGCATGCAAGCATTACACATTCCTTCTGATGTTTCACATTATTACACTGATTAACTAATGGAGGAAACGTACTAATAACAATGGGCATCTTTAATTAATAACCTATCAGAAGAATAATCAATTATAAGCTATATTAATGATAAGTTACAATAAATGAGTAAAAGTAACCTGTGAGCTTATAAAATGAAGAGGTGCAGGAGACATCAGACCACAACTAACACTAATGTGCCCGATGTTACGTCTGGGTTTTATGAAGAATTCATAAAGGTAGATTCAGACTTGTTAATTCTACATAACACCCACAACACACCACTGTTGTGAGCCTTACCTGGAAGAGCCTGGTGAAGATGTCAAACTCAAAGACAGAGATGTAGTCATTGCAGGTGAGGTCAATGGTGGACTTTAGGGCCATGGCCTCCAGGCCTGAGCTGATGGGGTGAAACTCGTGGAGAGCCTGACGAAATGTCCTCCATGGCACAATGGTCCTTCATGTGTAGGAAGGAGTAACAGAAGTGGCAGTGGCAAGTTGTATATGAATCCAGCCACTAACTATGGTTTGAACTCAAAATTTTCTCAAAACCTAAAGCTCAGAAATAATTTGTGCTTGTAAACACAAATTAATAGCTCAAACCTGTGATATTAACACAAGCATACCAAACTAAATTTAGTTCACAACTTCTTCTTTTGACCTGGCTAGGAGAGTAGGAACTTACTTGTCCCCAAAAGACCTTCTCCAAAATTCAGCAGCATCAGCTTTGGTGATCCTGAAGTTGTCACCCTGAAACAGGCCATTGGGGAAGATGGCTTTTAACTCTGCCAGCATATGACTGAAGATCAGAGACAGTTTGGTGAGGTTTCGCCTAAATTAGAGGATGAGAAAGAACAAGAAATAGAACGAGAAATAAATACAAGGACATTATCAGATTAAGTTCTGATCTGAAGTTATTTAACAAATGCATGTATACATGAACAACAATTACACTTTATTATTTACAGTTAAGATTTTTTTATTCCTCCAAATGCTTTTTAGTCAACCACAGCAATTTTGCACTTAAACAAACAGATACCATTCAAACCATTTAACATGCGAGTCAAATAATGAATTTATTAAGAGTTTGAAACTGGGGCTCTGGCCTTACATTTGTAGCTGTTGATTTCACACTTATATACATACTTAAATATTATTCTATTTATACTCTTCAATCATATAAGCATACAGAGGGAACATGGTACAATAAGCTGCAGCTTCACAAAAACATCTTGAACATGGAGCCCTAAATGGAAATGCTTGATAAATATCAGACTGAATCAGAGGAAGGATGAACTTTTGCTTCGTAATGGTTTTCTGAGAAAGAGGAAGTGGATGTGATTGCGACAGCTTAATCACGTCTTTACCATACAGTTGACTGATTTTGTATTTTCAGCTGGTCTACTTTCATCACATGTTAGAGACACATTCCACCAGTATCACGAAACGTTTAAAATAGGGTGGAAAAACTTTTCGGCAACTTTATAGAGATAAAATAAATATACAACAGAACAGTGTATTTCAGTTTCTTTCCTGAGGTGTAGTGGTTAAAGCCCAAATATGGACTATAATTATGCCAATAGGTCACTGCAAACTTAATGTTGACCTAATGGAATAACTGCTGTTCAAAAATTAGGCCACTGAAAGCTTAATGAGTCACTCTGACATGTTTCTAAATTCTGATTCATAATAGTCTCGTGGTGATAAAACACTAAGACATGCTAAGTGGTCAGAGGACTCACACAGATTGGAAATACATAGGTTTTATTAGGTAGGTAGTATTTAGATGAGACCAAATTGCTGAATCAACCGATACTATGTCTAATTCTGTTCTGTAAAGACAGAGAAAATTAATGTTTAGTTTGTAGGACATATAACAGTCCCTGCTTTACAGTTCTTTTCTTTGCTACACCCCAATGTAATATCCTGCTCGTGAGCCTACCTGGGCTGGGAGTTCTCTTCGTACATCCTCTCCTTGGTCTCTTTAAAAAGGCTCATCGTCTGCTTAGTTTTGTTGGTCAAGTTCTCCATAACCACACGAAAATACTCATTTTCCCCAAGGATCTCCATCTTTCCCTCATATCGGGACAGGATGGTGCGTAGATGCTGGTAGGTATCTGGAAGCAGGTCCAGGATGTAAGGTGGGCTATTCTTCAAAGCCACCTTGGGATTCTGGCACAAACGCACCACCTGGACCGGAAACACAAAGCCCCTTTCAGAGTCCTTAAACATGTAATGACAACATCCTTTGGTAATACGATCTCTCTGTCTGACAATTCTTGGTCTTGCTGAAGAGAAACCATCTTTAAAGAGTAATTGAGCTCTATTACAACTTGGGTCTAAGTCTCTTTCTGTGGAGTTGATTTCTATCAGCCAAGATGTCATGACATTCAGTGAAGTTATGGCTGAGATCTGGGAAGACAGCGACAGAAAAGGTAGATCAAAGCTGGAGCATGATAATTGTTCGAGACTTCAGGTAATCATTTTACCACTACTCATCTGACTGCATGTGATACAACTCCAACTTTACAATGTTATGGGGATATTGCGACCCTAAAAATTGGCATTTAACTTGGCAAGTATGACATTTTTATTACTGATGACAATAATAGTCAGTGCCAGGAAAACAAGTTGTAATAAACTAGAATTATCCTGCAAGACTAGAGAGACAAAAAAAATCATTTTTGATAACAAAGCAATGGTAGTGTCAGAGAGAGTAGTGGAAGTGTCCGTGCAGTGATTTGCATGTGGAGTATCTAAGTTTTGCTGGCTGTTACAGCCAGATATAGTGACTTGATGTAAGTGCTGACTTGATGCTCAATGTAGCAGTTACTTTTAGCATTTTATCAGTAAGATCAGGAACAATGGGGTTCTGGGCATTTTTTTTTTTTTTTTTTTTTTAAATTTATATTATGTGCAGGTGTTATAAATAAATAGAGCAACAGGTGGTGCTCTTAATGTTTGCTTTGGTTTATAACATGGCACTTTATAACAGCAACATGAAAATATTAACAATATCTATGATGTTAATATGCAACAATTTGGAAAATGTATGCCAAAAATAAAGCCCTAAAAGTTAAGTTCAACTCAACCATTTGTTCTGCTCACACAACAAAAAATTCCTATATAATATAAACTACCTATCGTTACACAGTTCCACTGAGGCAATAAACACCATATCCTCAGCCAGTCCTAAGAGGGAACATACAGTTTAATCAGGGTATTAAAAGTTTTAAAACCTCATTCAGCAAAAGGGATCGGTCCTTCCCATGCGACGTGGTGGCACATCATATTGTTGGTGAAAATGAAGCAGCACAGCCACGTCTTTGCACAGCACAGGCATGCAATGTTATATCATACTCTGTCTTTATCTGATGTCATCTCTCTTTATGATCCAGCCCTCTTGAATTAATCTCCTGTGAACTCTTGTCTCCTCATCTCTCTCTCTCTCTACACCCTTCTCTTCTGTCTAACACAGTTAGGATTGTGTTAAAGATGAACCAGAGTGACAGACAGCAAGGAATATGCTGTTCAAAACCAAGGCTTTTCCCCACACAACACAAACATAGCTCTCTTTTTTTATTCTACCAAGTGTAGGGTGTTTTCCCAGGGATCTATGGGCCTTTGGTGTTTCCACTAAATCCATGGCAAATGATCAACAGATTATTGTCACTGACCTAATTCGCTATAATTTATCCCAATGAGATAATGCATGAGGGACACTATTGTACCTCAGGTCTTCTATAGCACTTTTAGTTTTCCCATATGGATAACAGACAGCTCCACAAGTCTATTTGCCAAATTGAATATACAAATATATTTTGTATGGATCTCTGAAACTAAATCTTATGCCAACAGGTTAAGACAAAAGCGTGTGTGGAAATGATGTGAAAGTTCAGGTCTTAGGTGCTCATCTCCAAACGATGATCAAGAAAAACAGGGACGTGGCAGTGAATACGCACAATTTCGGTACCATGTTTGATGAGTATTACGATTTTTTTTTTTTTTTTTTTAAACACACAAAAAAAATGTCAGTACCTTATCCATGAGTTTCCAGCATTTCTCCACCATTTTCTTATCGACCACGGCAGGTTGGTGAGGCTGAAGAGGCTGCTGGTGGGGCTGAAAGGCGTCCTTCATTAAGCCGATGAGACCGGCGCCCCTCCTCGGATTTCCGGCCATTAAATCGGTCGGCGACCGGGGGTTAGCCCCGGGGCTGAGGCTGACGACCAGGAATTATTCTTGACACGTTTTTTGTTGTTGTTGTTGTTGTTTTTGTTTTGTTTTTTCTCGGCAAAACAATCGCTATTTTTGCGTCCTCTCTGCCCTTAACATTGGTAATAATTTGTCATGCAAAGGCTGTTCAAGAGCAGAACAAAAAAGGCTGTGTGTACACTGTACGCGACGCAGCTAGCTAACAAGCTACATTTGAAAAGCCTCTCTGTGTGACTCCGTCGCCAAATACAAGCTCAGGACATAGTCGTTATGTTGTGTCTGCCCTCTTAGCTATCTCTTCCTGACGACGGCGAGTTAGAGCCCCACTGAGCTATCAACCCGGCTTATTATAGACCCAGGGTGTTAATAAGCCACATAGAGCGATCAACAAACAGGTTGAGCAGCAGCTCCAGCCAACGACAAGCCAGAAGCTTGAGTAAACACGGATGTCCGGCTGCGACCTTCAAAATAAAGGCATGGCCAGCGAACATGTAAAGCTGGTGGGGGAAAATGCGGCAAAACACGCGTCGAAGGAGGTCTGTGCAGGGGTGGGATAGATAGATAGATAGATAGATAGATAGATAGATAGATAGATAGATAGATAGATAGATAGATCTATGACTTCTTCATTGCTCTTAAGAGGTTTTGAGCAGTTAACAACTTTCTATCTGTTCTTTAAATAATTGGATTTTTCATGTATTGTTTATTGAGTCTTAACAGTTGTGTAATACTTTTCATGTCAATGAATAAAATTCAGAAGGGGAAATATAAGTTTTTTAATCAAGTATTTTATTTTGCGGACTGTGTGACTAATGTGTCTGTGGGTGTGAATATAGTTGCATGTGAAGTGTGTAGTCAGCTGCATCCTGGGAGACAAATTTAGAGCCATAAAACACCATAACGTACACTAAAAAGCAGTGAGTGAATTAAATAAAACATTATCTGTAGTAAAGGGCTTAAACCACAAAAAAAAAAAAAATAATAATAATAATACAAAACAAAACAAAAAAAAACCCCGGTGTGGTGACCACACATGAGCTGCAGCAGTGCAGCAGAGATGACTATCACACCAACAACCATTTAATTACTATGATGAATGTCAGCGGCTGCAGTGGCTGAGCAGCTCGGCCTCAGTCCAGCTCGAGTCAGCAGTGCTTCTGGGTGGCCATTTCCTCACATTACAGCTGAAGGAGCCACAGCCAGGCATGGACACGAAGGTATATGCTGGGGAGAAATCTGCGGCAACCCGGTTCCAGTCACAGCTGCAGTAAATGTAAATAAATTGTAAATAAATAAAGAGAGCCAAAGTGCATTGGGCCTAAAACTTGTTTTATTGAGACAAAGATGAAATAGACTGAGGTCTGCAGAAAACAGTGCTTGTTAAGACAGCTGGTCTTGCATTTTTGGGCCTCCTGTGTCTGAAAAAAAGTGAGGAACTGTACAAACAGGGTTTCAGATGTATGATTTGCAACTGCCAATCCATTCATGCATAGTTTGAGAGAAACAGGAATAGCTGCTGTACAGGGTATTTTACAGAACTTCTTTAGATTCACTTTTGTGGCTTTGTTCAAGTTTTAGATGTTTTGCTTCAATTTCAATGCATTATAGATTTGTGTAAAATATTGGTAGCAGCATATTCTGGTAGAATATTTCTATGTATCCAATAGCGGTTTCTGATATTTTTCTATATGTGGCATCAACTGTTTATTCATGTTATTATTAACAATATTAACAGTTACATTTGTAGGTCTGCAACCCTGAAAACAGACACTCAACAGTTCAATCACTACATTTATATTATTCTTGGTTTAATTTATTAAATCACTTTTAGCTTTTGCCATCATATTGGTTGTTTACAGAGAACGTACACTCTTTCATAATATGATAAAACAATTCATTAAAGCTTCTATACTTATGATTCGAAAGTTTGTAACTTAGACTTGAACCACGTAATGATGGCGTGAGAAATGGTACAGGAGTCAGAGAGATTATAATTACAACATGTACACAGGTGTTTCCATATGGGGCACTTAAGACTCACTGAATGCTTTGATGATCATGTAAATTATATGAGTCATGTCCTTTGGTCTTTCATACTTACAAGGTCTCACAATGTTAAAACTGCATTCTGACTTAGTTTTGGTTGACTGTTCTCTTCAGTACTTGTTTACATTTGACAATTTATTGTGAAGATTTTCAATTTATCAGTTTATCAAGTCTCAGGAGTCTCTTGACTCACAGGTCTAACAAATCCTGTAGTCCCTTAAGCTGCCATAGACAGGACTTTGACAGACAGAGTGCCAGTTCGGACCAGATCAGTCAAACTCACCGGAGCGAGTACCATTTCAGTGACCACCTCTTCATTCAGTTCACAATTACAGATGCAAGGCTACATTTAAGGCAGCAAAGTGTGTGTTCTTCTTCTTATTTACTTTACTCATACTACCCTGAGTATTGTGAATCCTCTGTAGGCTGTTCAGCATTTAGCCCTCCGAACGACCTATCGTTAAGGAGCTATCCCTGAAATGAGACACAGTTCAAGACATGTCAAAGTAGTCTAGACTCCCAACTCTGGTGGTACAGGTTTCCTCTGCATCATCAGATTAGTTTATATTGGACTTCCCTGAAAGCTCAAAGCAATGTTCAGCAGCTGAGCTCCCAGCTCTGCCTGCTGACCTCCAGGTAAGAACTCTGCAGACAGCTCTCTGTAAGTGCTGCAAACTCTGCGCTCGTGAATGTCCTCCCTATGAATTGCATGTTTCCATTTATGTCGCGCCTCACCATATAACACTACCAAAGACCTTCGGGGAAGATGCACTGCTACACGGACCTCCTCTCCCAGTCCAAACTCCGGCAGTCCCTCTTCAAGCGACATGGTGAGTTTAGTGTTTGATAACATGTTGATGGTGACCAGGCGCTCTCCCCACAGCCAGGAGTCATCTAGGTGTGGATCGATAGCAGAGCCTCGCTGTGGATGGTAATCCAGATTGCACTGCTCCACTGGTTGAAAGCCTGCTAGACTCGGCTCTTGCTGCATCCTTAGCACTAGATTTTGGCTTGAAGCAGGAAGTCCAGTAAAACCCCCCATACGTACTTTCCGTTTCTTGAAGTTCACTTTTGGACCAAAGTCCTGTAACAATAGGAGAGGAGACTTTTGTTTATTTCATGATGTTTTAATAACAAAGGTATTGATGTCACACACATACAAAATATGCCCTAATAACACATGTTAGAATCTGTAGACTTAGACAAGCAAATGTTGGTTTTCATTGGACTATGTGGACAACATAACCTGTTTCCTTCGACCAGACTGCGACTGATTCCAGACATCCTGGTCCATCAAGTTTATCAGCACCCTCTCCTCCTCTTCCGATATGAAGTTCTCCCACAGAAAGACACCAGGAAAGGGGAAGGATGCAGCATCTTTGCAAATAGCAAGCCTCCTCTCAGAATTGTAGAGGAAATGATGCACAACCTTCACATAAAAAAAGTGAAATGCAAAAAAATTACCAAGTATGTAAAATTGTATGTAATGGCTTGATTATCTCAAATTTGAGGATTTTCTGTATTTTCTCTTATTATTGCCCCGATAACTAAAATATACTACTAAATATGATGTTTGTTATTGACTGTGGGTAGTTTTGATGTGCATTTCTCACCATTTTCAAAGTTCATGACTTTCAGTCACATACAAATATAGTAATTAAAGTGTCACCTCAACCAGCTGCAACAGTAAAATGCTGTTTACACCTTCATGCATCAGTAATAATCAAATGATGTGCTCCAAGATAGTACAATATTAAGTGGGGTCATTTTACTACATTGAATACTTTAACCTTCATATTTGTACCCGAGTAATATTTTCAAAGTAGGCCTTTTACTTGTAATGGTGTATTTTACTTTGTGTTAATAGCACTTTTATATAAGTAAAGGATATGAATACTTCCTCTTCCAGTGCTCCCTAGTAGGGACATAACAATAAATGTGGAAATATGCATTGACATAACGAGAAAAGCTCAAGAATTCAGTCAGTAAGAATTTCTGTTTTTGTTATAATCGCAATAAGTTAAGAGGGTGGACTGTCCTTTGAGGGCACCCGTAGCTAGTTGTGACTAGTGCTAGCATTAGCTGCGTTCATTTCCTGGCGATTAAAAAAAAAAAAAAAAAAGTAAAATCTAGTTTTAAATCAGAAATATTTATTTACCTCATGTCCACTATCTTCCAGCTGCCCCTTTCCCTTAAACTTTTCACATATGAGACACCGCCGGATGCCTTTACAAGCGCACGAAGTGGCGCCGTCACTGCTGTCGGGAGCCATCGTGCTTCGGCTTCTTCTGCTGCTGGCTACTCGGCTAAAAGAGAACAATACCGCCACCTACCGGAGGCTGTGGAGAAAGAGTATTTTATACTAACCATCTGTAGAAACATAATGAAAATGCCCCTGCAGTATCTTGTAAAGCCATAAAGAATAAAATATCTGTCTATCTATCTATCTATCTATCTATCTATCTATCTATCTATCTATCTATCTATCTATCTATCTATCTATCTATCTATCTATCTATCTATCTATATAGGATACGAGAATCCGCCATAATTAGTATAGTACTTAAAAATTGCGATAATAATAACTATATATTACCCAAAGGTATACCACGGTGTATTGCGGGATCCCTGGGGGACTGTGGCAACAGGGTATTTGCCTGTGGGTCAATACTGTGTTCTTGCCTGGCAGACTGAGCTCAGGGTAAAAAACAAATAAACAAAAACACAGAAACCACGCCCACCGGATATACGTAGATTTTCCCCGGGAAATCTCGGTTTCTGCACGGGCAACAAGTTCACTGAAGTCACTGAAGTGTAAGTAACTTTATCAACAAATATTTGTTTAAAAAATCGTACACCTGATGGTTTTTTTTTTAATGTGGCAGGAAGTTTGTATTGTTTTCTAAAAGTCTAAAATAATTGGTTTATTATCTATAATATTGATTTTGTTGCCTAGAAACACAAACGTTGCCTTCAGCGTGGCTAGCTAAGCCATGTTTGTCAGAAAGAAAACCATTTGGTATTTAAGTATTATAATTTACCTTAACAAGTATGTCCTGGTGTAACTTAAAAATAGAGTTTACACAGGTAAGATAAAACATCTGACAAGCTGTTGTTCGAGCTACACGAACTAAAGTTATTACTTAGTCCTGTGCGCGATTTTAGCTAATGTTGTGAAAATTACCTTTTATTTGTGTTAGATTTCAGTGAAGGTGGGTTTTTTATTGACGGAGACATCGTATTCATGAAACAGATTCAATAAGATAAATATTGTTTTGTTTGCCAAGCGAACAATGAAAGAAAGAAAAAGACTTGTTGACCAATGTACCAGAAATGCCACTGCTGAGGAAAACAATGTTTATTGTCGACATTATATATATATTAAGAGCTGTGAGACTTGAAAAGAAGAAGATTTAATGTAAAGAAGTTACTTTGAACAAAAAAATGCTGCTTTTTTTTTTATGTTTGTGTTAAAACCCATAGTATATTAACTCACAAGTCAGTGATACCTGTGCACAAGAGGAGTGGCTCAGCTGATTTGAAGAGGTAGAAAGTCTGATTTCATCCACATATTTGCAATTAGGTTGATCATAAACACACAAAGAGGATTATAAATAATTGTATGGCAGATCTTAATTTCACAATAACCTACAACCCACCACCAACAATAGGGAGTAGTAACCTGACTGGAAGGCCTTTAAGCTATGTGCTACAACTAAGCACACGCAGACAGGTCGCCGATCGTTGGTGGGACTGTGTGAAACCATCAACAGAAGTGTGTATTGCTTCACCTATATGCTTATTTACATTGAAATGTGTGTTTGTATGTATGTTTTAATGGAGAATACTCCTATGTTCAAAGAGCAAATGATCAGAAACCAGTTTTTCTGAATTCCACGGATTGAATTTCTCAACTTGCTGCAGCCGTATAGAAGTGTAATCAAGGTGTGGTCAGTAGACCATGGTATCACTGTTCAAGCTGAAGAGCACTTCTGATGCTGTCTGTTAAACCTCAGTTCACATCCAGACTTGAACCTTTCTTTAACATCTGCAGTTGTTTCTCCCTTTTAAATTGTGTTCCTCTCGACAGATAACCAATGGAGAAAATAACTGAGAAGCTTCTACTGGAGAAAGGCTCTCCAAAAACCAACAAACTTGAGAAAATCAACGCACTGAAGTAAACAAGCTTTTCTTTCTCCACATTAGAGACACCTCTGGAGAAAAGTTTCAGTGGTTTTAATACCTATGGGCAGCAAGACATAGTTTGAAAGTGGTGTTATAACATGATGAGCTCCTTTAAAAAAAGGAAGAAATAAATGGATATATGGAAATATTGAAATATTTTTGGATATTGTTTACGATTGTGATTAAGGAACCCTAATGTTAACTACATGCTTGGAGTAAATAATGCAGAGATAAAAATAAATAGTTGCCACAGAGTCATAAGATCATTAAGCAATATGTTTGAATTGATTTCATGGTGTGTGGAAACACTAACTTGAATCTCTTTGCTCCTCAGTCTATCTAAAATGGGCCTGGAGGCTCAGGACTTGCCAGTCAAGCTGCTGTCCAGTCTCCAGTCCCTTGAGCGGTGGGATCTGTCTGGGAACAGACTGCAGGAGTTGCCCAAGAACCTGAAGCTGCCTGCGCTTCGCTATCTGGACCTTAGTGACAACCAGATGGAAGATGTTACAACTCTGGAGTCTCTAAGCGGTTTAGAAGAGCTTAGGATGGAGGGCAACTTTTATGTCACTGTGAGGGCGAAGAGCAATTCTGGAGCAAAAATGTTCACATTTGTCATGTTACCTCTATTATATCTTAAAAAGGACTAAACCCTTATGTTAGCTCATTCACTACAAATCCTTTATATAGCACTGTGGACCAGTGGTCACCAGTGTTGTGTCACAGCAAGAAGTTTCTGTGTTTGATTCTGAGAGGCAGCTTGGGTCTTTATGTGTTGCATTTGCATGTTCTGGTTGTGTCTGTGTGAATTTACTTCTACTGTTCAAAGTCATGCAAATTGTGACCTGGACACACACAGCTTGTAGCTCTGAGTGTGCATGTGAATGGTTGTCTGTCAACTCTGGCTCTATTCATACCTGGGATTAGCACGTGTCAGGGGTGATCCAATCACAGTATGTAAGTCAGTTCACACCTGGCATTAAGGTTCGTCTCCACATGCATCTCGATTGACCACTTGAGATCAGATCTCACTCCCCACTCTATATGCAAGTAAACACATACATCACTTCCATTTGCAAAGACCAAACACACAATTAAACACACAACTAAAATCCATCTGTATTTTAGTCACTAGTTACTGCTAGGCTCCAGAAACACTCCTCAACAGAGGAGTCACAATAAAGGTAGAAAGATGCAGGTCGGAGTTTGGAAATGAAATATAACTGTGTCTTTATGTATTTTTCAGTGCTGCTAGACTAGACTTGACAGCTGATGTTGCTTTTTTTTCTTCAGGTGAGTGATAATTACAAGCTGATGGCGTTGTTGCCCAACCTGAGGATTTACAACGGTAAAGATGTCAGTGTTACTACCAACCACTTGCGAGGTTCCTACACTAACGTCCTGAAGACCAGGGTATGAAACTAATTGCTCATTTGTTGTTTTATTGACTGTTGTGTGAGTAATACAGTATTGTATTGTGCTGAAAGTGAAATATCAGCCTTTCACTGTGCAGGCTTGTCCTTCTGTCACTCAACAAACTGTCCTTGGTTATTTTAGGTTATTGCACTATGGGAGAAGAGCTTCCGTCTCCCGGATCTCATCACAGCAGAGAAACTGTCCAGTTTGGAGACTGACTTTGTCAACAGTGCCTGTCAGAAGATTAAATTTGGACCCAGTTCAGTTGCAGACTTTACTAAGTGGAAGGTAGCTGGATGTTATAGACATTGCGAGAGACATGTTCATTTATTATGACTTCTGTCACTTTTAGTAACTGTTTCTTTGTCTCATTTGGTTTTAGTTGGGGATCATTGCTAAAGAGTACCTGCGCTCTCTGACTGAACCAAAGGAAGAGCCAGAGAGCACTAAGTCTCCTAATAAAAGAGAGAATTGTGTAAGAATTAAAACATTTTAACTGTCTGTACCAAACTCAACTGGATGGTCATTGTGATTCTCAAGTTATATAATGTCTTTAGATGGGTTTTGCTCACTGTGAAGTACTGTTAAAATTCAAACCTCTGTTTATCGAGGCGATTATGGGATTATCTATATTTATAGCAATAGTACTTAATATATTCAGGGATTTATATAAAAAATATATGATGTTGATGATTATAGAGTTGGGTTGATGTTCATACAATGCATTTGCCTTTTTTCAGGAAATCTCAACTCCTACCAAGAGGAAAAAAGACGTAAACCTGATGCCTCGTAAAAAGCTATGCACAGATCTTCCAGTCACACCCGTTGAGGACAGTCCTTGCAAGTCTAGCCTTCGCCTCAAACCACTAACCCAGACCAGCTCAGTCAGGATGAGCCCCCGCAAGACTGGTCAGCCTCCCTCTACCCCCACCAGAGGGCAGACAAAGTCAGAAACACCCAGGAGAGCCTCCAGAGTGTCACAGACCAAAGAGGAGGGAGCTCCAGTTGAACAGAAAGAGAAAAAAAACAAAAAAGAATTTAAAGCCACAAAGCTGCAGAGAGACACTGACATGCTCTCTGCAGTAAAGAGCTGCAGCAACACACAGGTAACATAAATGCAGATATTAAATCCCTAACACTGAGTTATTCTAGATGCCATTTACGTTTGTGGGACCACAATTCTTTTAATCATTTCAATATGTTATATAATTAATTGTTTGTGAAAAGGTTACACGCGGTCCATACAGGGTTCAAAGTTTCTCTGTAAATATCTGTTGACTTTGGCACAGAATAATACAGATACTTCAACAACTATTGATCCAGAGGATAAATCCAAATGTTTTAGAGGAAGAATCTAAAAAGTACATACATGTCCCAAGGCTACACTTTCTTAGTCTTAATGATCAAAGAGTGAAAAAGAAAAGTTCCTTTTCCTCCCTTCGCTCTGCTATCTCCCTCTCCTCATCTTCCTGTTTGTCCATGTCTCTTCCCCTCTGCAGCCAGTGTGTCTGAAGCCTCTCCATGTGCTCCAGTGCCACAGTAAACAGGACAGTTCGGAGGATTTCTCAACGCAGCTGTGGGCCTGTGCTTTCCAGCCACTGCCAGATTCCACTGGTACTGTATTTAGCAGGGCAGCCATTAGGCCTTTTAAATAATGAAAATAAAATGCAAATTTGCAAATAGATTTCAGTGGCTTTCTTATGACTATGTTCACAGGAAGAAAACAGAAATAATCTCATCTTGTGTTTGTGTATCGACAGGTGGCAGTGGAGGAAGCCGTCTGGCTGCAACCTGTGGTGGAGACTCTCTCTGTGTGATTGACTGTGAAACAGGGATGGTGATGAAGAAGTACAAAGTTCCTGGGGAGGTCTGCTCTATTTATTTTTTGAGACTATAGCAACATTAGACTTTTTTCCTTCTTTTTCTCAGTTTGAATGTGAAGAAAAAGTCATTGAAGTTCATCATATTTTCCAAAAAATCTAAAAGAAAATTACAAGATACAGTCGTCTTCAAATTCTTTGGTGACTATTGTGTGCACACATTCTTTAGCTGTTACAATTAGCAGGCCTAATATATCAATTTAAGGCAGGTGTAATAAAACTGTGACATTTCAGCACATATAGCTGATTATGTGTGGATACAGTTGACTGTTTACATCATAAAACACGCGTGTTATTTATTTATTTGTTGTTTGTTTGTATCTTTGTTTTCTTCACAACAGGAGTTCTTCTCCCTGGCCTGGTCCACAGTGTTGATGTCCAGGGGAGGTGGGGCCTCGGCTCAGCATTGCAGCATTCTGGCAGCTGGCGGAAAGAGAGGACTGGTCAAACTGATCCACCCCAGAAACAATATGGCTTACGGGGAGTTCAGAGCCAGCCGCAAGGCGCTGTCCGTCCTCCGCTTCAACCACCAACAGGGGAACTTCCTCCTCAGTGAGTCATGTTTACAGATAAACTGCCAACATTAAGAGTCCAGATTGTTTGGAAAGGATTCATTACATTACATTTTGCCCATTTCTATCTGTAATAATATCACCAAGATAATTGGTGAGATGTGGGAACATATTGCTGCAATGGGGACTAAAGCATGATTAGGCAGGTTGTAATTAAGCCACTGTTTAATTAATTAATTGAATTATTTGAAGGAGAAAACTAAGGTGAATGATAAAATTATTACCTAAACTGTCCAAGGTCAACATACATTAGAGCTCACATCAACACAACACATCAACGCCGTGGTTTAACTTTGAATGGCTGCACTTACTTTGTGTCATGGACAGAGTTTGAGTGATTTTTGCCTCAAGATACATTTATCCCAGTGATATAATCCACCACTGGACTGGACACACTGTTTACTCAACAGTGGCTGCTTTAAAGCAAGACATACTTTTTCTTCCCTGCTTTGGGTGTAGTAACCAAGTATTTATTCATCCTTCATCTTTTCTCTCGCAGCCGGTTCATATGATAAGAAGATATTGATGTGGGACATCGGGGGAGTGGACAGTCAATACAACTTCAAAGTTGTGTGAGTATTTCTGCTTGAATTATTAATGAGCTAGAAATTTGTCTGTAGAAGTATTTTGACAAGAAAACTTTTAAAATGCTTTTCAACTTGTGTAAGAAAGTGTGGTGTATTTGACGTGGTTTTTAGTGTCATTTGTTTCAGTTTGCACAAAGATAAAAATGTGCATTGTGTTTGTCATCGTAATATGTAATCTATGCTAGAATTAAATGGATATTTTTGCAGTCTGGATGAATCTCAGCTGAAGATAATGTGATGGGCCCAGCAGGGTTGGAGAGAGGTTCAGTCAGTGATGTTGAGATTATTTCTCTTCTTCTTCTTCTCATCCTCCAGTAAGATGCTGGTGTTGGAGATCAGTGCCACACCTCTGCACATCTGCCTCCATCCCACTTCCCCCAGCGCTCACCTACTGACTGCCTGTGAGGACGGCCTGCACTGCTTCAACACACAGCTTGGTACCAACATCGCTACAAAGAGGTACAGGGATTTATTTTGTATGTGTGCACATATGTCGTCTTGTATCCACAGCTGTCAGTTTGCTTTGAAAAGCTTTAGAGTGCGGATATTATTACAAAAGGACCATTTGCTTTTTTAGTTTAGTTTAACTCAGACAATCTATGAATTAGCCTTCCAGTTGTTGAGCAGAATCTTATTGCATCACAATGGTAATTAATTCAAAATTTAAGGGTAAAGAAGCCTTAAAATCCATCACTGATGTAACGCTCCTCATGTTGTCATGTCTGTCCTTCAGTTACTGTCTGAAAGGATAAAAGGCCACTGCTTTAACAAATAAATGAAGCCAGTGAATCTCTGGCATCTGACAATTTTCCAGTAGCTTATGGTTTGTATTTTTTTCCTCAGTCGGTCCAAGGAGATGGAGATAACTTTCCCCATATATAAGGAAGAGGACAAAGACCACGACTACCACACCATTGACGGCCTGAGTTTCCTTACTGATGACATAGTAGGTAAGTGATTTGTGTTAAAAACAAGGTGGGTTTTTAGCCAAACATACATTACCACCAGTTCTCTTTTAAAACCCTGCCCCTAATTTTACTTCCAATATCTTTTTTGTTCTCTGTTGCACTTGTGGATCATTATGGTGCTCTAGCTTCTAAGAACTACATGCATGGTTCCATATACTTGTGGAGCTGGAGCAGGACCAAGGCTCAGCGACCTGACAAAAAGAGCATGACGGTGTGTGCTGTGGTTCTCACTGAGCTGCAGTGGGCCAACACTGAGATTCCCTACTTGGCACTAAACACCTGCCCTGGTAAGTCCACGTCATCAGAGCTGCATTTATGATTTTCTTTTCCTTCTTAAGTCTACTTGCTTAATACAGTATAAAATACCTCCTCAGTACCTGTTGTAGATGCAAAATCAGCATTAAAATCGCGTAATATGATGCAGACAAATAGTAGTAATAAAGCGTTATAAAAATGCGCAGAAAGCTTTAAATTGTGAAGAAAAAATAATTAAGAAAGAACATAAAACTTGACAACATAAAACACTGACAAGCAGATCTTTCAGAGTGCAGAAGGTTCTTTGCAGCTGGAGTAGAAAGGGGGAGCCACAGGCAGCAGAAGCGGTTTCTTTCTTCTGGCCAGGATAAATGACCTGCAGCTCTAAAAGGCAAATAATTTGTCCTGTACATGTAGACAGGTGGACATATTCTTGGCTAAGGGTGGATGACAGTGGGTCACAAAGGTGATAAATGACAAGAGAGCAACAGAAACAATTCTTTCATTTACATTTGTCTGAGTGTTTACACTTGAATTAATTATCGTATTATTGGATATACTAAATTAAAGTGACAACTGTTGTATGTAGTTGCTGGACATATGGTCAGAGATACAGTAGTTTAGTTGTACATTATCTGATTAACCTTGAGTGTGAATTGACCCAGATAATGAGGTTCATAGTTGTCAGTAAAACACATTTTGATATATATTTATTCTGATTACTTCCCCCTGTTCACTTCTCTGTACAACAAGACCTTCAGACAGAGAGCAGAGAGACACAAAATAGTGCCTCAGTTTGAGGCTTGACCGGGGTATTGAGTTTTTTGTTTGAGTAGCAGAGAGAAAAGCCTGTATGAACTAATTCTGATCATCTGCTATCTCTATGTTCATTCCCTCCTCTTTAGGCCAAGCCTACATAGTGTGTGGTGACGACAAAGGCAGGCTGTGGACATACCACGTCACCACCCTCCTGAAGAACAGTTCCCAGAAGGGGAAACCCATACCGCCCACTGAGGTATCCTCCTCCTCTCAATGTCCCGTTACTCATAACTCTGCTTTCATGAAATACAGTCAGGTGACATTGTGTGTTTTACCTTCTTTTTGTAGTATTGTTTTTCTATTGGTTATGATAATACTGTATGCACAAGGTATCTGCTGATATCTGTGAACACAACTAAAAAGTTGTCAAACAGGGGTAAAGCACAAACAGTCAGACAGGTTGTAAATAAACCCCAAGGTCCACCCAAGTTATTTCAAGTGGAAAACAAACAGTGACACTGCTGCCTGAAATCCCCACAGGAAACAGCTACTATAATTTACAGACTGATGTTTGTTTTGGTAGGTGCTAGAGTGGCCGACACCAGTAAGGAAGGGCCTTAGCCAAGTAGAGGGCCCCTCCATTAACAGTGTCGCAATGGACCCTGAGCTACACTACCTGGTGGCCCTCACTGACAAGAACATGGTGATAGTCTGGAAACGAGAGGAGTCTTCCTGAACACCACGGCCACGAGACTGTGAAGTTTCCACTGAAAGGAAATCGGACAGATCCAAAGGGTTTTTGTACTGGAAGAGTACCAAATGTTGGTATTTGGGGGGTTGTACCCTGATGCAGTACTGATAATGTGAGTTCCCTATTCATACAGGATGTTCTCTGAAACACAGACATGCCGCTCAGTAACAGGTAGATGCATCTAAGGTATACAGTGATAATATTCTTTATTTTCTATATGAAAATATCTTGTGCTGACTTGTGTTTTTAATTCTTTGACTGCAAAGAATTAAAAACATTTAAAACCCTTTTGCAGAATTTTATACCATCACCTCACCACTGTGGGCAATGATGATACGAACAGTGCAATGGATTGTGAGTGAGTGTTGCTATGTGATCTTTTTTTTTAAAAAGATCCAGTACATATGAAAACTGCAATCATTCCACTCAATTTCCTCTAGATGTGTAAAATTTTCAACTGTATTTAAGAATACATGATTATATGAAATAATGCAGCCTGCGCTACAAATGCAGTTGTAATTGGCCTCGGGTATATTCATGTTAGATTTGGTTTTATATGTTTAATGTGTGAGTTTATTCATTTCCCTGGCACAGTGTAATTTGTTGGTTTCAATATGATTTTAGTTGTGTACCTGTTAAATTATCCTCAGCTTTAGTAAAAAGCTGCTGATTTTTTTTTTTTTTTTTACTTAATAAAGAGTATGAAACCACTAAACATCATTTCATACACCACAAACTTATTTTACAAACTTTGCACAAATCTAATATAACTGGATGAGAAATCTCAAGATATTTACAACATTGAAAGGTGTTGCTTGTGGCAGCTCTAGGGTTTTAGCACATTTCAGCTCCTTGTTATAGTTTTAGATTTAAAAAAAATAAAATAAATGCAATTGGCATCACTATGCTCCCTGCAGAGGGACAAAACAGCAACCAGTATTAGGTTTGATAAGTGAAGCACTAACATTGTGAATATGTTCTTATATTTGTATGTAACTGTACGTGGGGGGAAAAAAAACATTGCCTGCAGTTTTAAAGACCAAATCTTACCGTGTAAAGTTAATTGATCATGTTGTGAGACACAGCAGTATTGGCTTTTTGGTGAGAACTAAAAAGGCAAAGTGGAGATACAGCCTGGCAAATGGCTGCTGAGGAAATGGATGTAGTACATGGTGTTCCTTCATGCTGTCTAATTATATTGATCTGAGCAGTGTACATGGCATTTATATCCCAAAGTAGTTCTACTGCTCCTTCAACCCACCATGTTTTCATGTGTTGTGAAGTTGTATGTCAATTATTTTCTTTTAACTAAAAATAATGCGTTTCCATTGGGGGATAAAAAAGACTTTTATGAATAGACCAGATATTTTAACTCTCCCCTGTATTGTAAAGAGATCTGCCTTCAAATTTACTTTATTACAAGGATTCCTAAATATATTACATTTGAATCAAACCTAATAAATCCCTCTGCATCTGGCTGTATAATGCATTTCAAGGCCTGACAACTACCTTTTATAGACACACAATGAGTCTTGTGTCATTGTGTCAAAGTGTGCCTCACCTCTGAGTAAGACAACTATCTGCCAGCGTCTTCTCTGTGAAGATACCATTAGAGATATTTTGAATAATTTAACATCTGAGACCAGTTAGCATGACATTTATTTTTTATGCCACAAATAGCAGAATGTTTATAAAGCTGAGTGAGTGGCAGGCCTACAACATAGATGTGATGAAATCAACTCTTCTGCTCAAACTCTGGTCCCAATCAGTGTAAAATTAGGAGCAGATAGTTATTTCACAAAGTCTATTGCTACGCTTTTACCTGTTTTTAAACCGGGGCAAAGACTAACGAGTACCCAAAATGATTCACTTTTCAGTTTTATAAACAGAGAAAATCCCCACAAATTAAGTAAATATTTGTGCCAACGCATACGTTCTTCACCTTTGACAAACACAAGAAAAGATATTAGAAGATATTGTTTTATTCTGAGATGAGTCATCAATAGAAATTATAGAAATACACTCTTCCATGAAGGCTACAGCACGAATACAGTACTGTGCAAAGGTTTTAGTTACAAAAAGTAAAACTAAGATGGATTTTAAAAAAAAACAACAACTGAAAACTGTTTTTATTGATCAATTATGTGTAGTAAACAAAAAATATATATCAAATAATATTTGGTCTGACCATCCTGCCTTTAAAACAGCACCAATTCTCCATTGTGCATAGTTTTTCAAGGTAGAATTGTTCTTTAATCATCTTTCCACAGTTACTCTGATGTCTCAGTGTCTTGTGTCCCTACATGTAACCCCAGACTGACTCAATGATGTTGAGACCAGAGCCCTGTGGGGGCCAGACCATCTGCTGCAGGACTCCCTGTTCTTTATGACTTGGGACTGATCAGATCTTAGATAAGACCATCTAAATGTCTAAGACCTTTGCAACAGTCTTGTTAATGTGTGTCAAAAAAATGTAAGCGTAAAGCCGATTTAAGTTGTATGAGTGCACCCTCTGCTTGAGAGTTTTCGATTTATATTTTAAATATAAATAGTACCAAATAATAAAAATTGTAGGTTGCAGTACTTCAGTTAATTATAAAGTTATATTATAAAAGCATTGTTGGGAAGTGCAGGCAGGGATCAGGCCTGAGGGAAAGCAAACATGATTGTAAACATGCATATGTACTTTGCAAACATGCTGCATCTTAACCTGTGCCCCTTGAGCCACATGTCGGCTAAAATACTCGGAGTTGTTGTCAACCAACAGCTCCAGCTGCTGCTTGCAGTACAGTACAGTGGTTGGTGGGTGGGGGGTGGTGGTGCGGGGGCGGGGGCGGGGCTGTGTCGGGGTGTTGATGCTGCTTCGCTCCGCCTCTGGCTGACTGATTGGCTCAGCTGTCTGTCGTAGCTCCAGCTCTCTCCC
>CM076660.1:5041297-5237497 GCA_038496675.1 Rachycentron canadum | reverse complement strand
GGTGGTGCGGGGGCGGGGGCGGGGCTGTGTCGGGGTGTTGATGCTGCTTCGCTCCGCCTCTGGCTGACTGATTGGCTCAGCTGTCTGTCGTAGCTCCAGCTCTCTCCCCCACTGGCCAATGTGTACAAAGCCCTTTCTGTACCCTCTCTCTCTACTGTATTCAGATTCCGTGCCTTTGTGCACCATTACGACTCGACCCTAATGGCCTCGGAGCAGCCATAACGCTCAGTGCTGGTACTGGAGCAGGGCAGCCCTGTTCATATACACACAGCCCGTCTCCAAATGCGTCCTGGACTGGCGGGTATAGCGGTGGAGATGCTGAGCGGTGTTACCTGCAGGGCCAGGCCGAGGCTCGGCAGCCTCTTGCTGGCCCCCGTCACCAAAACAGTATCGCCGATGTCAGGCACGGAGAGCCACAGATTTCGGTCCACGTCCTCTATGCAGGGATTTTCAGAGTTGGCAAGGGAGCGGTCGAAGACTGTCACGTCTTTTTACAACCAGTCTGCAATTGACACTTCAGCGGAAAAGGTAGGAAATGTGACTTTAAGCCAGTTTACTCCTCCGAAGCCCCGGTGCCTCTCCTGTTGCAACGAGGGAGTAAGCTAGCTGTAGCTTGACAGTAACGTTAGCCGTTAGCACGGTTTGTGCTGCATTCAGAGTCACAAAATAGCCAGTAAATACGATTCCCCCACCCCCACGATAGTTACCAGTTTGAAGCAAATTAAGTTAAAATGAAGTTACCACTCAGGGCTGAGATAGTGAATGAACCCTGGCTTCTCTCTCAAAATGTCACCAATAAAATACGTGCGTCTTATGAATGTATTTACCTCTTCATTACCCATCAATATGTAGTTGCATCTAAGCAAAGCACATGTAGCTATGAGTTTTTAAAAAAAAAAAATGATAATACATTCTTAACAAATGCGACTGTATAGGATTATCAACTTTACTTCTAGTTATTTAAGGTCGATGAAACCCAGTCTGTCTGTTCTAACCGCTATTTGACCGATTTGCTCCCGAGGGCCTGAATGCACCATCACCGTTTTTCACGAGGACATAACGTTTAGCTAACGGCTAACAATCGCTTGTCCCCGACGAATTAACACAACAATGTCGAAAATCCCGGCAAGTTAATTGATTTATTTATTTTTTTTTCTGTCGCTCACGTTGAGGAAAAGCTGTCAATAAAAAGCTGTCACTTGAATCATACTTCTAATGTCTGATTAGACGACAAGGGAGTTGATGGTGTTAAGTTTCAGCGGCGGAGGTTAAGTTGACCTAGTGAGTCTTCAGTATGACGAAGTCGCTGTTTTTCCAGTCTCTAAAATAATCAATTACATTTTTATTTTTAAAGAATCAAAACCCTTGAAGGCCTGTCACATTCTTCCTCCTCCTCTAACGCAAAGTAAAAGTAATATTAAATCAATAGAAACCAAATAGAAATGTAGAGAACTTGTATGTATTGAAGGAAATGTGTTGACAAACATGGATCCTACTTCTCCCATAACAAACCCCTTCACCCTCCTTGTTCTCTCTTGTTGTCAAAACTCCTCCTTCATTTTTGTTCAGTCCATTATTTCCAAAGAGTTTTTTTTTCCTGGCAAGAACATCGATATCTAGTTTGTAATAGTTTGTCAGACACTTTGCCATCTGCAAAACAAAACAACACCAGCATTTCGTCACAGTAAAATGAGGAAGGTATTTGCAGCTGTGTTATGATCTTATACTGAAATAAGACTAAGAACAACTTCAGCATTTTCACACAGGAATGAAAAGTGTTGCAAAATCACATTGCAGCAACTTTGCAGAAGATGTGTATGAACCTGAGAGAAGGAATCCCAGCATTTCTGGTGATCGTATGAACTGGTTCCCAAATCAGGTCAAAATTTCCACTTGCTCTTTGAGCTCATGTTCATTCCACTTCTGCACAGAGGCAGACTCCTGCATCTGTGCACTTGAACTAACATTTTCTGACTGTCATAGAAGGGCAAACACACTCTATTGAATTAATGGCTGTTTAACTTAGATGCACTACTTAGGTCTGGTTTACACTTGGTGTTGACAGACCACCTTCAGATGTGGTCAGCTCTCTCCCATCACAGTTCATTCTGCATTCAGATCCAGATTTTTGTTTTACAGACACTATGATTTATGTAGCTTTGGAAAGACTTGGTGTGAAGGTGGTTATAATGGGCTGTCTTGGAAGCATGTTGCCAGTCATTGTCTTGTAGGTGTAACTGTTTGATGAGTCAGTGACCCAGTTAGTTCTCTGAAAGCCTTTTAGCTTAGTAGTTTAAATTGTTAACAGGTGCACAATATGCAAAAAAAAAAAAAAAATACGTTGCAGATTATTTTGGCAGATTTTGCTATTGCAGTATGTGATACAATTTTGGTTGGAATGATAATTTTTACTGAAAAAATGATGATGATGCAATTTTACCTTAAGTCCAGAGAATATGAATTGTAGACCTCAGCACCTTTTTAGCTTATGGTGCTAACAATGCACAACAATCTTGTGACACATTTTACCTTTACCCAAAAAATAGCAGCTCCTGCAATTTGGATATTGCACTTGGCCAATTGCACTTGCAACTTTAATTTTATTTCAATTAATTATGCAGACTTAGTAAAAAGTCTTTCTGTGTCCCGTAGTGTTATGTGAGTATGAATGTGTACTTGATTGTTAATGTCTCCATAGGCCTCAGTGAGACTGACCTTAGCAACCCTACTGTATTCTGGGAAGTCTCCGGATGGACACCACATTTTGGTAAATATTAAAGCCACACTGAGAGAACTGCCAAGTGGATCTGCAAAGAGAAGCTCTTTGATTTTTGCGACTCTTCACTAACTTTTTTTCCCCACTACCGTGTGTGTTTGTGTGCATGATCTCAGAGCAGTGCCAAGTACCTACACAAGGAGCTGCCTGTACGAATCGCTCATCGCATCAAGGGCTTCAGGAGTTTGCCCTTCATCATTGGTTGCAATCCCACCATTCTGCAAGTGGTAAGAATACAGTTTTCACCCAGCACTAGCCCTGGCTACAGGATGAAGCTCCTGCAGCAGATACTATAATAAGAAAGTGACAATTAGGACACTGCACAGGAGTAGCTTCACTTAACCATCTCTGTGTGCCAATAGTTGAGTGATAGGGAAGCTATAAAGCATAGAAATGCAGCCATTTAGCGTTTATTCATTGTAAAGAGTAGCAGGAGACAGAACAAGATAGCAGCTGCTGCTCAGGTGAATTTATGGTAGATGCCAATGAAAGTGACTATGATTTAGATTATTTTATTATCCTCTGCCTAAGGTGATGATGCTTGAATTTTTTTAGGTGATATTCTTAGCCCAGAGTATCCTGACACATTTTCACAAACAGTCAATATACACGAATGCCTTTGACTAGACCTTACCCAGTTGAGTCCAATACATTGCTGATTCATTTATGAATCATTTGCTTTACTTTCAGCTACAGGTACACCCTGTTCTAAGCTGTGTGATGTGACTAAAGAAGGTGGCTATAAAAACATGTAGGTTATTTGTAGGATATGCAGGACCTCGTATTTATTGGCAGCATTGTTTCTCTCCGTCTGCCCATTAGAAATACTGAACACCAACATCAGTGCAGATACAACAGTGGCAGCTCACTGTCAGAAAGCTCTTGTGTGGATGACATAGTGTATAACCTACCATATACGCTGGAGGTATATATGGTAGGCCCTAAACGCTGCATACTGAAGGTTACCTTCAGTATGCAGCGTTCGACTGACGAGCAACAAACTGCAGAATGTCAGTTTCATGGTTGGGTTCACTGAAATCACAATCTCACTCGGTAGAGCACATTCCTCTACCAAGGCCAAACAATCCCACACATGATCCAGATTATCTGGATATGCATCAAAGTCTATGATTTAAGCACCATAAAAAAAATCTGCTTCCAGATCTATATTATATTACAAGAAAACCATTCACTCACCTCTAGTGAATGACATTGTGTCATTGCACTCGATACACATAGACCTGGTTCACAATGTGCGACATACAAGAATCAGCATGTCCTGAAGTGGCACAAACAACTGACTGGAGTGAATTTTTCCAATTCAGCAGTTTTGTTATATTTAGAATTTTCTTTTTTTAAGTGGCCTGTCATGTGATCCAGGGATACTTGAGGACAACACTTGTTTTTTGAAATGTTATTGAAATGCCCATCCCAAAGAATTTGTTTTCACCAGTTACAAGGTCATTCCAGTACAAATGGTCCACAGAGACCGGGCAGGGCACTGTTCCTGGAAAGTCACATTGCTGTTGAGTTTTTCAAATGCCATTTTGGACACACAAAATACCTTTAAACTCCCTTGGCCTCACAAGCCTCATACACACATATCCCAAAACCCTAGCTAATTAAACCCACAATACAATTTGTGCAGCTTTAAAAATATGACGCTGCAATGTATCACAGTCATTCAATTTGATTGAATGCAGACACGAGTTAAATAAAACCAGAGCCTGGAACAAAACACCATGTTTTTTGTTTTTCATTTATCTTTAGGGCCTTCATTGGAACAATGTGCTCTCTCGATGTTTTGCCAGGCAGGCTCTTCAAAACCAATTCACGGCCTCTGCATGTCTTGTTGCTGATGAACTTTCACCTAGATTCCTTCCTTTCTGGCATCACGGAGCTCCTCTGTGCCGATTGCATAAAGCATAGTCCCATTTGAATGCCGCCAGTTGTAATGTAGGTCAGAGTGGTTTAACTAACTCTTAACAAGCCTTTTATCGTAAAGAAAACAATGGTTGGAGTAGGTTTTGAGTTTCGTCCAGATCAGGAATGCTTGATATCATTTTAAGTCAGATGTAACTGAGGAAGAAAGCTTATTTTCTGCGTAGGGGTTGTTCAGCTTTGTCAGTAACATAGAGAAATACATCACATCAAACAGTGAAAAGCTTTGTAAATGTAAGCCACATGTGGACTTGTCAGTTGTGCTGTGGGGGCCCAGTCAGGGGCCGGAGCTGGTTGATTCTGGTTGGATGGACGATCACAGAGAATAAGCCTAACTTCAGCTCTCTCTTCTCTCCTTTATTACAGCATGAACTCTATATCAGAGCCTACCACATGTTGATTGACTTTCCCCCGGTGAGTGTCCTACCCACACATACACACACACACACAGCCATAAGCGCAAGTTCTTCATTTCTTCAGAGCAGCCGTAAACAGGAATTGTGAACATTTGCTGCCAAAACTCCTGCCTGTCATTGCATGCTGCAAAAGATTGGTTGATTGATTGTTTTGTGTTTTTACTTTTAGATCACTGATCATTCAGTTCTCAATATTTGCTCATGTGCAAACTGTTAAATACTAACAATTGTGATAATTTTGCATTTTAGCTGACAAAGGCTACAACTGGAGCAACCTTAGCTTGAAGGTTCTGTATAGATTCAATTACAGGGCTCAGTCCTCTTCAGTTATCTCTTGGTTAAGAGTGACAGTGAAGAGCCAAGAACTTCACTGTGTCGTCTTTGTGAAGATGGTGGCAAAGAAAATGTGTCCAGTTGTGTTCATGCATGCAAGACCATAAATAATGACAGACCTGCTGAGCCTGTTCTCTGCTCTGCTCTGCTCTCAAATCTCGCATTTGCATGCATTCATGTAGCCATATCAGTCTGATCTGAAACATTAATTAGTTGCACATTAGATAATTACTTCTGCTGCCTTTTCCTCTTAATATTTAAGAGGTGACTGTCGCGAGTAAATAGACAAGTTATTTAGATTTGAGATGATAATTAAGTTTATTAAATTGTCTTAATCACCTTGTGATCATGAGAGAGAAGCTTTTTCCTTTTACAAGGGAAGTTTTCACATGTTCATTCAGTTTTCCTATTTACAGTCAACCACTGCTGATAAAAAGCAAGAAGAGAAATTATGGTCTCTCTGCTAGAGAGGGAAGAATTTATGGCATTTGATTGCAATAGTGCCCATTTGTTGACAGATCAAAGATCAGGACGTGGAGGCTCATTTCTGTAAGCTGGTGCAGCAGCTGCTGGATGACCACAAGGATGTGGTCACCATGCTCGCCCAGGGCTTCAGGGAGTGTCGCAGACACATCCAGGTGAGAGCTGCACCTGAACTACATGTTTAAAGAGCCAGTGTGTAAGTGCAGGATGGACCCCATGTTGGAAATAACCCCCCACACTCACTAATGATTCTATGAAGGCCCTTAAACACTTTCTCTGCTGGTTTGCTTATGAAAGCTGCTAATCTGGTGTTAAGATCCCCAGAGATCAGTTTTATTTCCAATCAACTTTCCTCGGCTATTTCTCTTAGCACTGTAACAAAGTGAGTTTTAGCTGTGAAGCAACATTTTTCTGCCTTGTTTTCCAGGATGAGACAATCATCCGCAGCTTCCTGGATACAACACTGTGCTCTCGTCTGGGAATCCGAATGCTGGCCACGCACCACCTCGCCCTCCACGAAGATAATGTGCGTCTTACTATTTCTATGATTGAAATGGTTTTTAAAACTTTTGCCTAGAGCAGGTTGCATGGTACGCCTAGGGTTAAGGTTGTCCTACTATTCTATGTTTCCCATTTAAATCCCTCTTTCAGTACTTTGCACAGTTCATTGTCTTAATGGGCTTATGGCTGAGAGTCAGAGCTTTTAGCAAACATTTTTCAAATAGGAAGAAATAGTGTGGTTATTAGGGACCACTTTCCCTTGAAATGAAGAATCAGATAAACCGACATATTTGTGTTGACAAAGCTGCTCTGAAGTAACAGTTAAACTGTAAAACTGACTGAGACATTCTTTGATTTGGCTAAAATGTAAAATGTTTGGGTTTTTGTTTCAGCCTGATTTTGTCGGGATCATATGCAGACGTCTGTCTCCCAAAAAGATCATAGAGAAATGGGTGGACTTTGCCAGGTGGGTGTCTGGCCACACGGCTTTGTTTATTTATCACCTTTAGATGACCTTTTCTGCTTCTGTATGTGCACTTTGTTTACTGAGGGAAGTCAGAGTTCATCTGATAGACTCTCAGGAACATATAGGTTTTACTGCCCAGAGCTGTGAGCTATTATTCATGTTTACCTTTTTGTAATCTTATCTCATGACCTTTTTGGAGTCTGTGACTTTTACTGAGTTCAAAAGAAAAATCACTGCTGGTGTGGACTAATAATCAGTGAACAGCCTGGAAGTAATGCATTAATCTGTTATTATTTGGGCCAAAGAGATTAGCACTTGTAATTTAGAACTCCAATTAAGATACATTTTCCAGAGCAAATCTCTGACATCTGAGATTAAGCTGCATTTTCAGCTATGATAGCAGTGTGACTCAAGGGATCATGGTGTTTATCAGTCCATCACTTTGGTCCTGATTGAAATTATCTCAAAAAAATGGAAGGAGAAAGGACTGGCTAGAGAGATACAAAAATATGAGTATCTGTAAACAAGATAAAGGGATTCAACAAACAACCTGTGTGGCTCTTGTTATATTCAATTTTCATGTGTTCATGTGTCCACCAGACGCCTGTGTGAGCACCAGTACGGTAACTCGCCAAGGGTGAGGATCAATGGACATGTGGCGGCTCGCTTCCCGTTCATCCCACTGCCTCTGGATTACATCCTGCCCGAGCTCCTCAAGAACGCCATGAGGTGACCTCACCAGCAATTATTCATATCCAGTTTGACTCTCAGTTCCTGTTAACTAAAGAGTAACCTGACACCTTCTTCGAAGTCTTATCTCTGCTGACCTCCAGTGGTTTAACTGCACAGAGGACGCCAGTGATGCTGGGTATTAACAAATTAAGGACCAAACTCTGCTTCATCCTGGTGTTATTTTACTCTTTAATGACAGAGATAGAGAGACAGACATTTTAAAAAGCTTTATGTTTAAATATGTAAATACCTTTCATGAAAAATACACAAAACATATCTAGATGAGAATTTCATCATACAGATTAAAAACAAATATCTGAACATCTTCCCTCACCGCTGTTTACTACAAACCCAGATTTAACCATCTTCACAAATAGAAGAAGAAATTAAGTGTGAAAGATGTGTGAAATAGAAACACTGAGCATCTAATCTCATATTAATGTCACATTAGATGATTGTGATGATGAAATGATGAGTTATGTGTGAAATCCAGTGCTGCTGACCAGTAGCAACATGTGGGACTGGTGGTCATAAAACAAAGTAGAATAACCTTGGTTGAAATCCATGAGTCACACCAGGGCTGCAACACATGCAGTCAGGACAGTTTGTATAACATTATACAACATATATATACATTTCTATTAAAAATCTAAAATTAATAATACAATTTCAGTATTTTTTTTTCTGGGATTTATTATCATTTAATATCTGGTGCACCTTCTTTTCTCTTATCAGTACATGCTACTACAAAACTGACCAATAGGATTTAATCCAATATTTTTTAATGAGGGGTTTAGTTGACCTTTGACTCTTTTCACTGTCCAGAAATATCCGACATATAAAATATAATCTTTGATAACCTTTTGCATCTGCTGCTGAGGATGAGCAGTAAAGTTTCCTGTTTTGAGCTGTTGGAGCTGCTGGCTGTATTTTGGCCACATTCCCGTCATTCAGTCACTCAGTTTAGAGGACAGAAGCAGACGAAGCGAGGTTGTTTACAGGCTAATTTGGGCCAACCCCTGAAGAACTGAGGGTTCATTTATCAACTACTAGTCACATTGTCTGCAATGTGACTGGTTGCAGTCAACAGTAAAATGCTGTAGTTCAAATGTCTGTTGTTCTTTTTTGTTTTGTTTTGCTTTAGTTTTTTTAAGATGAGCTCAGTTTTCACACTCAACATTTACTCTCCACGTTATCCATGTATTTGTCTATTCAGGGCCACTATGGAAAGCCATCTGGACACCCCATACAATGTGCCTGACGTGGTTGTCACCATTGCCAATAATGACATCGATTTTGTCATCAGGTGAGTGGTTAGATGTAACTTACACTGCAACTTTCCTGGACAACCACAGCAGTATTTTGTGAGGATTGAAGTCCAAAGGATTGAACAGGGAATTCAAATTGTATCAAAGCAGGATTGCAGCATAAGACTGTTGTTGGAGTGGTTTCAACAGAGCAGCATGTAAGTCAAAGAAAAGGATGTTACACTGGTGGAGTATTACTGAGCTCAAAGCTTCCTTTTCTTTTTAGGATTTCAGACCGTGGCGGTGGCATCCCTCATAATATCATAGACAAGGTGATGGACTACCACTTCAGCACGGCTGAGGAGAGTGCACAGGATCCGCGCATGAGCAACCTCTTCAACAACATTACCAACAGCGGAAACCAGTCCAGCCCTATGCATGGGTAAGAATGTGGAAATGTCTTTGCTCTCAACCTGCCTTGAAATGAAGTGGTTCCATTAGAGTTTGAAATAACATCACATTCTGGTTGAAGTTTCTTTGTTCTGTCAATTTCAAGTGTTTTTATCACAGCTGGACACACAACACAGTTGTTGTCATTTTCATATACAGACAGATAGCGAATGAAAGGACAAACCTGAAGAAACATTTTTATAATGAATCAGGGCTCAATGTTTGTTTAATATGAAAATCATTTCAATCAGCAGATCTCAACCCAATTTAACACCTGTGGTAGATTTTAGAGGAACATGTTAGGCAGCGCTCTTCACCACCATATAAATGCTGACCATCCCTCTCTAGCAGAGGACAGACACTTGGACAATCTGTCAGTGAGCAGACCTGTTGTGAGACAGAATAAAGATTCATTGTTGTAAGTTGCTGCTTAGCGATTAGATCTGATTACATCTGTGGAATGTCAGCCAACTGTGCCTCCTAAACTTGTCATTTCAAGCATCTGGATAAAACCCAGACATGATTTATAACCTTTGTTTATACTTCTCTGAATCATCAGTTGAATCATCCTGGGTTACATGGAATTTAGATCTTTTGATAGAGATCAGTCACCCAAGACACAGCGCTTAAGTGTAAATGTGAGTGATAGCTTTCCTCCTGTGAAATGATTTCTGAAAAGCAAGGTCGGAAAATGGTATCCTACTGTTAATGGTCACTTTGCACATTTTCAAATGTACAGATGCAGTGAAAGTGGTGGATTTAAACAAACTTAATCAAATCATGACATCTTTAATGTTATGATGGATCCAATGACCACCTGTATTTACCTACACGGCTCTCGTTCATCGCTTCCTCTCCACTTCAATTCATCATTTTGCTGACGTGAAGCTGTCAGCAGTGCAGCACAGGTATGACACGATTTTCCTCACAGTGTGCATCTTTCCTGTCCCTCAGGTTTGGCTTCGGCTTGCCCACGTCTCGGGCCTACGCTGAGTACCTGGGCGGCTCTCTGTCCATACAATCTATGCAGGGCATCGGCACGGACGTCTACCTGCGTCTGCGCCACATTGACGGCAAAGGAGAGAGCTTCAGAGTTTAAAGCCCCCACCCTCCACACTGGTCATCTTTGTAGATCCCAATGTAGGAATCAGGCCATGCAGGAGTGCAGAGTGTTTTTTTTTTTTCTGCCAGGAAGGCTGGCATGGACTTTCAGGACTTTGGTCCACAGAGAGAGAGCCTACATAGTATGTTGTCAGAAAGCTCCTAATTTCACCAACCCACTACTTGTTTCTTTGTTTTGTTTTGTTTTGCCTTAGACTGATTATAAGCTATGTTAGCTGTCAAGTTGATTTCAATTGTTTTCCTATGTGTTTTGTACCCTGTGGCTTGTCGTCTTTAAGTTTTAAGGGGGGCGTATGAACTCTGAATGTTTAGCGTAATGGGACAAACTGTGCATGATAGAGGACATCAATATTAATGAGAGAGAAAAAAAACGAGCTTCAGTTTTAAAGAAGTTCACTGTTGTATAGCCTCAAAATAGGTGCAGACATTTTGATGGATAAAAGAAAAAAAAAAAAAATCTTCTGAGACACTCCAGTGACCCTGTCAAAATCTCCTCAAGATGCGCGAAGCTGCTCACATCCTTCAATGACAGTGATCAGTACAACCTTAGTTTGAATGAATAGATCCTTCCTGTACGTTATCAGCTGTTGTCAAAACCTAATATTGACATGGGAAGATACCGCATGTTGGTGGCAATACACAAGTTTGACTTCAGTGTCCTCATATTTAAAGGCCAGCATGTGCTGCAAACCTCAGCCCTTGACAATATTCTACAAAAAAAATGGAGAAGAAACTGCCAAAACACCGAATGCTTATTAACACACCTCTTCCTTGTTCTGTTTGGAGGGCACACAACGAGATGAACATCTTTGTTCAGCAGTATATTTGCGTGGCTTTCGGGCAGGGAGAGCCACCCGAGATGCTCAGTTGCCTTACTGCGTGACACTTCAACAGGACGCTGACTTTTTACATTCACTCTTGTCTTTCTTTTTGTGGCCTTTGTCAGTTCACGCAGATGCACACCATGTCAGACAGTTTCATTAGTTTGATGTCAGATGTTTTTGCACAATGAGTAGATTTCCTGTTGTAACATTCAGCATTTGCATCGATCATAGCTGTTTTTGACTTTATTGTATCAACTTTCAGAGAAACAATATACCAGAGAAGTATTATCTAATATTGTCTTCTTTTTTTCTGTTTTATTTGACTTCAGATTTTAGTGTGGAAGGTTTCAGTCATATCTCAAGTTTGCGGTCTTCTTTTTCAAACAAGTTTCAGTATCATGTTCCAGTTCAGGTTAGCGACAAGAGATTATCTATAGGAGGTTAGATCAGCTGAGATTGCTAATAATTTTGTAGCTCCATTATCACCAGATCATAAGTTGATTATGCCATTAACAAAAGGCCACTTGTGTTTTTTAATATTTTATTTTGGAAGGTCCACGCCCCTAACGAGTTGTCACAAGTTGGTGTTGTCCAACCTCATCTAAAGGCAAAACTACTTGTACATGTTTTAAACATTTAACCTAAAGGATGGTGTAAAAAGTCTGCGATTGCCGCCTTTTACCTCCCTCTTCTCCAAGGACGCTGTCTTTTGTGCGTCATTGTAGTCTCATCTTACAAGTGGAGCTGATGCCACAGACTTTTGGACAGTCCACTCGAAGGCGTTCTTGGTGTAGCACTTGGCTGCATCCATGAGAAGTAACAGACAGCTCTGATCTGACCAAAAGTTATTAGCCTGACCACTCTTGAGTTTCCAGTTAGAATCAAATAACAAAGTAATTAACAAAAAGGGTGAAGCCAAGTCATGCAGTTCAGAAACACAATAGACTGTCACCTGAAGCACTCCTTACATTTTGTTGAACATTCCCATATTGGCACCAACAGATCAACATTTACACTTTATTTTTTATCTCTTTTGGGAGCATATGTTATTATATTAGCTTATACTGTTATCTTTTTATCTCATAGGTAATCTTCAGCTCTTGCATAACAGGATGGGAAATCTATGGACTTGATAAACCATCAGATGTTTGCGTTCGCAGCATTTCTTTACAGATTTTCATTTTTGATGCAAATCACTGGCCTGGAGTTGTGTGTTTTATTCTGTAGTTGTTTTAGAATCACATCCATTTTATAGTCTAAATATTGGGAAAATTAGGCTGTTTTCTGCTTTAGAAAACCTATTATTAATATAAAATTCTGAAATGTTTTACATCTTACAAATGAACTAACAGGTTCTTTTGGATTTGCACTTGTGTTAAATTTTCTTTCCCCCTGAGTTTACAGACTAAATGTTCCTTGAGTTAAGTTGAGATTCTAGTTTGGGAGACACTGTTATTTCTGTTTTAAAATAACAAGACAATCGGATTTAATCTGAGAAAGGATCATATTTATTTTGACGCGTTATGGGGAAAAAAATAGCCCTGTGTGATTCACACTTCCATCTTGACAGAGAATGACCTGGATTATCTGTACCTGTGTTTTTTCTGAGGCCGTGTATATGAATTAATGTGTTTTATTGTGGCTTTGAAGGTTGTAAGATGTAGTTTATATGTATCTTATGCATGTGAAGGGGGGGGGGCTGGTTTTCTGTCCTGTGAGGAGCATAGGCAGGTTATCAGCATTATTCAGAGATTTTTTTTTTTCTATTCCAAAATATTACTGGTGAGAAGTTTAAAGTGGATTGTAAATTTCAGATTTGGCTGCTGGGCTGTGGCTTGTATGAAGCATAACATGTGCACTGTCTGCCCTCTGCTGGCCTGAAAAGAAAAGTGCTGGTGGACTGAAAAAATATTGTTTAATATTAAGAGCATTATCTTCTAGTTTTTGGAGGAAGACGATATGCAACATATAAAACTTAATTTCTATTTTCTAGGTTTGTAATTTTTGAAAGATAAAAATATAATTTCAACATCATCTCCAGTACAAAGCCAAATATTGGAGAAATGTTACTGATGCTGCCATGGAGTGTTTTGTCACTTAGACTGAAAGCAGCTTCTCCCACGTTTTCTGTTTTGTTGAGGACTCTTTAGACATTAAATTTTTTTTCGTAGGAACTTTGAGTGATCTTCAGCTTTTTTTTTTAACCAGTGTGATCAGTTGAATTTTCTCCAAGCCCAACTCAGGAGATTTTACAAGAAGAATAAAGAAATGCTTAAACTGTGACGCACAGGGTGTCGTCAGCATTAGCCTGCTCTCTTTGATGGGATTCACATGCATTATATGGCCAAAGAGATGTGTTTCCATCCAGTTTGGTGTGGAAGAGCTTAACTGGTCTGCACAAAGGCCTGACCGCTATCACATCCGACACCTTCGGGATTAACTGGAGGGACGACTGGGACTCAGCTGCAGCCTGAAAAAACAGGATTACTTTAATTGCATTTTATTTCCAACATCAACAGTATCTGTCTGTCTGAGCAGCCAGGTATAAAATTCTTGTGGAGAAATACCAAATGATTGTATTTGTTCTATTCTGGCTCTTCAGGAAGGCGAGGTTCCTGCTGTCACAGGAGTCTTGAAGCTATTTTACGGAAAATCTACAAATATTGACAGACTAGTCCTAATCTGAGAGTCTTCTCGGTGGAGTGGGTGGGACTGGGCCATCCGGTCTGTCAGGGAAAGGCATCTGTGCCGATGGACTCGTTCTACAACAAGCATCTTTCATCAGGATAAAATCATGCAATTTACACATGCAACACATTTACACAATAACAGTTTTTGGTTCCATCTGCAGTCACCAACAGTTTGAAAATACCAAAATAAAAAAAGGAGGGGGTATTAAGAGACAATTTAGTGGCAAAATTAAAAAGTGGAGCTGATACAAAAATAATGATGATAAAGAGGTTACGCGGGCTCAGCTCCAGCCACGACACTAAAACAAACAAAAAAAAGAAAACTACAGCCCCTGAGCTCATCGGCTGTGTCCAGCTGGTTGGATCAGACCAGAGTCAAGTGAGCAGGGAGTCTGTTCATGATGGGACGACGTCCACGCCTGCTGGAGAGCGTTCTGGCAAAGACATTAATGCTCCAGCTCCTCATTTAACAGTCTGTTTGCAGACCGAAAAGGCAACAGGCAAAGCTTTAAAAGTTGCTTTACTTGTCCTCTGGGTACTGGACATGCTTTTGTTTCTCTTACAACACTTTAAATTGTCAAATGCAAAGTGCCTCAAAAGACGCATTATGTGTGCTCCCCTGGGGAGTAAAAGCAGGTTAGCTGCTTCTTAGCTGCTCATTGAAGAGCTGAATTTCCCAAACAGATGATGTCTGAATTCTCTTCTCTGCAGCTATAGAACTTCATTTCAGGCCCATGACTATCGTAGCTGGTTTAAACAATAAATCAGTGCTTTAGCACCATGTACCCAAGCCTGACAGAAGCATTATCAGCAGAGATTTTTATTTATCCCCAGAGGGAGATTAAGTAATAAGATATAATGATATATGTTGGCAAATATGGGCAGTGTACAGTCAGTTTTTAGAGCTTTTACACTGAAAATAATGACACTATGATTATAAAAAAAAAATATTTATTGTCCCTTTAAAGGCTCACCACTACAGTTATCATACTGAGGGGAACATGGATGTCTGTACCGAGTTTCATGTAATTCCATCATGAGACATTTCACCCAAAACCACAGGTTTAAACTCCTAGAGTTGCTGGAGGGGATTGTCTGAATCAGGATTCATTCTCTGGGGATCACGGTCAAGGTTTGCTCAAAATATCATAGCAGACCATCAGGTAGCTGATGAGACATTTGTCCAGTGGTGGACAGAGATTGGTCAATATAAAATATTATAAATTGTGAGTTATATATTTTTCTCCAGTGCTGTTTCCTATGGCAAACAGCCAGTGATGATCATTAATCTCAGTGGGTTTTAGCACAATAATTCAGTTAATATGATGATGTCAAAAAAAAAAGGTATTATTCTTGGCCAGTATCTGATTTAGCACATTATCTTCATAAAAACACATACAGAATACATACGTTTGAATGGCGAGTGCTTAAAGACACAAGAGAGACAATGAGGACTTTAATATATTTTTATTTCTGAAGTCTGTCTGCAGGCTGTGGCCTCCATGACCTCTGCAGTATCTGTTCAAGAAACAAGTCCACAATCACAAGGCAAAGCAAGATATTCTCCAATAAGAACCCCAGTAGTCGTTCACTGTACAACTAAACTACAAGTGCACTTTTTGTCTCTTCTGAGGAATAAGAAACAAAGAAACTGAGCAACACTTTGGTCAGTCATCTTATTTGGAATGTGACAACAGGTCAGTACATTTTCTTTTCTTTTTTTTTTTTTAATGCAGTAACAGACTGACAATTGCTCCCACACACACTCACTCACACTTGAGCACAACGAGTGACACAATGCGACTGTTTCAGATTTCCACCCTCATGTCACTCTTCATCCTTTTGACTTTTTCCTCTAGCCTCGATTACATTACATTTCCAGAAAAAAAAAAAAAAAAGATCTGCTTGTGTTATGACCTTTAGCAAAACAGTAGCTCATTAAAAGGCAATACTCCTGTAAGGCAGAACCATATTTGGACAGTAAACACATTCATATTTAAGCACTTTGAGCAGCATCAATGTGCAGAATTGACTGGTTTGACACTTTTCACACAGGATCTGTGGTCTTTGTAAAAGGCAATAAAAGCTTATTAGAGGAAGAAAATAAAACATTTGAGATGTGAGTTTGATTTTGGACCTAATAAACACAGTAAACACCAACCGCCCTGCTCACTGTTTTACAAGAATGCAGCACTTTAAGACTTTACAACAGTTTGCCAGCTCTGGCAGCAACTTCCCACGGTGTCATCGTCACAATAGAGGGAAGAGGACACCAAGCTGGTAGCAGTGTGATGCATGACTTGACGCTTCACAGTTAAGACTTGCTCAGTTATATATTAAATGTAAGCCTGACTGAGCTGCAGCTCCTCACACATCCATGCAATAGAGTTGGGGGGGGGGGGGGGGGGGGGGGTAAACAGCATTTTAACTTCGTGATGGCATCACTGTTGGTGTTAGAACCACTTCTCAATATCAGTCATTTGGGAGTAGACCAATCAGGTTTTATTTGTCTACAAATAATCTTTGGCCGAGCACAGGGAGAAAAATAATCAAACAATAACCAAGTTACATTTTGGCAAGTTAAATTACTTTGTGGCCATTTATTTTGGTGAAACTGAAGCAGCTAAAAATGAGAAGCCTGGACCCTAAATTGTTTCTATGATGCTGCTTGCTGATAAGAAGTAAGGACAGATAATAATATCAATAAGAGATTCATAGGGATTGCAAGGAACGCAGATCTAATCTAAAATGGACTCGCTATCCACAACCAACCCTGACATAAAAACACAAACCTGGCAACAATAAGATGGCACACAGAACACAATAGCCCTTTTTTCTGTAAACCTTTTTACATTATCCTTGACCAACACAGTTCAGATTCTAAAACACAGAGAAGCTCACGGCACAAATCCAACAACGTAGCTTTAATTTAAGAATAAATTAGCAGTCTGGCACGTATCAACCGTCTGTACTGCGACATGAGGAGCTTTGAAGCTCACTGCCTGAGTCCAAGCAAGGCAATAACAATGACCAAAACAAATGACGGAAAAGTGAGTGGGCTCGGGATACAAGGGGAAGTTCTTAAAGCTGCCGTCATTTCATCACACAGTCTGGAGGCCTCTCTCGTGGCCGTCCAGCTGTACCTTAATCTTGTGCAGTTCCTCGATCTCCTGGTGGTGGCGCTCAGTCTTGTGACGTACCAGAGACCGATAGAAATGTATGGTGAACACCACAAAAATCACCCCCACTGGGACCATGATGATGGTGGAGGCCAGCGCAGCCTGCGTGCCGCTGTTCAGCTGCGTGGGTGGGGACGTTGTGAGCTGCTTCACAGTGCTGGATGGTGTGGTGGTGCAGATGGTCGTCTTTTTGGAGTCTACAGGCAGGAACTTCATCCAGCAGAGGAGCACGACCTCTGCTAAAAACAGCAAGATGCCCAGGGCTGTGGAGAAGCCCCAGGCCAGCTCGATGTAGTGGTGCATGCGCTCATGCGGCGACTCGCTGACAGAGTTGAGGTTGTGGATGTTGCTGACAGCCTCCACATTGGGCAGGATGCAGGTGCTAATCAGCAGGGCGAAGAGGTGCACCGCCACCAGCACGGTGGTGCACACACTGAAGGCAATGAGGAGAACACGAGGGTAACTGTACTGCATCTCCAGCTGTACCTCCACCATGGCCACCTGTAACAAACATGGATATGTATAACCTGGTCACTATGTCCATCTATGTGTATTTCACAACAAAGCAATCAGATTGAGGTAAACAGATCTAGCTCTTCAGGTGTCCCGTAGTCCTCTGTATCAGGCTCAGATCAACATGTTTCACTCATGAATAATAAATAGGCCACCAGTTATAGAGCTATGTTAGATGACTGATCAATTGACTTTAAGCCTGGTATTGCTTGAATCGTCAATTAAAAAGATCATCTGTGTTAGTAGATATGTGGTCCTTTCATTAAAAAAAAAAAAAAAAAAGCTTGTGGAAAAGCTAAAGGGCAGAAGTCAAGTATGACTTCCAAGGTAAATTTTAGCTCCCAATCAGAGAACTTAAAATTCTGTGACTTAAATCATTAACAGTAAGTTTTTACACTTTGTAGAAATCTGATGAAACTTCAAGCAAAAATTATATTGTAGGTCAATACTGCATATAATATACACTATCCTTTGTACAACAGCAGAGACTGGGGCTCATGGATATTATTTAGAACCATCTGCCAAATGTGACAAAGAAAATATGCCACAAGCTTCAGTTCCTGTTCACATGTGCATTGGTTTTCATGCTGTGTTGTGTTATTGTCACAAAAGTGATATGAAATGAACAGAAACCACAAGCTGAAAGGAAATGGGCTTTTAGAAAAAAAAAGAAAAGGGAAAAGAGAAAAAAAAAAAAAAAAAATCAGCCAAGTCATTTAAGATAATGGTGATTAAAGAAAGGTGAACGTGACTGACCATGGCAAAGCCTGACAGCAGTGCAGAGGTTCTGCTGGAGGCCTTGAGCTTGGCCCGGCTCAGGTAGAGTTTCCTCCATGACAGGGCCTGCACCGAGTGGTGGTTGGAGCTGACCAATTCCAAGTAACTGCGCCGCACCCAGTCCCTGTAGTCCATCCCCCCGGCATCCGGAGCCCGCTCTGAGACCCCTGGGGCGGGGGAACCCATAGGCACATTCAGCTCACTGCTCATGGCACCTAGTGGGGATTAAGATGACAGTGTCATAGCTGGTTTCTTGATCCTCTTCAGAGGGAGCAGAGTAGAGATTGCAGGGCCATAAACCATAAAAGGCTCCTTTTCCATGATAAACACCCCTTTCAGACATGAACCTTAATATTGTAATAATAAAGGCAATTTAAAACACCACACTTGTGCTTGAATAAGTCTTTTTTTTTTTTTTAGGTAAAATCATGGAAATAATTTCATTAGTCAAGATCTAGAAACATTTCTATAAAACATCCAACATAACAAGTCCTAACTAAATACTAAGATAATACATGGGTTGCAGCAGCGCTAGCTAAAAATGATCAGCAATGCAGATTAAATGGATAGAGTGCTTTTCTCATGAGAAAAGAAAAACCAGTTGCTGAGGAGATGCTTATCTTGTCAGATCGTTCAACAAAATTTTTTTCCTCACACCTGAGTTTGGGAGGAAGAAAAAAAAAAAAGTGCTTGTGCGCAGAACAATTTCACTAACAGTCCTGTCATATCTGAATGAAGCCACATTATTTATTTGATGTAATGTTTGTTTTCATCAGAACATAACATAACATGCATCATTTCCACATACCACAGAATATGATAGTTTGCCAGTTACTGTCCCAAGGGGTCTTTATACAAATATACAGAACTCAGAAGGGAAACAAAATGATCCACTAAAATACAACAAAACAACTTAATGAAATTATTTATGATTAAACAACTGATCCCTGTTTATTATTCCTGATGTCATGATGATAATCAAATAATCATTGGGAGCGTTTAACCATTAAAGGCTTCAGGGTTCATGTTCATGATTGTTTAGTGACTTAAGTGTTTTACTGTGTATTTATAAATCACCATAAAATGGATATATAAATCCAATTTTAAATTTAAAAAGCATTTTTTCCCCAAAGGTTATCACTTTAATTCTAATCATAATACTCCTGCTTATATGAACTTCTGTCATATCATGCTCACAGAAGCATAGGTGGTTTTATGAGATTAAATACTGAAACGTCTGGCTACATAAAATGAAACTGGAATTTCTGCCCAGCCCCCTCCGCCGTGGGTTGTTTTTGTTTTTCGCTCTCTCTCTCCTTCTAACCACATGGTTTTCTGTGTCAGTACAGATATGCACAAAAACCTCCAAAGCTATGACAGCAAATCAGAGTGAACAGTCTTATGGCTGCCCTGGATGAATAAAACCACTCCAAAAATAACTGTCTAAGTGATGCATTAAAAGTTGTTTTTTTTTTAAATAAAATGCACAGAGTTATGCACGGTGCACCCTGCCCAGCAAAGGTTAACAGTTCAGTTCAGCTGATGGGTGCATCTTTGTGACTTATGTATATTTAGAACATGTTAAGTTAGCAGGATCCGTTTACCGGCTTTGGCTAACAGGAAACTGACCTACCACTGATATCCATTAATAACACTAACATTAATGTAAAGGATTCTGGTGAGTGGATGAGACTAAAATCGTGTCCCCCCTCGTCTTGGTTATAAACAGTGTTCAAATAATCAGACGTTTGACACCGACACCTCTAGCTAGCTAACTTAGCTAACTAAACATTATTTCTAACTACGCTGCTTGTTTGTGATATCGTGTGTTTGTTTGTTTATATATATATTTAGAGAGAGAGAGAGACACCTCACCTGTCTGCTGAAGTGCCTTTTGAGTCAAACTCCAAGAAGATCCTCTTTCCACGCTGCACAAGACAAATAAACGAACTGCCCAGATCACTGAAAGTGTTTTGGTTCGCCCACTTCCGCTCCTCGGTTGCACTTATAACTAAAATCTCCGTTTCACTCCAGCACACGAGCCGGGGTCTGGACAAGGGTTAGTGCCCTCAACCATGCTTAGTGTACCCGAGTAAGAGCTTCCTTCAGTGCCAACTACGTTCACCAGTCACCGGTTGTCTCAAGTCGGTTTATTTGCACCAGAGACTCACGGAAGGCGAGCGAAATTTAAGTGCTTTAACAGGAGGGCTTCCGGTTGGGCGTGTTGCCTTCAAAATAAAAGCGTAACAGAGTCACATTTAGGTAAAGTGGAGAAGTGGACTTTAAAATGTTTATTTTCTACATCTGCTTATTCTAAATAACAATTTACAATACCCGTGGTTGTACTACATACAAACTTCACTGGTAGCAAAATTAAGTTTTAACATGACTTCCTAGGCTAAACAGCTAGCTTGTATAAATTCAGACTTGGCATGGTTTTCAATTAGATCAGAAGACACTGCTCTAGGTGGAGGAAATAATCAACGCAATGAACATTGTCATTTCGTGACAAACAAACAAACAAACAAAAAAAAACCAAGCTAGCTTGTTATGCTAATGCAGGCTAGCATGGGTACTCCCTGGCGAATGATGTTTACAAATAATTTCAATGTTTGCAGTTGCATCGACCTTGGTAAACCTGTTAAATAAATCTGAATGAGAAATTGAAGTTACTGTGAAAAAAAAAAAACTGCTTGTGTTAAAGATTTGTTGTGAAACAGAAAACAAAATAAATGGTCAGCTGTGAAGTTGAACAAAGACAGTAACAGAGGAAAAGTTTTTGTGAATATATTTGTACATCTACAGCAGAAAACTGTAAAACTCAGCACATAACATTCCCATACAAGCGTTTGACACTTTGACTGTGTGGAAGCAGAGTCGCAAAGTTTTCTGATCTGCATCAGTAAACTTGCTTCGCTGATTTGCTGTCAAGGACGTCATTGTGATATGATGAAACAATGAAGAATTTCTCTGCAACAACTCTGATGCATCACCTTAGCACAGCTATACAAAATGAAGAAGAAAAAAAAAAAAACAAAAAAAAAAAAAACATGTTTCTGGATTTCACAATACATTTCTGTAGTAATGTTTTGCAAATTGCACTCCAGGAAAGTGTAAGAGTCTAAATAGTGTTTAACAAGAGTCTAACATAAACAAAAAAAGAAAGGTGTTCTGGCAGCTTCCACAGCCTAATGTTTGTGATACATGGAAGTAGAAACCATCACTATCTACATCCACAGGACTACGAAGAATATCCAGGCTACAACAGATGGCTGAAGGACCATCCAGATGTGTCCCGATGTGATTTGCCTTTCATTTTAAGTACAGTTTTATTCTAATCTACAACAGATAGCTGGTAAGAAAGTGAAACCATGTTAAAGGTCAAATAATATATGCCTGACATATGGCATTGGCATTGTATTCCTCTAATTGCATCCTGTGTCATCTAATGAACCCATCATAGGTGCATGATGGGAGTATTGATCAGCAGAACTTGTAACTGCAGTGTATTGTTAATCTGATAACACATTGAATTTTATTTTTCATTAGACTATGATCTTGTAAAAAGATGTATAACAGTACATTTGGGTTTCCTATTTGGTTGCTAATTGTGTAATAATTTTCACATAAGTTTTATTTTGGGTCTGATGTTAGATTATAGGCAGTTTCGAATTACAGAATCATTTAGATGTCCAATTGGGGTAATACTATGTTTGTTTACAGTGTAATAAAAACATTTTATTTCTAGCTTAGTACATTTTAATACAAAGTACAGTTTGTTACATCTTATTCAATAAAATAAAGTGAAAAGTAAAAAGACTTACTCCTGAAAAAAAGACTGTGGTGAGGTAACATGACCACACTTAGAAAGGTTCTACTTGTAATTTTCACCCTTTGTGTGGGAAACATTTTACACAGATATCTGCTCTCTGACTGGAAACAGATGTCAACCAAGGCACATGTTTCTGAGTGGTTTTGTGTAACCTCACCACTGATGTATTTACACAGCGTTTTTTCCCGGTTACAAGTTTCTCCTTCGCACGTACAAATTTGGGTTTCTCGTGCAGATTGTACAGGTTTACAATGGTTGATTTACAACTACATTTATAAACACTTCACTTTAAAATGCATCTTGGACCTTAATTTGAGCCTGTATGGGTTTGAGGTGTAGTCATGCACATGACTTACCATTTCTTGCTGGTTGTGAGGGACCTTAGGTGCAGCACTGGCCTTAGGTGGGTTCTGGCATCCCTGTGAAAACATGCAATTATACTAAATTAAATACAAATTTGACTGTGGGGCAATCTCACAGCATAATAATAACATTTATTAACTAAATTAATTTCACTTACCATAAATTAGTGCATCAAGTTACAAATGATGCAGGAAACTCTCAGTTTTAAAGAAGATGGCCACACACAGCTCAGACTGTAGATAGCCCTGGAAAGAAGTTTCCCTGAAATCGAAAGTATGAGTTCAAATGAAAAACATAAGATAGCGCAATCATCCATTTAAAACTAACATACGTAAATTCACTTGTTTGAGAACAGCAAGCAAAGAAAACATTTAGTAGTGGCCACAACTAACATTAGTTTGAACCTCGCTGTTAACATGAGATTTCTCGGCAGAAACAGGATGTTGAACCTCACATTATTTGGTTGAGGTTTAAGTGGCATTTACTGGTGCCCATTAACACAGAGACACTGTTGCAGAAGAGCTTTTGACAACATCTGAACAAATACAGTGCAAAAAAAACCAACAAAAAAAAAACCCATCAAAGTTCCTACACAGCTGTGTCACTGAAGTTACACGGTTTTAAAAACAGGTCGTAACATCAGTCACATACTGTTTAGGAACTTTGAGCACTGATCTTTCTGCTCTGTGTTTGTACACAGATGTTGACAATAGCTCATCTTTCACACCACCTTTGCGTTACTTCACCACTTTGTTAACCCTTTTTCACACACAAAAACAATAAGCACCAATGTATTTCTTTTCTTTTGCCATGCAAGTGAGTCATCTCCCCAAACAAATTACACAAGACTTACCTGCAATAGTTGGTTTCTTTGTGAAAACAGAATATAAGAGGAAGAGCATAATGATGTGGAGGAAGAAGAGGAAGAAGAGGAAGAAGAGGAAGAAGAGGAAGAAGAGTATCTGAGTATCTGAGTATCTGAGTATCTGAGTATCTGAGTATCTGAGTATCTGAGTATCTGAGTATCTGAGTATCTGAGTATCTGAGTATCTGAGAGCGCGGATTAAATGCACAGATCCAGGCCGAGGATGTCGTCTGCCATGATGGCGTTTCTGGTCTAGATTTGAAGCACAAATGGCGGGCTTTCTGCCAAATACCCGTATGTAGACCGCCCATTAACACAGGTAACTCTCCTGTCCTCTGCTTCTTCCCTTCAGGCCGCGATACCTGTTCACCGGGCCTCCGGACACTCACAGGTATGAATTGGCCTCTTCCTTTGATTGTTGTCCTACTCGGGTCGAGTCTGGGTCCGGAGATCCGGCTGAAGTGTTGCCCGACTGGTTGCCCGACTGGTTGCCCGACTGGTTGCCCGACTGGTTGCCCGACTGGTTGCCCGAATCCAGCAACCGACAACTCAGCCTCAAACACACTGGAGGCGCCGGACTCGGCCCATCGCCAGTTCAGGCGGCGGGTTACAATGGCTTCTTACGAGGCAGGTTATACAGACAAATAAATACACTTTTTATTAAAAGGCATTTACACAACAGGATTATCAACCTGCAAACCTGAAGCTTGGAGAGGCCATAAAATCATCAGCTGCAGGTGAAGGAAATTATACTACATTTATATAAAGACTCATTTCTTTTATTTTAAAGCAATTGTGACTCAAAAAATATCACCTTTGTGCCAAATTTATTTGCATCCCTGTCCTAAAGCTATAAATCATAGAAAATCCTCATATGGGGCCACTACACAGACAACCCACGGGCCCTGAAGTTGGTTTAGTACCAGTGGATGTATTTTCCATTAAATATCAATTAAATGTCACAAATGAAAAGCAGAAACTGCATTACTCTTTTAATTGGACCCCCCCCCCCCCCCACACACACACATTAAGAGCTATTGAGTGTAAATGATTTACTAATAAAAACAGAAAAAGTGTAGACTTGCTTGAAAATGCCATAGTCTAAAAAAGTGGAAGACTTGCTTTCATCAGTCCATCACCTGTAGTTATATATAGTTAAAAATCCTTAGAGCCACCAGAGGAAATTTACCTCCCCAACCCAGTAATGTACAGTAGCTGTCTAGTATCTGTCCTAACAGGTCGCTCAGCTCCTGGATATTATAAATTGCATCATTTATGACCAATGGGTCAAAGAAATTGCACACAGTTTAGGGTAGATGAGAATATACAGATTGACGAGGTCTTAAAAACCGGGCTAAACACAGCAGTAACCAATGTGGTGCAAAAGAACTGAATGTGCTGAAATTACCTGAAAACTGAAATGTACTGTTTACTGTTATTTTGTGCAAAATATAGCCAGTGAAACGCTGGACGTGTCTGCTGCTTTAAAAGTGCTTACAACAGTCCTCAAATGATGAACTTCAGATGGAACAACCACCCACAGCACGGTTTGCCTTGGTCCTCACCACCACCACCCTCCCCTCATCAGGGCAGTTATGGAAAACAGAGGCCAGTGAAAATCTATCCTGGTGTAGACTCTGACTCACAAGTATTATTGTCTTAATCTCTGTATAATTGCATCTTTGACTCAAATTTAAACCTGATTAATGGAAAAGACTTTATTTCATCACAAAACAGCTTACCATTGTTGTGCAGTATTACACATAGATAAAAAGGGGCTTATGTGAATTTGTGAAGATTATGTGCACCGTTTCCAGCGAAAGCCATGGAAATAGCACAGCAATTAAGATAACATGGCCTGGAAAACAAGAAATGCTAACAGCTACCCATGCACACAGGACCAAATAGGTGCATTACCTAATCTGTGGAAATATTAAATTGAATAATATAAAACTTGCTGAGTGTGAGAGGTTAGAAAACAGTTAAAGGATGATCTACCATCAAAATACTAAATCAAATATTAAAATAAGTTCTCATGTCTATTAGCCAAATAGTTCCTGCTGGAAGTGTAAATCTTTGTCAATGGCGCACAAATATATATTCAACAAGCCGCAGTAATTTCAGCTGGGCACTGCAGTTTCATTTGTTAGTTAGACATTTGATGCTTTGGAGAATATGTACAGCAGTGAGATTTACTCAAATTAAACTACAGTACCCAAGTGTAATATGGATTTAGTTTCAGACAGTAATGGAGCTCTGTGGCAGAGAGAAAACACTAGGTCTAGATCAGGCTTTGGCTCCATTAGATTGATGAATTAATTGTTGGTTTTAGTATTTTCACTGGATTGTTTGACAATGAGTAATGTAAATGTATAGTTAAAGATTTGGAAACTAGGTCACAGACCTCATAGTCAAGGCAGTCGATGATAAAGGAGACAACAGGAAGTATTGAAAACATTTATTGGGTATCATAACAGACTATAGATGAAAAGGCAGTGTGAATCCGGCACCTAGAAATGGTACCATTTTGCTGGCCTGAGGATTCATTCATGAAACTGCTTTGCATCTGGGACATCAAAGATTTAATTTTTTGTTGTCCCTTGCCCTTCATTTCAAAAGGTGGTTTACAGAGGACCCCTCAAAAAGGCAGAAAAGGCACATCTGTATATACAAGGTGCTGTCACTGGCATTAGATCCAGTCCACAAATATACTGAGATTTAAGTGCAGCAGCCCTTTTCTTAAAGAGTTGTACCAAACACCCTGCCATTAATATTTCTGTGCATCACTGTACTGTAGATATCTGAACTTCTGAACTTCATCTACATGTGAAATCTTCTTGAGTCTGTTTTGGAAAAATACAAAGTAATATAAAACATATATTTAAAAAAAGCTAATAAACAGTATCTGTTACTGTGCAGTACAAATCTAGTGGGGTTTTTTCTAGCCCTGTATAAAGGCTTCATCCTGCGTTCACAATGCTTAGCAACACAATCAGCAAATCAACCATCTAGTCACTAGAGTTGAGTGACAGTCAGTAAAACATGTCCATGCAGAAGCTTTTCAGATTGCCATTCAGAATCCAATGCATCCTTGCGCTGATGTAATGTTGTTTTATATCTACAAGGTTGGTTTCATGGATAATTGTTTGTATGATGGGTGCGACACAGAAAAGAAGCTGGTTTTAGCAAAATAAATGTTTAACAGTTCAGTCTCTCTGTTTTAAGGACTTGATAATGGCCTATGTAGTGCTGTATGTGTGGGAGTAATGTGCAGTGAAGAGATGGTATCTAAAGTCTGTATTTAAATCAAAGAGAATCTGAGGCAAAAAGTCTATAACATGTAGATGTTCACTGATATCTGGTCAATAAATAACTGTATTGTGGTTGCCAGTTCTGCAGATCATATGGGCCCAGATTGCATAACCTGCTGCTATTTTAAGGCCATTATGACTTTTAAATTGTGTTGTTTTTTAGCAGATGGGTGTTGCTGGTGGTGGTCCAGCAGGGGGTGTACCTGGAAGCTGCTGCAAAGAATGCGGGGGATGTTATTTGATCATTTTGAGAGTTTTAAAGCCAGCTGATCTTAAAGGCTTTTGGGTAAAAATATGCTGATGTGGTAATGCTGTTGTAACGAGCCCCGCCCCTTCCCCTATCTAGCCCTAATGAGTGCTTAAAACATGCAATGATAACATGTCAAAATAACTTTCATGTGCAACACCAAAACCAGCAGCTAAAATGAAATACACATTGTGGCCTGCTGAAAACTACATGATGTCTCAGCCCCACAGTCTGTCAGTTCAGAACAACCCCCCCATCCCAGCTGCTTGCTATCAGCACGTTGTTGGGGGTTTCGTTCAGGACTTTACTTGACGATGACGACCGAGGTGTTGTGAATTGATTCCATGACAGCTGCCAGGCGACTGCACAGGTCGTGGGCCTGGTTGACGTGGACTTTGGGCGGGTCTTTAAGCAATACTGTCTCAGTGGAACCGTCCAGAACCCTGGGAAGCAGCTCACCCAGCTTCACCTGCAATGAGTCTGAACAGGAAAGAGAAGCAGCAGAAATGGGAGGGTTATTTTAGTTTTGTAGAAATGTCCTGCAAGTAACAACTATCCTGTTTTTGATGCAGACTAGATTGTTAAAAACACGGGTAGTCCAAAAAATGTGTTCAAACAAGCCACCAGGAGTTTTATTTGGTGTAAGTAAAGAATTTCTGTTTTGCATCTGGATGTTTGAAAAACAAACTGAATGTGACTGCAAGTTCTTTAGTATATGAATTGATGATGTGTTTCCATAACTAATCGTACCATCCATGTCCTGCCCCAGGCAACAGCACCAGTGGCTGCGAATGCTCTCCATGGCATCCCAGTCTTCCTGGGATAACGCAGAGTCCCGGCTCATCAGGTGAAGGCAAGGAATTACAGCCTCGTCCATGACGGCGACCCCCTCTTCCACCTTGCTCTCCTCACCACTGCAGAACAGCCTTGATGCGCTTTCGTTCAACGCCTGAAGAAGAAATTTACAGTCACAAGGTTTTCTCTGCATTTTCTACATTGTGTTTTATATTTTTATCTCTTTACAGAATGATGCAGATTTTGAATACTGCTTTCACAGTAGAAAAATCTCTCTAAATCTGATTTCAACACATGCATTTGAGCATGATTTTGTGACATCAGCAACTTACAAAAGTTTGATGTGGAAACGTGAAGTCTCCTATGTATAAATTAAGAACAGACTTAAACAGAAGTCATCTTGTTATTTGCATGTTTTTCCTCTGATCACCTCAAGGACTTCTTCTCCATGTCAGCATATCAGTTTAATAGTTAAATTCAAGTGATGTGATCAAACCCTCCAGAGAAGCTACAACATGAAACTTAATTGTTTTCTCAATTGCTGCTTCAGAGCTTCTAAGTCAGTCTGAACCTTAGCTTTATAGTTGTTCTTCATATACACTGAAGTACAGAGATAAAACAAAAAAGTCAACGATTGTACCAGTACTTTCTTACATAATTTTATATGACATGACTGCAGTGGGACAACAAGCCAAGTGTTAGTTATTGAAAACTTTTTCTCTGCTTGTGGCTGAAGCGGAATACATAAAAGTTCTACTTTTATGGAAGAAATATCAAAACATAAGAACAGACTGCTAACTGTTATAACATTTTTAAATAATCTCCTCTATTCCTACGTTTTTTTAAACTTTATGCAAGAGGATTGAGCTGAGTGCTCTTTGTCATGCGCCGCAATAACATACTGTAGTTCCACACAGTGACTGCAAGAGCTGCCTTACTCACTGTGAGGCACTTCCTCCTGTAAACTGCAATGAGAGACTTGTCCACGCCACGTTTCTCTCCATTCCTCAGCAGAGTGGCGTTGGTCTCATATGCATGAGCCAGGTAGTTCAGTGCCTCCTGCATCCTGCAGCATACACACCATGTTAACCATGTTAATCTCAAAAAGAAAAAGGAAAAAAAAAGCAGCCCTATTCGCAGTCAATCTTCAGATTTTTTTTTTTTTTTTAATGAAAACTCAGTTTTAATGTGTTGTGAAAAACATGATACTGATCCCTTTTCTTTTTCTGGTGTGGCAGCAATATACTACATATGGGGCTCTTCATAACATGATGCTGTTTTAAGGCCATTATGTCTTTAAAATAGTGTTTTTAGAGCTGATTGGCCATGCTGTAAAACTGTATAGTTTTTTTTTTTTTTTTTAATTGCTACTGCTGCAAATCTGTTTTACAGAACAACGGTAGTAGTAAAGAATGCATTCTTTCTATAAGTTTTATTTAATCAGCTGAACTTTATTACCCTTGGAAATTCATTTCCCTTACTTTTTTCACTATTACTTATACTCAGTTCTTTATAAGCTAACTATTAAAGGATTGCCTCTTAATTTATGTGTTGTATACATTGAACAAACATTGTAAACACTCACTTTCTGAAACTTCAGTGGTTAAGACAGGTCAGTGGTGTGAATAGTTTTTGGTGCGGCACATGAATGTGAAGAGAACATGAGACATGATGGTCAGGTAGTGCAGGGGTTGAGTATTTGACACCTACTTCCCATGTTGGTAGTGCTCCAGCCCAGTCAACAAGTAGACAAACACCGTCCTGAACATCCTGTAGTCATCATGCCACTGCTGTGAGACAGCACACACAACAAACAATTACTTATTCGTGCCCAATCAGTTTAGAGTTGTAGCTCCTTTTTTTTATTTCTGCCACTTGTCAGTAACTGAATACAATCTTTTATTTATTTTTCTAATAGAGAATAGGTCCATTTCTCTTCTGTATCTTTTCTGTTTTTAATTTCAGGCAAACGGAGAAGTATTTTATTGCTCTTATAAAGAATAAGACTTTGCGATATTCTATATTTTTGTTTGTTTTTGCTGCTCACAAATACCATGAGAGAGTCTGGTGTCATGTTTATACTATATTCTTGTCATAACAAGCATTTTAAAACTCCAGTCTGTAACTGGCGCAGAGTGCAAATAGTTTTCATTCCAATGTGACCAAGTGTCATCGGGTTTACATGCTCCCTGTGGAACCAAAATACACTTGTCGTGAATTTAAGACCACCATGCAACAATGTAGTTTTACTACCACACAGGATTAAGTCAATCAAACTGTCTCATAATATTTTCTTTAAATTTAACAATAATTTTGGCCAAAATTAGAAAACTCCACTGATGCTCTTCATTTGGAAAAAACCTTTGCCTAGCTTTCACATCTGTCAACAGATGCCTGTCCTTTTTCATTTCTAGTGTGTCTCTGCTATTTCAATTCACTTCCATAAAAGACAACTGACATAACTGTCAATATGTATGTCAGAACTGACATATTTTGTCAAATATCTTTCAGAAAATTACATTAAAGTCTGTATCTACAGTTATGATTGTGACTGATGTAAAGTTAGGACACATTGAATTAAAAAACATGCAGTATGTATCCTTTAAAAAAAGTCAGCTGTCTATTATAATCAAAGTGGGAGCATTTAGGACTTTGATTCTTTGAGGCCACAGACAGTACCAGGTATTCATCCATGTCCATGTCTTCTGGCTTGATGAGACGCAGCTTGGCACGAGCTTCCCTCATGATACTGATGGCCCTGCACATACATAAAAGACATATGAAGATATTTAATACTTTAAAACTGCCACCAGGTTTATACAGGAACATCTGCAGGTCTCTAGTCAGGACACTAGATGGTGCAATGTGCATGCTGTATTTCAGCTGTTATGAGTCAAGCCTTTTTTCCTGCCATCTTTAATTTTAATTATTCATGTTTACATTGTACAAAGCTAACCCATCAACAGAAACCTCTTGACATAGTCTGTTTCCTGATAAATTGTTTTTAATAATTTTTGTATAATGTGTGTGTGTGTGTGTGTGTGTGTGTGTGTGTGTGTGTGTGTGTGTGAGACTCTTCACAGGGCCATTTTTGTTGGTACCTCTCATCGAAGCTTAGGTTCCTGTCAGTAAACTGCTCCAGCAGTGTCCTCTCAATAATGCGCTTGGGAGCCTTGTTCTTGAAGAAGTAAACCAGAGCGTGCTGGAGACGAGCATCCTCCTGGGGTGTAGTCTCCTCCTGGGAGAGCTCATACAAGCGGGAATACTCCTCGTGGAAGGCCTGAAGGTTGCATGGGGGATTTTAATATTTGATTTCCCAAAATACTCAGCTACCAAACATGTAATGGCATAAACATGTATTTTATTTCATTCAACCTCACAGTGACCAATAGACCTCAGAATGACTCATACAGGGACTGAGCATGTTACAAGTCAATGAAATGCATGTTTTGTTTATATAGTGATAAAGACACCTGAAACTAAAGTGATGACCATGAAACTTTGCAGTGACTTTGTGAGATGCAGTGTTGATGTGAGATGCGAGCATCCTCTGTATCCCTAAAAGGTCACACCTTGATGAGGCCAGCCTCAGGGCCCTCCGTGTCAAAAGTCTGTCGGGCCTTGGCTATGGCTAGAATGACGCCCTGCATAGCTGGAGTCAGCATCATCTGGTAAATGACACAACAGTGAAGAAGAGAAGTGAGCAAAAAGATTACCGACAGCTATTTTAAAAAAGACAGAAAGAAACAACAAAAACCCAAAACAATGGACATTCTGTTGTTGAAGCTGAGTTGTAGCTTGTTGAGGACAATTATTTAGAGTTAGAGCAATATACTGACATTAATGTCAATTTATATAAGGTCTTTGTAAAGATCCTAAATGGTTGCTCCACATCTCCACGTATTGAGCAGCAAATGAATTATTTTTTGCCCAAATTATATTCTGATGGTGGTTGGGTCAATGGTGGGAATTTTTCACAAAATAAGAAATTAAAACTAAAAAACAGCTAAATTCAAATATGCCCTAAGAGCAGTGAATAGACAGCTTTCACTATTCAATAATACACTCATTTCTGTGTTTCACTGGTGAAGCTGAATATCAAATATGTTGGTTATGCTGTTCATCACACAGTTGGTGTCATAAATTTAACAGAAAAATTTCCACAAATTGTTTCACTCTGTTTATATTTGGGTCTGTAAACTAAAATGTACTCACTTCTTCATTGTATCCATCAGCATCGGCCCTCACCATGATCCTGCCCACGTTGGGTATCTCCACCTCTGAGACCTCGTTCTCAGTCTGTCGCTGTGGAGCTGGGGCCTCCTGCTGCTGCTCCTGCTCCTCGACTTCCTGCTCGACTTCATGTTCAGGAGCTTCTGTGGAAGCCTCTGGCTCAGCTTCAGTTTCAGAGCTGAGGCCGGCCACCTCTGTGCCATCCTGATCCACGTGGAGGTCAGATGGTGCCTGGGTACTAAGATCAGCTTCAGGGCCAGGAGTCTGATAGTAAACATTACAGTACCTTGTTTATATTGTCTCATTCTGCTCAGTGTTTAGAGGGCCTTGTACCTGTCCTAGCACACTTAGCTTATTATAGGACTTGCACAGTGTAATGTAATAATGCACCTACCCTAACTTACCCATTTGAATGCATTATAAACACCTGTGAAGTGGAAACTAATATATATGGATACTGTCCGTTCAAATACAGTATACAGCATGTCTTTCTATTTTAAGTCTCTCTTCCTTGGCTACTTGTATCCAGTGGAAGGCTGGTCTTATTATATGTATGTTGCAAATGCATTTAGGGAGGAATATTTACTTACATCTAACAAATCAGTGTGTCAGTAGAGCTCCTGATACATAGGACATACACAGTTTGCAGTTACCACTTTAAGTTTTTAATTTATTGCTGATTCAACTCCATGGTAATTTCTCAGGCTGTAGTTTGTCATTGTGTTGGACTTCACTGAAGTTACTCAGTAAAAATGATGTCTCTGAACAAGCTACTGACTATCAAACAAATCAGTTGATGCCAGTAAATACTCCTGACGCTATCTGTACATTGCTGTACACCCAGCCTGAGATTTCCATCACTATGCTAAGTGTTAAAAATAGATTGTTGACCCAGATGTATGCACTTTATTTTTGTGGCCTAGAATCTCTGACCCATATTCAACAGATGGGAGGGGTATCACAGATTTTCCCACCTGACTCCGCAGCTCCTTCTCTGCTGAGGTGGAGCTCTGACTTGGCTCTGGAGTATCAGCGACTGCTGCACTGCTGCTGTCGTCTGGTTGGCACCCAGGACTCTGTGCTGGTGGTGGCGCCGTTTGCTCAGATTCTTCTGGGGTCACAAAAAGAGATAAGATAGGTTGGGAAAGTTACTTTTACTTGCAGGATATACTGTATAATGGTCACCTCCTCCTGTACCAAGGGGCCTAAATACACTTTTAGTTGGTCACAGTTAGATTTTTTAACAATGCCATCTCATCCATCATGTAAAACTTTCTTATCAAAATCTTATCAGACTCTGTCTTTTTAGAGCTCTAGAGTGTTGGCTAGACACAGACAGAGATAGTATGTCAAAAAATAAATGAGACTAGTGACAACTTGTTTGGACAGCAGGATTTCCAAATCCATCTTAATCATTTTTGTTATTATGTTATTATTATTATTATTCGCCTCATCTCTGAATTTGATTAGATGGAGGGTCACATGTTTGCCTCAACTGATTGCTATTCCTCGAGCTACTTATTCTGCTTATAACATTGTCACTTGATAAAGATAAACCATAAATATTGTCTGGTTAAATTTTGCTGCTATGGAGCCTTTAAATGTAAACTTATCATCTGTCATCCAAAAGATCCCTACTGTTTTTTACTTTAATTGGAAATGTGAAAACCCAATAATGTGATAAACGTCCATCCATCCATGTTCTATACTGCTTATCCATGCAGGAGCCAATCCCATCTGACATCAGGTGAATGTGGGTTACACTCGCTAATCTATCACAGGCCCGACATACAGGAACAAAAAACCATGAACGCTCACACTCACGGGAGATTTAGAGTCACAGATTAATCTAAAGGTGCATGTCATGTGGGGAACCCACTCAGGCACAGGGAGAACATGCAAACTCCACACAGAAAGGCCCCAGGGTTCAAACCCAGAACCTTCTCGCTATGAGGCAACAGTGCTAACAACTGCACCACTCTGTGATAAACAGATAATACAAATCCAATTCATCTGTTTACCAATTTTCATATTCTATATTATGTGATCTCCAACAAGGTTTAAGTTTTAGTTAAAATCCAGACTACTGGCTTCACATGTGTTGGTGTTTGTTTACGTTTACATTTTCTAGAAATAACACACAGTTAAAGCTTATAAAAACCTTTCTTTATTCCCTGTCCTCTTGTCACCACTACAGACCTTCAGGCTTCTCTATGGGATCAGACTCTGGATCCTTCTCTGCTTCTGGATCTGGTTGAGGCTCTGAAGCAGCTGCCTGGTCCAGCTCTTCAGTGGACAGTCCAGACTGGGGAGCTGGCTCAACAGGCGTTTGCTGTACATCATCTGGACCGGGATTTGGGGGCTCTGCTGTGGATTCTCCCTGTGGGGTTGCCGCCTGGCAGAACTGCTCCTCCCATTCACTGAGCTCCTGCTGGAACCAGCGGTTGTCTTCTTGGACATAGCGCCTGAGGATGGGTGGCAGGGAGTCCATGCCATGCAGCACCTGGCCTGTCTCATCATCTGTGTCTTCTGGGTAGGTGCGAGTTAGAGTTAGTTAATAGACTGACCGAAAGAAATACCCACTCACTAACCTCTTCTGTAAATATTGGCCATTAACAGTGTTTTACAAATGAAAGCAAGATTAATTGACCACAATTAAGTGTAATCTTTCAGAAATAGGTCCCTGTACATAATATTTACTTGTCCTGTTTATGTCCTGTTTGCAACTATTTACTGTATTTAATGTTGTCTCCTAATGCACACATTGCAACACATGTCCTGTTGCCGCAGGAGAAAAGGCCTTTTTGAAAACTTTCAATAACACTTGATAATGTATGTAGATTGCCCACTTAAGAAAACACTAACGTAAACCCCCGTAAAGCCCCCTTTTCATTCCTGCCTTTTAGAGTCGTCTCTCCAAACCAATTCAATTCAATTTTATTTGTATAGCCCCAAATTATAACATGCATTAACTCAAGGCTGTTTACTTTGTATGGTTACAAAGATGTTTTACTCTTTGCTGCATCAAAATACTGATAATTGAAATACATGCAATATGAAGATGTACCTGTAATAAGGTGGGGTAGCCTGTCATCTATGTACATCAGGCAGTAAGCACTAGCGTTGGTCATTCCCCCGAAAGAGTCTCTCTCCAGCTCCTCCCATGATGACTCAGTGATGCTGATATCGTTGTACTTCATCCAACGCTGGTTGGCGTGGTCGTAGATGTAGGCCCAGTAATGACCAGCTGATGCCTGGCCTTCATGGACCAGCACTGCATGGAGTCTGTAGGGCACCTAAATAATGGAGTGGCAAACAGCATTGAGATCACACTGTATAAAAAGCCTTCAATACTAAGAAGCCTTCAATACTGCAATCCACTATCCAAATATTGGGAGTTTATTGTGCATCTCCAAATTCATTGCACTGAAACATTGATCTGATTTGTTATTTAAATTAAGTTTTTCATTGCATTATTTTCTCCATGCAGATCAATACAGCTTCATCTCATCTCAACCAATGCACTTCTACAGCTGTACATAAAGTGTGTGGCTGAATTGCTGTTTGTCAATGTGAATTAGGTCAGTGTAAGTCTTACCTGGCAGAGAGTGGTGTCTGAGTACATGCCCTCGAGCTTTTGAGAGAGCCTGTCAATGCTGGCCTTTAGCTCTGACACACATACACACACACATATCAAACAAAAAACAGGAAAAATAAGAAAGGAGTAATGACAGTACACATATAGAAAACTGCCTTTTTTTAGTCTTTTTCTTATTTCAAGAAAGTCTGAGGCAGAGCTTCTCCAAATGCTATTCAAGTCAGGAGAATATGACTAAACTAAACAATTCACATTATTTGTTTTCTATTGTCTGGAAGGGCATGAGTCACAGTCAGCTGAGTGACATAGAGACATTGAGCTCTATTTAAGAGCAGATTTGCAGCAGTGCACCAGTGAAACGGCATTTTCTTAAGGCACTTTAGAGGATATTTCCTGCACCAGTTATTTATATTTACAAAACAGGTATTTTTATACACAGCGTTTTGGTGGAACAAAGTAGGAGAGGAAAATTTCCCTTTGGCAAATCTTGGCCTCATTGCAATTTCATTGTCAGGATTAACACCATTCTGCACCATCTGGAGTTCCCAGTGTCAGACGTTTTTTGTTGTATGCACACACAGTGATAGTAATCTCTTTTAAGAACAATTGATCAAATGACTATGTAATGTGAAATGTGAGATTCGTGGTGATGAACACACAGCTAATTATTACACAACTTTGCAGTCCCCACTCAGTCAATGCAGCATTTAAGCATCTTTCAGCTCATTTCTTTGGTTTTATATCCTGAAATTTCAATTCTCTGATTCACTCTCTTTGCTCTCATAAACTGATAAAGTAACTGTAGAATACCTGTTCAGCACCGTACAACAGAAATATAAAGTTAACAACTTTTCAGTGAACATAGTGGAGCATTTCAAAGCCTTTGTACTTAGCCAGTAAAAGCACTTCAAGACTTTTGTAGTCTTTGTGAATAAGAAAACCATAATCTTACTGTAAATGATAATTGTGTGTTTTGCATTATCTTACCATTTATATCATTCTCTACTTCAATCCTCCAACGCTGTAGGCAGGTCTTGACAAAGTGAAGCTCTTCTTCAGTGATGCTGTGTGGGGCTGGGTGTGGTGGACAGTCGATGGGGTGTCCATGGGTGAAGGGCTTGTATATTGGGGTCCGCTGGCAACTTGAAATATTAGAAGCCAGGCCCTCAGATGAATCTGTTTCTCCAGGCGAACTGAGGGCAGAAAGAAAAGCATTAAAGACAGGTTAAAAGTCTGTCCATTATGTTTAGTCCAGCAACAAAGTTGTGGCTATAACTGGAAGCAACTTATGTCTCAAAATAAGAACGTATTTCTTTTTTCACCCACAAAGATTTACTATATATTCATGCATCAGTTAAAGGAAAGTTTTGGCCAGGAAATGGCAGTAATTTTCTTGGTGAGTTTACTGCTGCTATTACTAACAGGAAACCTAACCTAAATTATGAAAATAAAAGTGAAGATAAAGAAAAAGTCAAATTATCCTTTCATGAGCACAGAGACCACAAATTGTGCGTATTAAATTAAGATTTTCGGGATTTACTATCAGAGAAAAGTGCATGTGTAATGCGCTGCTGATTATCATCTACATTGACACTACATTATTCTGCCTTGTACAGTTTTTGGGACACTCCACCTGTTGTCTTTGGACGTGGGTTCACTGAGGGGGTGGCCTGAAGGGGTTGGTGAAGATGCAGCTAGTCTCAGGTCTTCAGCTGGGGAAACACTTGAGGGCTTGGTGGTAGCAAACTCCAACACAAACTGCAGCATGTCTGCCAGAGGATACTTAGTAGGTCCTGAGCCATAGTTTTTGTAGCTGTGAATGGAGACGATTTGTAGATTTGTTTCCATGAAGTTTCAAAGTAAGGTCTCAGGTTTAACAGGTAACCTACCACTCAAGTTTCTGTTGGAGGACTGCAAGCTGCTCCTTGAGTTTTTTCACCTCTCCTCTCCTCTCATGGGTCTGTTCGATGTTTTTGTGGAGATATCTGTGTACAAAACATGTCTGGGCATCCTCAAAATTGAACTGTATGCATTTGCAGCATTTGTTGAAAACATTTAAATCATCTTGATTTTTCTTCCTATCAATATTTATAGTATACTCTCTAATATAGTATAGTAGTATTGTATACACACATTGTAAAAACTGGTCCAGACTAATTTTAATGTCCTTTAAAATTACCCCCTTGTCTAATATAGGAGGGTGTTTTTGATGTGTTGGAGCAAATGAAACTGGATTCATTTCCACTCTTATGACTGTGTGATCTGCACAAAGCTCACCTGTCCATATAAACAATTTGTGGGAACTCAAGTTTCTTGTGTATCTTCTCAGGGCGGCCGAGCTGGGTGTTGAATTCAAATCTAGACAGCTCAAATGTCAAGACCGGTGGCAACTTTTTGAACCATCTCTGCAAGCAAGAGGAAACACAAACATCCTCACTCCATCATGACAGTGCACAAGCACAGGCTGAAATACAAAGTAAGTAGAAATTCTACATCGATGAAGCTGTTCACCTCACGGCCAGGTGTAATGCTGTGATCTGAATGTAGTGATTCAATCTCCTTCTCAACCATGGCACCTTCTAGGCATTCATCCAGATTGTTGAAGCCGTTGACCTGAAGAGGGTACTGGCCAAACTGCTCAGTGTTACATAACGTCTTACCTAAACAGAAAGATAAATGTGAGTGACTGAGAAGATAAAACACATTGATTACTGATTACCATTACGAAACCATACCTTCATGTCTTCTTTCTGTCACAAAAGTGCCATAGAATAGCTGGACCATGGGGTTTTTTTGTTTGTCCTCTGCGTTACTAAAAGTACAACATTGTGTTTATATAATTGAGCAAACAATGAAATGAAGAATAACCATTAACCATGTATGTGGATGACATCGACATATAACTTACTTTCCACTGGCAGCCAGCTGAAATGCATCCTCCAGCCAGTCAAGCAGTTTGTGAGAAAACTCACTGACATCCTGAAATGAGGACAAGAAAAAAGTGAGTTCTCTATCTTCCTCTTCCTTCTCTGTGATAGATGTCAACAGAACCAATGAAGGACTGTCTAAAAACTACAGGGAACAATACTCTACAGCTTGTATTGTTTCTATGTCAGATAAGATGGAGGCCAAGTGGTGAAGGAATCAGTACAGTCACATGTAAGATACTAAATACTGGGTTTGGATTTTATGTTTGACCTTGAACAACATCTTAACTTAAGGGTTAATTTTTTTTCGTGGTCGTCCTCAGTGGATGGAGTTCGTTCAGTTGTCATGGCGATGGAGATGTTATGTGTATGGCCACATGTTATCACAAGACATGTGATGACAACTCAGCTGTCACCATGGCAACTGTTAAAGGCTCTGTAAAATGAAACTGAGGGCAAATGCGCTCTGCATATTACAGACCACAGTAGTAAAAAAAAAAACAATAATCATTATTAAAGCGCATCATTAGAGAGATGGGGGGGAAAGAGAAATGCAACAAAGGTCAGACTCAAACTGGGAACACTGTCTTGAGAGTTGATTGTGCCTGTCTGTTGAGTTAAGACAATATCTGTCCGCCCAAAACATAAATTAAAGCCTCAATACTTTAATAGGAAGTAAGCAAGAGAAAGAATAAATGGTATGACAGTACAGAAGAGAGAAAGTAAGGACCATAAAAGCAAATCTACAGAGAAACAGAAATAACTTTACAGGGTCTGCATTTCATTGTGGTTAATTATTAGACTGGAAAAAAACTCAAAGCACCACTCAAGCTCGAGTGCTGAAATATCCATTAGATGGTGAACATAGTGCAGCAATGTCTCAGCTGTTGCCTCTGATGAAGAAACAAGCATGCCTGCGCAAGTGGGCATTTCCTATAGCTGGAACTTGAGTTAAGATATTTTGGTAAAGGACCCAAACTGTATGTGTTGTACCTGCTGAGCCTCACTGGTCCTGAAGGCGTCTCGCAGCAACTCCACCGCAGCAGAAGGATCTACAAACCTGCGGGTGGAGCCCACCATGAGGGCAAACAGACAGCGCAGCTCCTGCATGAAAGCTATGTTCCTCTTGTCCTGTTAACACAGACTCAGAGTCACACTTCACCCCCTTTGCACCATCACATAGTGGCTATGTTTATATTAACAGAATATCTCCACAGTTTATGTTTTAATCAGTGAAGTGAAGCAAACAGGTAGACATGACAGAGCAACCCTGTACACTGTTGTTTGAAGAAATCCTTGTAAGTTCTGGTGACAGTTTACTTACTGAATGGCTCTTACACTTCTCCAGGATTCGCTCAGACAGATGGTAGTTGAGAACCAGCCTCCTGAACACAGGCAGGTGGAACAGGGACTGCAACAAGACAAAAAAAAACAAGTAGAATTGATCCAGGCTCCCAGTCAAAGTGGCAACAAGTGGCACATGATGGTTTTCGGCTATGGACTGTCTAACTAGGAAAGATCATAGGAAACATGGACAGATGCAAAATATTTTCCTTGATCAACATAAATTGACGTAGTGTTTTACATTCATATGTTAATTCGTGGTTCTGGGCTCAAACCCCAGGCCTGTGTGGAGTTTGCAAGTTCTTCCTGTGAATAAGGGTTCTCTCCAGGTACTCCAGCTTCCTCCCATGGTCCAAAGACATACATATTTAGGTTAATTGGTGACTCTAAATTGCCCGTAGGTGTGAGTGTGAGCATGAATGGTTGTTTGACCCCCCCCCCCACACACACACACACACACACACACACACACACAACCCTGATGGATAAGCGTTATAGCTAATGGATGGTATGTGGATGCAATAAAATGGAAAATTTACAAACATGTAGTTTTGCAGTTTCTCCTGCAGGCTCCAGAGCTTCTTAGGATACTCCCAAATATCTATTTGTAAATGTCTAAAGATATGATGCTTTTGTTGAGCACCAAAATGGTCAATAAGATGGATTTCACTATTATCTTAGCCTTGAACCTGCTGCACAATGAAGAGTCGTTCTGTTTCACATGTCTATATTCAATCAATTCTTTTCAGTCTGCACCTTACAATGTAATATTTAATCAATTAGAGCTGAAAATCAAATGATTTTAATACAAAAACTACTTTAAAAACTATAATCCTTAAAGAGGAGTAGGAGCATTTTTCCATTAGTTTTAATAAAATTTGTGGTTTATATGAGCAGTTATTTATCGGATATTAGACAAACTGCAGCTTCAGGCCCTTCAGCAATGACTTCACCACTTAACTGTGGTGCTTTATCACAGTCATCCCTGTGAGTTTATTATTAAAATTCTGAATAATATATTTAAAATTAGCTCCAAAAACTAATATAATAAAACCTTTCCTTTTCCTTTATGGTGATAACATCAGAGATATGTGTGTATGTTGGCAACTTTTGTAATGATTCCTGATTTATTCTTTGGCCAGATTAAATATTTTTACTTTAGTTTACGTATAATAGCCATGCACAGATATGACACAACGTCGCTTTTTGATACTCGTGTTTCTCATGATAAACTAAATGCATTAATACCAGTCATTTAGTCTTATGTGTCACGCATGGTGGTGAGTGGAGCTTCTGAGCACTTATGAATATCTTGATATATATTTCCCTTTGAGAGGGAAATTTAATTACGGCTTATCTCAGATTTACTGTAATTTATACCACAAAGGATAATAGAGGGATAATGAACTGACAATTGAATCATGTGGTCACTCAGACTCCATCTGATAGTATAATTACTTTTTCAGGAGAGACTGCTTTATCAAGAGTTGGGCTCTGTTGAATCTACAATAGGAAATTCAGTCGTAACAAATGGCATCGACAACAGCGAATAGCAAAACAAAAGGGGTATCATCAGAACACAATTTGTATTCAAACAACACTGCCTCACTTTCATTTCATTTCTATTTCCAGATAATAACCTCTGTCCTTTGGGGGTTCGACTTCTAAATTGATGTAGAAGCATTTGAGTTCAACAGAGACAAACAATCACTGTCTCTTTGCTGTCCATTTGAGGCTCAGACTCGGAAGTCCGCCGCTCGCTCCATCATCACATCACTCGCTATTTAATCATCAAAACAGCCTGTGCATCTCAATGAGGGCTCCAGTTTCTACTGAGCCATCTGATAGGCCTGACTAAATTCAGTCAGGAATGGACTCGTAATAGAATTAGCAGCTCTGAGAAATACAGCATGTTCACATGGAGCTGGAAGATGCCCACACATTTTTGTTTTCACAGCTATGTTTAACTGTATTAGCATGATACACGGTTGAAGAAAAGGTGAGATCCAAGTGAGATCTCTTTATAGTCGCAGTGTTCCTGATTTTACTTTAAAAACCTGAACTCATCAGGGAAACAACTTTGAACCAGGTCACAGAAAAAAAAAAACAGATCACTAAATATATTAACCACGCATGTGAGCTAATATTACGCTGGCAAAAAAAAATCTGAAATAGGTTCTAGAGATAGGTGAATGCCAAAAAGACAGTTGCTAACCTGAATACGAGGTTCGACACCTCTGAGAGACTAAAGTTAGAATTGTGGGAAGGCAAACACGTCTATAAGCATTTGTTGAGCCAAGTGAGAGAGCTATTTAAGTCTGAACAGGTGGACACTTAGGAGGTATTTAGTGCACTTAACAAACAGTTATTTAAAAATAAATAAATAAATCAAATAACTTAAATTAAATATAAAAGTCTTTCATTGATGTTGATGCCTTGTACTTTGAGTAAACATGTACTGTAATCTAGACTCACACATGCATCCAGTTTCCGGAGCCATACACAGGAAACCAAATCCTTTCTCTCCCCAAACAGATCTCAGTTATCAGGTCACTGGCCAGGTTAAGAGTTACAAATAGCTTTGGATGGTAAATGTATTTTATAACATGATACATTCTGGTTTGTGTAATTCATCATTTTTCTATATAACAGAGTCTGAAAATAACAAACACAACAACTTATTTCTAAACATGTGCAGTAAACCAGTGGATTATAACATGGCTCATGTCCCATGTTACTATAAGTTTCAGAGCCACTATATGGACGCAAAATTTAAATAACTACATGTACTAAGTGTGACCACAATACTCAATTAAGACAGCTCCTACACTGTATATCTATAATGAATGAAAAAATGCACCGTGGCGAGTATTTGTCCAACCTAAACTGCCAAACAGTGCCCATGTTGTGGAGCAACGCTGCCTCCCAACAGGTCCCTATCTCTTTGACAATCAGTCAGACTGATTCTCATACTCACCTGTATGACGGCACTAAACCAGCAGGTGTTGCCCACATTGCGAATGCCCACAGGCCAGTCGTCCTGACGGATCCAGTCTGCGGGGCTGCACATCTCAGTCTGGGCTTCGCATCTTTTCCTCTTCATTTTTGCAGCATTTTCCTCTGCGCTGGCCTCCAGAGCCCTGTGGAACATCACATTACTCATTTGAAAGCATTTATTTTACAACTATATTACATACAGGTTGACTTAGTTAGATTCCTTGTCTTGTTGTTGTTGTCTTGTTGTAACTAACATTTTCTAGTTATTCTATTTTCCTGTACCTGTGAAATTCTCTCTCCTCCTCCTGAGCATTGTGGGACTCCTGCAGGCTGAGCTCTATGGCGGTCTGCAGTTCATCTTTTTGAACCCCTGAAAGAAACGACAACATTGTGCCAATCAGGATCTTGAAGCTCAAGTCAAAATAAGAAGAAAACAACCAATCTGAAATCCTGTTGACTAACACTAATCTATCTGTGGAGACCTTTTTACTCATGAAGTAAATAGACAGCCTATACAGAGAAGTGTACATGGGGAAAGTTATAAAGGAAATATTAGTGCTTCCACATTTTAAGGCCACTGTTTCTAAGATTAAAGGCCTCAATTTACTAACAAAGTGATAAACATCAGTGTCCAACAACCTTTGAGACCCTCTCTCTTAAAGCTGAATTAAAGGGTGCTGGCCACAATTTTTGTAACTTTCTGAAAAAGACAATCACACCCACTTAATGTGGTGATATAATATTTGTATTAATACTAATATTAATGTAATTTCATATATTCTTAAGTCAGAATGCTGTGCCTGCCTATTGTTTCCCTAACCGTACCTTTTTGGCCCTCCCAGGCCTCCTCAGAGGTCCCTGACTCCTGTGCTTCTCCAGGATCCTGAACCTCTGCGGGCTGTGTTGTTAGCAGTCCAACAGCATGTCCAATGTCACCCTGACTGGCCTTAGAGAAGAGATAAGGAAATGATAAGGGCAGATAGGCAGTACGTACCCTCTCAAACCTGTGAGCTCCTGCTGTCTCTCTCTGCCTGCCCCTGATACAACAACAGGTTGGATGATGTCTTCACCACAGTCAGCCAGTCTGTTTATTGCCCTGTTTGTCAATTATCACTTTTATGAGGTTCCTATTAACAAGCTCCTAGGGATTTTTTCAACTGCAGTTCTGTTTGAAAACATAAGCAGTGTGCTGGGGTGGAAATTTGGCTCCCTAGGGGAGCTTTGAACGTAATCAAAGAGAGTTGACATTAATTACACTTTAAGAACAGCTTCAAGTGTGGCTCTAGCAATAGATTACCATGGCATTTTGTACAGAAATTTTCACCACAGGATAAATTGTCATAAAACATGTTAAAAACACTTAAATGGGCACAACATCATAAAACCTGTAGATACGTGTAGACTATAGGTCACCAAAGAATCGTCTTCTGGCCAGTTATTGCACTTTAAAAGAAACTTAACATCAACTTTTATTAGTCTTACTATATATTAATCATTTATTGAGGTCCCTCACGTCTAAATTGCTTTGGATCAAAGCATCTGCCAAATGAGTAAATGTAATGTAATGTATTTAACTTTCTTCAAAAGAGTCTTCCACAGCCTCTTGTGTGGCTGGAGTCTCCTAGGTGTCTTTTAAATAAATTTCTTAATCAAACAACATTTTTGAAGTTAATATTTATTGAAACGCTTCGAAGAAAGGTTATAATTATAACAACTTCAATAGCTTTACATGTGTTTGCAGTGACATAGTGTCTGAAATCACACTGCCAAAGGGAGAGGACAAGAGAGATCAGACGACTGGCAAACTCAAAATAAGTAAGTGAAAATCTTCTAATTTAATCTGTAACTTCAGTGCTTATTAGTATGGACAGTCATAAGAAAAAAAAGTTTTACATTTACATTACATTTAGAGATTTAAATACAATAAATATTGAATAAACATTATTGCATAAAGATTAACACAATGAAAGTCAAAGAGGACAGGAGTCCAGGAGTTTTGAGTTACAGGCTATTGAATGTTCAGTTGCCTACTGGAAACATTGACCAACTATCCTGGGGCCCAAACAACCTCTGGTTCCCTGTGTGCCAACTGGATTAGTTATAATATGTTTGGCTTTGACAGATCTAGCAAACATGCCTTCTGAACATAACTCTGTAATGACACAGGTGGGCATGTTTATTTCCTGCCCATACAGTAGTTGGAATATCCCTCAAGACACTGTAAAAAAATATAATTATACTACAGACATTATGAATATTCCCACAATTATGATCCTAAAGCTGGTGATTGTTTGTTAGAGCTTACATTTAAGGCTCTGTAGAGAATCTGTGGGTCCTGGATGCCAGTGATCTCCCTCAGCTGGTTGATCAACATTTCGCTCTGCTAAGGGAAAAGATTGGACACAGAGAAAACGGGCTTTAGATCTGTCATGTTCTGCTCGAGTCAACATTTCCTTTAAGGCACTGGCACAGTTTTGCTTTGTCATAAACTGGCATTTGACTCTTATGTGTGGCTGCACCATCAGAAATTACAGTTTTACCCATTTTCTAGGTCAGGTCTACTTCCTGTACACAAAAAACTAGGTTCCGTGGTAAAAACAAGCCTATATATCAATGACCTAAAGATAAAAGTAGACCTCATCCATTGGTTGTGACCCACATGGGCTGATACAACATGGGATATATATGGAGCTGAAGGACAAATGCCCAAATGCCAACCTGCTGAGGTTGAGTGAGGACAATGCAGCTTGAAAAAATGGAGTAAATCTTTGGCTTTGATAAGCAGCATTAAATGAATAGTTGAGCATTTTTTGGAAAACTGCTTTTCACAGAGGGTTAGATAAGAGGATTCACACCAGCATACATGAGGACCAATGGCCAAGAAACCAACAAGCACTCTAGGAAATTAGGTTCAGTTTCACATAACTGGTCCCAGCAAATTAAATTGCAAATTGTTGATTTTGTAAAGATTGAACAAACAAGATCTAAAGTGTTAATTGGTGAGCTTCAGATGTGCTACTAGGTGGATTCTGTTGCTGTTGTTGGACAGAGCCAGGATCTGTGTCCTTCTGTTTTCCAGTCCTGGTGCCAAGCTAAGTTAACTGCTGGTGGTTTCATATTTACTGTACTGACATGAGTTTTCAATCTTTCCATCTCGTCTCTAAAAATGTGAATAAATGTACTTCCCAGAATGCAAAATGTTTAACTCTTCCTTTAATGCAGTTATTGTAGATTAAATTAAAGGTTTTATTCATGAATTGTTATTCTTTATTTTGCTTGAAGGGACATGAGTAAAAAATTTTAGCCTCCTGTTCCCTTTAAACCAAAATACAGAAATGTACTATCGCTGCGTGAGATCAGCTGTGAGCCACCTCACCAAACATGAACTCACACAGGCCGTCGTGTGTTTTGACCTCACAGACACAAGAAAGAAATGACATGAGTCTGCTGAGTGAGTAGCACTATATAAAGCCCGCTACCCCAACAGCAGGTGGACATGTCAGGGTATCTTTCTGACATACACACATACAGGAAACCAAGAGCAGGCTGGCCAGACTTATATGGAGTCCAGGGGCTATCTGAGACCCTCTTGGTTAGCCTCTATTTTAGGCTACTGACATGGATACCGCAGGCTTCTGTTTATCATTCCACTCACCATGCCACCAGACCTAAGTGACAAAGGCACTGGGTGTCTCTCAATCTCTCTCTCTGTAACACACACACACACACACACACCTCCTCTCAATAGCAAACAGGAAACAGATGCGAACAATTTATTCAACACCAAAAAATGTATACTGTATGTTAACTCTTACTCTTTGTACATAACATCATTAGAGGCTTGGCTTCATGTTTTAAATGGCTGACTGGAATAGTTCATTTGAAAGGTCTATTGATAAAGCAATAGCCTGCTTGAAGGGAGACAGAGCCCAGTGCTGATTTAAGTCTAAATGTTGCACTCTATAATAACATCTAGACAGAAATCAAATGTTTTACAGCCTATCTGTAGAATATATCATGGATTATGGTATTGGTACATTTTCTTATTTGTTTATTACTGGTTTAGTTACTTCTTTAAAAAACAACAAATCGAGTGAGCACATACTGTGTATATAGATTGTGTTTGAATTGTACAGAAATAACAGCAGTTTGGTGTGATTTATATGTGCCGAATTCATAAGTACTTTGTAAGAATAATGAAAATGTTTCAAGTTTTTTCTCCTACTCTGTTTACACGAAACAATGTTAAAGGAAACTTTAAAACTCTATATTTGTAAGGCAGATTTGGACAACGGTGTTAGTGTCAACGTTAGTTACTCCAGTCATTCCCGTGCAAACATGTCACTTTTTATGTTAATAACGGCTCCATCATCCTTTGCGCTCACCGAGTTTGTTGAGTTTTCTCCATTTTCAGTCTGTTCAGTTCTCATTGCAGACACACACACAAAAAAAACCCTGAATTTCTTCCTGTTTTCCCAAAATATTTTCTCAGCCCTGGTTCCCGAGTCACACCAACTCCATCTGTCAAGCGCCGGAGCGACCCGCCAGCTGCGCGCGCTCACCTGTCAAGACACGCGCGTGCACGAGAGTGACCGCTGACGCCTCCCGTGGCCAGAGGCGCGCGCTCTGGCAACATGAATGGCAGGACATTTATTCATGCAACACAACATGTCCAGTCCAACACTTATCCAAATTGCTTTACATGAAGTGCTGTCACACTTTTTGATAAGCAATTGTTTGCGAAATAATAATAATAATAATAAATGTAACAAATATGTTGCTGTATCAGATGCTGCCATGTCAGATTTTATGTGTGAATACAAATAATACAATACAAATAAATAAAAAATATAAATAATAGATTGAGAAGAGAACCAGAATTTGATTTTAATCCAAAAAGTTATATTAACAAAATCAAATAATAATATATTTTAATATCTTCAAAAAAAATATACTCTCAGTACAAACTGATAGTTGTAATATTTCAACCTATCAAGCAGTTAATTGTTCCCTAAGCGTTTATTAAATTTAAAAAAAAAAAAAAAAGGAAATCCACCTTTTTCCATAATGTGATAGTATCACAAATTAACGATGTGTTTTCTGTACCTCTAGTTCCAGCTTTAATTCAAATCTATTTTAATTTATGCTGCTGATGAATGAAATATTCAAACCAAAGCAAGATGTTTTATGGGCTATAAGTGCACCATCCCATCAGATGGAAATACTACATATACATACATGTACTAATATCTACATATGCACGTCACATTCATCATTTTAGTTTCCATCACATTTTAAATAAATACTGAGGGGACCAAGAAGGATTTTTTACGTGTCAGCATGTTTTCAGGAACATTCAGATAAACTGAACCATTACATGTCTTTCATATCAAAATCTTCATCAGCCTTCATTAGGATTAGTGTTAGTGTTGTACAGATAATAAAGCGCCCAGAGACAAATGTGTTATCTGGGCTATGTATGTTAGTTACAACATGCTCTCTTTGGTGTGTTTATGTTTACAACTGCAGATAAACAAACATTCATGATCTTACTGGCACTAAACAAACCTTTAGGGAGTTTCCTCTCTGGTGTGTTTCATTATTATATGTATCACATTACTTGGGCAGTGGAAAATCAATATCAGTGTGACCAAAATCTCTGTGCTACCCTGTTCATTGTTATTTCCCTACACTCAGTTACTGCTACTGTTGAGCCTGTTTGATGAAACTCTGGATATTTTTGTGTGAACATCTTTTGAATGTGACACCTGGATAACACCTGTAATCTGGACGTCAGATTTTTTTTTTAGGCTTGATGTCTCTCATTTGGCTGATGCTGTTGTTCTCAGGTAAGAAGCTCTTTCTGGCTCAAAGAAATGATCCTACAGTTGCATTTCCTTCAAAAGTTAAAAATGATCTCTTCTTCTGCCTTGGGAATTTTTTTGTCAAATTAAGTTTCAAGTATTTTAAACAACCGTGGGATTTGATTTCATTGCTTTTTTTCTTACATGGTTTGATGTAGAAGTGCGTTTTAAAAACAGCACCATCAACTTTCACAGGACAATTAAACACAATCAATACATGCACATGATGCATTGGTAAAGAGAAGGTTATTTTGCCATCCTTACAGAGTATATGCATTCGTATTATTGCAAGTGGAATTATAAAGGGTACGTGTAATTTACTTTGCCTTTCACAGTCATTATTAAATAACATTTTATTGAGTTCTGGTGGCCATAAATGTGATGTATTCATCAACAATTACTATCATTTGCTATTGATTGTATTGTGCTGCACATATGATAAAGACTGGACTAACTGGGTAAAAGGCTCCAGTCCCTGTTTTCTCCCAGGAGCTACCCTGCACCTCCCCCACCCACTATTTCTCAGACTGTCTACACATTACGTATGAATCGTGTTGCATTAGTAAGTAAGTAAGTAATAAGTACCCACTGGGTATTGTGCACATGGCCAAGTGAACATGGGAACCTTATTATGTTTGTCCCAGAGCCTCAGAATCTAATCACTACCCATGTGCTTTAATACTGTGAACACCCCATTTTCTGTGTATCAATTAATTTGTGGTAATTAAAAAAACATTAAATTAAACAAGCCTCCTTAGAGCCAAGATTATTTAAGTTGTATATACAGCATCATGACAAAACCCATCGGCCTCCTGATGGTCTGGGGCCCCAGGTCTGTTGCTCACTTTGCTCTGTTGGTGACTGAACTTTCCTTTTAGCTCATCTGTCTGAATGTGTGCCAGAGAAGCCAAAGAGGTCAGCTCTGAACCAGCTGACCAGGACCCTCCTGAGGAAATATGACTGTGGCGTTCGGCCTGTGCACAACTGGACCAGTGCTACCACCATCTCCATAGACCTCATACTGCAGTCTGTCCTCGATGTGGTAAACTATGGAGGCTTTTGTGCTTTTTTCCCACACAGCTGATATAATTCTTTCTTTCTTGTAGACTAGGAAGATCTGATAACTTCTAATTAATGTGCAGAGTAAAACCATTTATTTCAGTCTCATTGTGAACCCATCCAAGGCCAGACATATTAAACTTGTATTTGAAAAGTCTAAGGCCCTGTCTCCCTCCTGCTTGTTATGGTATTCTGTATATTTTAATATATAATTGTTGTTAATATATAAATGTCAATGTTTTGTTGCACTATGAAACGTTGACTGTGAAAGGAATACCATGGATTCATGCACTCATTTAGCAGCATAATATACCATAAAAATACTAATATTAAATTTTAAGTATCATTCTCTTTTCACCAGGATGGGAAGACACAGAGCATTACTATCAGTATTTGGTACAGACAGGTATGTGGCTGCTCATTCTCCTAAGTGTTTCCTGTTTGTTTGTAGTTGTAAATCTAAAGGAAAACAACCTCTAAAAAATCCATATCTGTATAATTAAATAGCTCCAATTATTTGCAGTACCTCCTCAGCCATTATTGTGTAGCTGCCTCATGTAATTTGCACTGTCAGCTTTTAACAAGTTCTGCAACACAGTGGGTATTAATTCAAAAGTTATTTAATCAGTAATCAGCAGGTCTTGTGATTATAACGCTCACTTCACAGTGTATGTAAATTATGCAGAATTGTCTGGAATATATTGTGTTATAAATAACTCAGACAGTCTCAAAATAAATTGTAGCTTTTCTGTTCAACGTCATGTTCTTTTAATATTTCACTACACACATGCTGCTCTCTGCTGTTCTCAGATCTGGACTGATGAGTTCTTGGTTTGGGACCCAGAGGAGTTTGATGGCATCAATGAGATCTCACTGTCATCTGATGCCATCTGGATACCTGACGTCATCGTTAGTGAATTGTAAGAAATAACTGAAGTGAACCCTGTAGTTCAGCAGTAGTTCAGTCTCTTACCTGGCTCAATTTTTTTGTAACGTGTTTTTCCCAACCGTTCAGGTTTTTTTATTGACCTCCACTAATTTCAGTAAACTATGACAATCAGCTTGTAGAGACCTTCACGCAGTCCTCATAGCCACTACAAGAATTATAATTCAAAAATGTCTTCACCCCAGTGCGGTATCAAAAAAAAGACACCAGGCCTTCCTCACTGAAGCGTATGCTAAAGTTCAAAATTCTTGGGAGTTCAAATGCGACAGACTGAACAGCAGGACGCAGTAAACTAAATATACAACGGTGACAACAGTGTTCTTGTTAACATCATCAGCTCAGCAAGGCTCAGGTGGTTACATAACTGCACCTGTTACCTTCACTGTAGTCTAATATCATGCACTACTTTCTGCTGGTCTCTGGATTTAAAAATATCAAATATATAAACTCTATACATAATATTAGCCATAGCATTTGGTCAACATCAAACATTGGATTTTTCACTCTGAGACTAAAGTGTATCCTCCAAAATAAAAAAAAAAATAATAACATCACAATTCAAAGTGCAGTGAGATCACCCATGATAAACACGTGAGCAGCCATGGAGCAAACCAAACAGCCTCGACAGTTTTGTAAGGAGCTCAGCTTGACATAAAGGTGAGCCAGACAGGTCTCATATTCTGCCCTGTTGTCCATGTCTTGCCTTACATCTCCTCTCCTTCGTGTGTGTTTCCAGTGTGGATGGGGGGAAGTCCCCACCCATCCCCTACGTTTATGTCAACTCCTCTGGCTCAGTGAAGAACTACCGGCCCATGCAGGTGGTGCTGGCCTGCAGCCTGGAGATGTATGCCTTTCCCTTTGACAAGCACAACTGCAGCCTCACCTTCCGCAGCTGGCTTCACTCAGGTCTGTTTCCCGCCTGTGACCTTTCAGTTGTTTGTAATGAAGCTGGCCCCAGAATTAAGACGAGGAGTGATACCATTTAAAATAACAGGGACCACTAGAAGCAGAGGCCAAGCAAGGGCATCTTCAAGCCACAAGGCGTCATGTCTGTCTTTGCAAACACACAAACTCTGACTGTGAGTATGAAATATGTGATAAACATATTTACTGCCTTCTCCCTTCAATATCTTTCCCTTCTGTAGTGAAGGAAATAGACCTGGCTCTGTGGAGGAGTGCAGAGGCCATCGCCAATGATAAGAGGGAGTTCATGAATGATGGAGAGTGGGAACTGCTGTCCCTTCCTTCACGCTACTGGCAAATCCACCAAGACAATACCGACTATGCACACATCCAGTTCAATGTATGTGGCTTATTGTCTCAGTGATTTGCCACGGAGAGAATGATGAGAAAAGATAGAGTGTGAAAGGTCCCATTGCAACTAATACTGCATGCTAATCATGTAATATTGTGGTGCTGTAACAGCTCTCCAACTGCACTGTGATGGGCATTAGTGCTCATCGATGTTGCTTTTTAAACTATACTGCCTTCTGTGGCTTAGCCCTCCTCCCCCCTGCCCCTCTTCGCTGTGATATGTGGTGGAATTGTAAAGCACAAAGCAATTGGCCTCTACCTTCATGGATCGGGCTAGTGAGCTCTTGCCAAATGATGAGGCTGAGGCTGTATCTGGCAAGGAAAGAGACAGATAGGGAGCAAGGCTGATAGACAGGGGAGGGTGAGCAACCATAATGAGACTGTCTCAGTGGCTGCCTGATCAATGGACTTCTTGTTAGTGGCGAGGAAAATGGCCCCTCAGCCCACTGCAGGTGGAGAGCAGGGAAGGCTGCTATTTATTCAGCTCAAAGAGCAAAGGCTTTTTGATATTGGTGCATTTCATGGCTCACTAAGACATTGTTACACTGTCATTTGTGAGTAAGGGTAGGTGCATCATATATACGTGTTTACATAGAGCTGGAAGTGACAGTTTTATGGTTCAAACACACATGATGAAACAAATAACCACATCCAACCATATATTATCTACATGATGCAATAAATACTACACAGCCTTCCTAGTGCAAATACTCTTCTAAATTTATGTGCCCTCATGGTTGACTCAGTAAACTCAGTCGATAACTGATGTGAAGCTGCACCAGAGGTAAGAAAACCTAATTAAAATTCACACTGACATTTGTAATAATGCAAAATCAGGCCCAGGAACATTATAGAGCTGACATTTGAAATGCATTAGGAGAGACTTGAGATGGATATCATGAATATGTGAGAAACTAGTGGAAACGTGTTTAGCTGGAGGTGACTGTCAGAGCTTAAGCTTTTTTTTACTAATATAAAAACAGAACTATTCATTGTTATTTGTTGAAGAAGGTCTGGTATATTGTCATCGACCAATCTATCAGGCCAAAGGGTCACAATAAAAAGCTGAGGAATCGCTGGGAATTATATATTACAAGATAATTTCACCACTTTGGACAAAGATGAAAAATATATTTTTGCTGTAAAATGTTGTTGTTATTTTTTCAGCCTCATGAGTACCACAAACTAAAATCCATTTATTTCTATTGGCCTTTTAACTGCAGATGTTTTGACTTGTCATAGTCGAGAAAACACAGAATAACAATGGCTCCATTCTAATCAAACGACCCAGTAAAGCATGACAATGTGACAGTGAACCAGCATGGCAAGTCAGCCTTCATAAATTCTATTATTTACACTTGTGCTTTTTCTCACTGTGACGTGCCAAAATGTCTTTGAAGAAATTGCTCTTCTTGTCCTCAGAAAATCTCAGAGACATTGATGTCAAAACCTGAGTGTGAGTAAAGACAAAACCATCAGCATGAGCAGGTTTCATCCATCACTTCTCAGCTTTGCTTCCTTATCTCTGGTTTAGGTCCTGATCCGCCGACGCCCCCTGCTGTATGTGGTGGGTCTCCTCATCCCCAGCATCTTCCTCATGATGGTGGATGTGATCAGCTTTTATCTGCCTCTGGACAGTGGCATACGCATCGCCTTTAAGATCAGCATACTGCTGGGCTATACTGTGTTCAGAGTCAACATGACAGATGAACTGCCTGCTACTGCTGTAAGAACTCCTCTTATAGGTGGGATATTTATTTATATATAAGTTATTATTATTGATAACTTTTGATAATCTATTATTGATTTTGTTATTATTATTAATTTTATTATTTATTTGAATATTCTTGTTCTCTATGGTTTATTTCTCTTCATCTTAGACCCACATCTGTCTGTGTACACACACATAAGCTCCATTGACAAGAAAACGCATCACTCTCATATAAATAAATTACAAAATACAGTTGTCTCAACTCCAATAATATGTCAAATCCCAACTCCAACACCCAGAATTCCTGTGCAGAGCTCAGGCTGGTCTGACATATCTGATAGTTCTCAAAGGATGAAAGACCGAAAAAAAACTGGGGCAGACTCTAAAGTGAGTAACTCTACTGAGAAAAAATAAGAACATCAACTCAAGTTTTTCTTTATTTGTTACATTCAAGTGATATAGTCGACTGAGAACACACAAATCAATGGTTTTGTTTAGAGTGATGATTGACATGAACACCATGAAGGTGTAGTGCTTAGTAAACAGGGACAGGAAGATCTGCTTTAGTTTAAACACTACATGTAGTTGGATCCTCAGGCAGAGGTTCAATGGTTCTACAAGCATCGGGTTATGGATGAAAAAGTGTTTGGAGCTTTTTCTGCTCTTTCTTTCATCTGCTTTCAGGTGTGTTCTTTGTGGTGTGCATGGCCCTGCTGATGCTCAGCCTGATCAAATCTATACTGGTGGTGAAGCTGCTCCACCACAGTGAGAAGGAGGTCAGGCAAATGTCAGTTTCTGCCTGCCTGCTGGACAAGTACGGCTCGGCTGGTTACAGCTTCAACGAGAGTGCTTTAACCTCCATCAAAACCCTCGACCACATCAATGCGCCTGGAGGTAAACTATACGCTCAAAGACTGAGATTTTCTAAATGTCTCACTGACGGGAATATCAGAGCACATTTTTACTTTTTGCTTCATCGATTCAAAGATCCCTCTGAAAACAGAAGAACACACTCCGTATCAATGCTTTTGGAAAGGTTCCTGCCAATTGGCTTTGATTGTTCACATTTATCAGGAGAAACTGCATAAATCTATATTAACTGTTCACGATTCAAATCGGATTTGTTGTTCTTCTCCTAGATTATGAGCTCGAGCCCTCACTGGAGGGGGACCTGCTGTCCCTGAATGAGATCCAGGACGCTCCCTCTGGGCCAGAGTGGCTCCTCCAGGAGCTGGTTTCCCTCCGCTTGGCTTTATCGCAGGAGGACAGTGAGTCCTCAGCTCAGGCCGACTGGCTTGCCCTCTGCTCCAGACTTGACTGCTTCCTGTTCCGCTTTTACCTGTTGGTCCTGGCCTTGTACGCTGGCACTTTGCTGCTGCTCTGGGCCAGCTGGAGCTTTGCCTGACCACATGCTCAGAGACATTGATTTTTAAAAAAAAATACTGTACAGTACTTCTTGTTTTTTGGTGTTAGCCATATTTTCAGTTATTCTGAAACATTAATATGTTAAAATGTAAAGGGCAGATTACAGACAGAGCTATGTGTATTTAAAATATACTTCAATAAGTTGTCCTATTTAATTTTCCTTGCACAAAAGTTTGTAAGAATTTTATTTAATACTTTATATTGTAGATGGATGGTGTTCATTTATCTGATTTCTTGCTATTTGTTTCATATTTTTACAGTTCTGGTCAGTCATGACATAACTACTCTCACTAAAATAATGAGATCTGGGAACAATCCCTTCATTTTAAGGTAAAACCACAGTAAGAGTACCTGAAATGTTGGTAATGATTCCTAATTGGACACAAATTTTAAAGTTGCAAGGTACAAAGTTGAAGCAGTTTGTGTTTTTTTTTTTCTTCAAAAACATCTGTCTAACCTGTTTGATTGTGTGAATGTTCAAGTTTCTCTGTTTTGATGTTGTGTTCCCAAATCATAGCTATTAAACTGGTGGGTAATCTTAATAAAACCAATGCAGGCAACTGCCAAAACTGAGCAAAAAATACATTTCAAGTTGACTGTATGAAACTAGAATTATCTGTAAATATTCAGTTTGCATTTTCTCCAGGTATTGCACTGCCACTGTATAGCAACATTATAGTTTCACAGAAACATTATTGTATTGGGTCTATAATCATGTTTTTTCCCAGACAGTGGAGATTTACTCAAAGATACTGTATGATAAAGCTGCTCTCTGGAGAAAATCCTCAGTGCCAGCGTGATGTTATAATATTGTATTCATACTTTAATCTCCTTCCCAGTGCCACAAAATAGATCAATACAACCTATTCAGAGCTCAGCTGCTGTGTCTCTATTCCCTGTTGATTTCCTAATAGTTGTGATAAGAATATCAAAAGTGCGTCATAGGAAACTTACCGGAGGAAAGATCCATATTAATGCAATTTTCACTGTGTCTGTAAGCCTCCTCTTCCAATAGATCTGGTTACATGATGTTATGCAACAGGGCTGTGGATAAATGTTTAGTCAGTACCTCATTACTGTCTCTTCAAGGTAACCAGTGGTTGTGTGCTCAGTTCAAGCTTTGTATTTTCACTTTGTGAATACGAATGTCATCTCAAGATGATTGTAATTGCTCTTTTGCCTTTGTGCTGCATAATATTGTGTTGTGAAGATAATACACGAGTGAAAATAAAAGCCTCAGTCAAACATGCCCTTTTTATTTCTGAGGAATAAATCGGTCCATTAGCAAATTACTATGCAAAGATTTGAAAGAAAGCTGTCAGCCCTCGGAGGCTGCAGCAGTCGTGTTCATTATTTTGCATTTTGGGGAGCAGATTTACAGCCAAAGTTAGACCACCAAATACATCTGGAGGCAATGTGAAATAACATGAATGAAACTAAAATATCTTCTTACAGCAGTTTCATTTTTTTAACCGAAGGGTTCAAACTGAAGGGAGTTGTATTGTTTGATTAGTGACCTGGACACACAATGCAAACAACAATTAAGATAAATTTGACAAAAACAAAACAAAACAAAAACAAAAATCTGATCTGAGGGGGCAGGGAAGGTCCACAAACAAAGGCAAAAACATAAAAACATAAAGATGGTACCAAACAGAAACGAGAGATTCTAAAAAAAAAAAAAAGAAGAAGGTGTCAAACTGAAGATAAAATCAAACACAACAGACAAACCAACAAAGTCAGTGGAGCAAGTGACAAAACACAGGTACAACACAATCGTGGGAACAAAGGGGACAAAGACAGGAAGTAAAACAAGTAGTTGACAAAAGTCCACTAGGAAACTTCGACAGAGAGAACACAAATGAAAATGTAAACTGTCTCTGTTTCATCCTCATTTGAAAGAGGTTCCCTTATAGATTTCGGCAACAATGCAATGTCCAATTACACTAAATTTCTCTCTTTTTTTTATTGTTCTATCTTTCAGTTTATGCCCATGAAGGAAAGTTTGATCTTTTTCAGTTTACCTGAAAAATTCAAAAGTTTTGGAGATCTGTGTTTTTGATATAGGGATAATGTTTTTACTGGATATAAGAACAATGTTTTTACTGGATATAAGAACGATGATTTTACTGGATATAGGGATAATGCTCTATGTGTTTTTGTCATTGTAGAAGATTGATCTGTAATTCAACTAATTAAAATGACAAACCAGATCTTATTGCATAACATCAGTGTTGAACATCTGAAGGCTTCAAAATATTATAGAGAGGCTTCCCAGAGGAGTGGAGGCTAGCAAATAGTGTCATACTAATGCTAATAGGAAATGCATGTCCATCTGTCACATCAGATCAGGTGTCCACTTACCTTTGGCCATATGCAATTGCAATAATCATACATTTACATATACGTAAAATGTTTAAACTTATGTGCACTTAAATGGAAAATACATTTTTTAAATAAATAAATGGATTTTGAATTGGCAGCCTCGACCTTTCATATATGGGATTTCAAAATAAAGCTAAATAAGGCAACCACAGTAGGTTTTATATGATATAGGATATTAAGTAGTGAGATTTCAGATTTGACACGCTTGCCCAACAGCTTCTTAACTGATAATCCCCATAACATGTTGGCCTGGTGTTGGTGGTATCTGGTATCGCCTAATGAAATAATTACTCAGCCATGATATATGATCTGGTTACAAAGACCCAGCTTGTTTGTCTGCAGTCTTTCAGTGAGCTGCTGTTTTATCGAACAAGGAGGAGTGGCGTGAGAGCAGATGGATACACCCTGATGAGCTGAGTGACACTAACAAGGTTTTGATAGTGGATGTGAGTGAATTGCTGGATATAGTGGGAGGCTATGGAGTATAATGGTGTCAGGCATCCTGAGGCCTTTCATCAGAGCAGATTTCCACAGCAGGAGGAGAAAACACTGGTGCACTGGGACCATGAGACTCTCATCAGCCTGGACAACGCTTGTTTTCCTTCTGATTCAAGGAGCAACAAGAGCCTGCACAGGTACAGCAGCTTATGTTTTACAGTCAATTAAATGCTTTAGAATATTTAACTGTCAACCTAAACCTATGACAAAGTCCTTTCACTCTTATTTGCCAGCAAAATTTGGAGCCATAGATATTGGCAATTATTATTTTGTTTGTGTAATTGTCATAGATATTCGAGATGACATAACACAACTAAGGTGCTTCAAAAGTACAGCTGAAAGTGAAAATTTCTAGTATTTGAAATTTTTTAACCTGATAATTTAACATTAGATGAAAATTACACAAACAAAATATATAACAATCAGACTGTCTGCCTATGTATAAATTATCAGTCGTACAAATTTGTTGGTGGCCAAACCATCCCTCTATAAACTACACACTATAATAGATCATACTTTATCATATATTTTTTATAAAGAAAAACTGTGCCAGTGAAGCAATTTATTTAAACAAAACCACTTTTATAAATTATGTGTCCTCTTTTAGTTAATTTACACAAATAAATGAATTTAATTAAATTTAGCTTCTAATCGACTTAAACTTCCTCCATCTTAATATATAACCATTTACTGTAGTGTGAAAGACAAATATTTTGTATATTTTCAGTGAAGAAACTTGGCAGCAGCACAGGAAGATTTGCCAACGCCACTTTAGTGCGCCTGTCAGAGTTTTTGAGTGCGGGGTATAAAAAAGGAGTGAGACCAGTGAAAGACTGGAGGACGTCCACTATAGTGGCCATAGACCTCATGGTTTACTCTATTCTCAATGTGGTGAGTCAAACACAATCATCTGCATTACACATACAAGAAAGATCCCAGTTATATATTGTAAACCTTCAAATTACATTACTTAATATGATAACATGGACAGATTAACCTGTTCTGTGGTGTTTGGGCAAAAAAACAGCCCCTTTTTTCAAAGACTATTCTCATATGCAGGAATACTTCCTGTCCCCAGGTAATGAATATGAAAACTATTTTTTCTGACTCTGATTTTGTATCTTGTTTTCCACAACAGGATGAGAAGAACCAGGTTTTGACAACATATGTGTGGTACAGACAAGTAAGACAAATGGATTTCCAAAAACCACAGCCAATTGTTTTTTGTCGCATAAACACTGTAGCTCAAACAAAGCCGCTCTGGTTTATTGCATTATAACTCAACTGATGACTGTGTAATTATAAGAGTCTATTTGCTGAGTGGGTTTAAGATATTAAGCTTCAACGTGTTCCCATCTCAGATAACAAAGCTAATAGATATGTACAGAGAAGATCTCTATTTATTTGGCAAAATAACACATGCTTAAGTCACTCCAAATATGTGATATCAAAATCCTAACACATTCTTCAATGGGCTTTTTAGAGGAGGTGTAGAGAAGCAGATAAAACCTTGTAATTCTGTTTGCTTGTAATTATAAGGTGCTATCTGCCAGCAGGATGAAAACCAAGGACTTTCTTAAAAAAGAGAGAGTGAGAGAGAAAGAAAAAGAAATGAAGAAATAACTTTCTCTGCTTTATTTTTCCGTCTTTCTATTGCTGTCAGAGATTTGAAGATCATCCCTGTCATCAGTCTGCTGAAATACACAAATTACAATAAAAACAGGGACAAACCCAAGAACAGTAGAGACACAGTTTCCATCTGCAAGTGAATGTCTGTAAACATCAGATTCTACTCAGTTTCATAGTCTTTTCACCTCACAGAGCCGTTATCACAGGAAATGATTGTTCCTCCTTTCAACATTTCAAACTCTAATTGGTGCTTTGCAGACAGAAACTCACAGAACTGAGTTTGGCGATAGATGGGCCATAAATAGAAAATAAATATACAAAAGGTTAATTACTTATCGAATAACAGTTTTGTGAGAATAAGCAATTTTGTCAGATAGAATCACACATGATTTATCAATGATCCATTCATATCGGTAAACTCAAGGTCAGTAGTTTTAATTGATACAGAAATTTAAAATTTTATTTTTTACCATTTTCTTCTCCCTAATTAGTTTATTTCTCTTTAAAGCCTTTTAATAGATGATATCATCTGGTCCACTGTGATGAAAAATTTCACTTTCCGATCATATTTACATGGTTTTTGACTCATTTAGCTTCTTCTGTTCTTAAATGTTTCAGTCGTGGACGGATGAATTCCTGGTCTGGAACCCAGAGGACTTTGATGAAGTCAAACAGGTTTCTATACCCACTGCTAACGTGTGGGTGCCTGACATCCTCATCAATGAGTTGTAAGAACTCCTGCTGTTGTTATTACCATTATTTCTACTCCTCTGTTTTTCTAGCAGGGCTGGTCCTGGTCTTTCTGTGGCCCTTAACAGACGTGCTGTTATTTCTGTCTCTAACCTGCAGTGTAGATGTGGGGAAGTCTCCAGACATTCCCTACGTATACGTGACACATGACGGACTGGTGCGCAACTATAAGCCCATCCAGGTTGTCACAGCCTGCACTCTCAACATCTACAACTTCCCATTTGATGTGCAGAAATGTAGCCTCACCTTCCAGAGCTGGCTCCATACCAGTAAGGCCATCCTTCACTGCCTGAAATTTAACCCCCACATGCCCTTTTCAGTGTTATTCATAAGTGTAATCTCTTATAGAGAAATAAAAATGACCACTATGATCTGCATTTCTATATTTAATTTAAGGCTAAACTTTAGATTTTTCCTCTGAAACCACAAAATATACAATTTTCAAAAAGCAGCTGACCTTTCAGGAAGTTGCTGAACAACATGTATTGGGTGTTAGCTTATTGTGATTTGTATAACAAAGAAGAAACCAATATAGACATGTACAGAGAAGATGTCTATATATCTGGCACATTAAAACACTCTAAAGTCAAAGACATTCTTCAACAGGCTTTTTAGAGGGAGGTGTTTTTCAGATAAAACCTTGTAATTCTGAGAAGTTGTTTTTTGCTCGCAATTATAAGGTGCTACCTGCCAGCAGGATGAAAACCAAGGACTTTCTTGAATAAAAAGTTTTACAAAATCACATCAAAACAATGCTGAAGATTTGAAGATCATCCCTGTCATCAGTCTGCTGAAATACACAAATTACAATACAAGCCAAACAAGGACAAACCCAAACAGCAGAGTTAGGAGTAATTGTAAATATTTAGACCAGTGCTGCCGTCATAAACATGTGATAAAGATTAGCAAGCCACGTTTAAATCATTAGACCTCAGCTGATGTTAAAAAACTCTACATGCAAATGTTTTTCAGACACTGTCCTCATCTCAAAAAGCAGCTTATCATAACTCACAGCTATTTCACTGTTAGGTGACGACCTGAGGCCATGGTAAATATGACAGGAACCAAGGAGGAAGTCAGGATGATGCTGTATAAAGACAAACTGAGTAGGTGGTGGTCAGGGAGGAAGGGTGGGTTGACAGGTCACTGGACTTTGACACAGGTGACTGCTGTTTGTTTCCTGCCTGAAACCAAGTCGGCCTTGTTTCTTTTATCATTGACCGTTCCACAACCTTAACTGGTGTTTGTTATTGTAACCATGATGATGAAGGTCCTCCGACCTTAAGGAAATAGATATCTGAACCCAAACCACACTGTTTCACTAACAACACACTCCCAGGTTAATCAAACAGTAAAATGGAGAATGTTTATTTCCTAAACTGTTTGCAGTAGACATCCATCTTTCCTCAGTGTAACAGACTGAACAACTTTAGAAAATAAGAGCCATCCTTTCAGGATCCTTGGACAATGGAGCAATTATTTCATAAATGCCTTAAGTATGTGAGATTTACATGGCCTGGAACAATTGTGGACAAATATCTTTTGATGTAATTCTGTCTAAATGGTAAAAAATGTCCATGACATTGCAAAATAACATCCTAGTCTCACTTCAACTCTTCTCATCAAGACTTGAACAGGACAATTGTTCTGTTCTGTGCATCTGTGATGTCTCTCCTGCTGTGACATGTGCTCAGAGAGCAGAGTGGTGGGTAAAAGGTAACTTGTGGCCATGACCGATTCACGCTGCTCCCAACATTGTGTTCGATCTGCAGTTGATGACATCAACATCACCCTGATGCGAAGCCCTGAGGAGCTGAGGGAGGACAAGAGTGTCTTCATGAACCAAGGAGAGTGGGAGCTGCTCCATATACTGTCCAACTACAAGAGCTTCAGCGTGGACAATGATGACTATTACGCTGAAATGAAATTTCATGTGAGTATGTGAAATGATAATAACAATTTTAAGAGTTCATGTCGTATGTGTAGCATAAATATGAGCTGGTGCATCATTGGTCAAAAGTTTTCTCTGCTGTTCTTATACATGTTCTTTATCCTCTGCTTCCCCCTGTTGTCTTGACTAAAACCGCTCTATTAACAACACACGCAAACATCAGTTTTGCTCATTTTGTCATTTTGATCATTCTCTCAAAACATAAATGCATATCATTTTTAAAAAATGCGACGTGCAGCCTTGGCCGACTGAGAATACTAATACATTTTTGGTATATTTAAAAAAAAAAGGATCATTTAACTCTCTATTTTTAAACATTGTCAATCAGTTATTGTGAAAATAATATAATGCTGTATATATACTACTATAGTTTGATGACTACACTTTACATATAGTGTTTCAAAGTTGAAAAAAAAAAACAAAGATTGGTAAAAAACTGCCTCATATCTTACCACAGTACCATGAGTGTCTGTACATGGCTGGAGTTAGGAGGTGGTTAGCCTAGCCTAGCATAAAAACTGGAAATTAAAACCTGTGCTCAATGATGATATCTGACAACCTGTGATATTTCATTTGTTTAAAGTCATGATACTTGTGTTGATTTAATTAGGGACAGACTTTTCTAACCATGTCCTGTCTTTTGACTTGACTTAAAACTACATTTCCCAGGTGGTGATACGGCGGCGGCCATTGTTCTACACTGTGAACCTGCTGCTGCCCAGTATCTTCTTGATGGTGATGGACATTGTTGGTTTCTATCTGCCACCAGACAGTGGAGAGAGGGTTTCCTTCAAGATCACTTTGCTGCTGGGCTACTCTGTCTTCCTCATCATTGTATCTGACACTCTGCCTGCTACAGCTATAGGAACCCCGCTGATAGGTGCCTGATCTATTAGTATTTATCAGTAGTTGGCATTGCCTCTAATCATAGGTGTAAACGATAATGTTAGCAGAGCACAGAACAAAACAGAGAAGCATTTACTCTGCAAGGCAAGCAGGCAGGCACTGGTGAGGGTGAAGTACTGAGAGTGAACTCAAATTCAAAGTAGTGATTTTGGAGACTATCCCAGGAAAACAACCAACCTGGACTGAGACACAATGAGGCATCATCATTTATATAGTGTAAAGTATTTTAGAGGTGAAAATGATGTCGTACTATCCTACTGCTGTTTGCTTTTGGAGAATATCCACAAACACCTGCTCTCATCTTACCTGCCCTGTAGGTGTGTACTTCGTGGTTTGCATGGCCCTCCTGGTGATCAGTCTAACAGAGACCGTGCTGATTGTGCGTCTGGTCCACAAGCACGACCTGCAGCCCCCTGTACCCCACTGGGTAAAGTACCTGGTGCTGGAAAGAGCTCCGGTCCTCTTCTGCATCCACAAGAAGCACCGCCTCTGCTCCAGACTGTCCTCCGAGGCCTCGGACCTGGAGCACTACAAGGACAACAACTATGGCACTGGTAAGGCACAGGTGAAAGAGTGGGCAGTTGGTATCCATTCTTCTACCTTCTGCCTCTTTGTGGGGAAAATCTGTTGGAAAGACTGGAATAAAAAGGCAGGTGTAATGTGTGAGATTTAATCTTTGATGGAAAAAGTGAATAAATGGTAAAGCAAGTGAAAATGTTGCCACTTGTAGTTTTTGCAGATACTCAAAATGAGAAAAATATAGAATTTCAAAATAAAATGAGACCTATCCTTGCTCCATCCTGCAGCCCGGTGCACCGTCCACCACACCTGTGAGATAGGTCAAAGGCTGAGCCATCACGACAGAGAGGGCGGGCTGCTGGGACTTGGCCTGTCCCCCTCGAGGGACCCCACACCGCCTGTCATGGACAACATCCTGCATGAAGTGACAGCAATACGCCACTTCCTGGAGAAGAGGGACAGGTGCCTGGAAGTCGCCAAGGAGTGGCTGCAGGTTGGCTATGTGCTGGATGTGCTGCTGTTCAGAGTCTACTTAGTGGCCGTGGTGGCCTATAGCATCACCCTGGGTACTCTGTGGTCAGTGTGGCAGGTCGCCTGAGTCTTACAGCTGTACAGATGTGGACACAAGCTCAGCAAAGTGGAGCATCGGAATAAAAAGGCCAGACATTGTAGCTCTAGCCCTGTGTAGCTCAGTGGATACAAGGAGGCACACGTAAAGTAATGGAACAGGGTTGTAATTAGGGCACATGTACATTCAAAGGTTAAGTGACCAATTGGGTTTGTTATCATTTTAGCTTTGATCAGAGAGTTTTAGAGGAATTTACAATGTGAGATGTTCTTTGGGGTGAGAAGGCAGACATACACTTATAAATGTAATATTCGTAAAAAAGAAAACAACAACAAATCAACAATAGCATTGGTTTAGTACAGTAACCCTTTTTATAAAGTACAAGTAACAGTACTAAAAAAGAAACACACTTATGTACATAAATTATGAGAAAAGGGAGAAGAGGACTTCTGGAGGCTCAGGGGCCATAAACAGTCAGTTACTGTGGATTATGCCTCGGTCCAGGTGTGTTGAGAAGAAAACTGGTCATGGGGGAAAAGTGCTTCATTTCATTGACTTAAATACAATAATATTGTTCTGTAAAAGCCTTCACTGCTCAAACCTTAACTGTTATGATGAGAAAGAAAATGTGGACACATGCAGAGCTGACGATACAATAATAAATAAAAGGTTGGTGACGTCTGTTAACTTTTTGTAATGCTATCAAAAATATTTCAAATATTTATGAATTGTGCATTAATGGATTAATAGATTTAAAGGAATGTATATCAGTGAGGTCACAGCACCACATCTAAATCAATGAAAACCTTCCTTGTGGAATTTATTAAAGTATAGACCTTCACATAGCTTGTTAAACAGATGCATTAGGTTTATTTTCATGTCACAGTACATCACAAGTATGTAAATAAAAAGGTGAGAATTTCAACTATAATTTAACTTTAATGTGTAAACTTGTGTAAAATCTGTCTAAATTTATTGTTTTTATTTATTGAAATGTTGAATATAATTTTTGTAACTCATGATGTGGATAATAGTGTTCAACAAGTCTGAGTCTATAGCAACATATTAGTATTGTAAATTTTTTATTTAATGTTATTGCATATAATATGTACAATATATACAATGTAATTGTGTTACCTTGAGCAGAGGAAATGTAATAATATCTAATGAAACAGAAACAGAACTACATATATAATCATATTCCAATAAATGACATCCTAACCAGTTAATGATGCCTCTGTGTTCATCAGCTTTCTACTATACTTTATGATGAAAAGCCAGGAGGAGGAATAACAGTCACATTTTTTTTTAATTAGCCATTTTAATAAGTTGTGAAAACACTTTTCATTGTTGTTTTATTCTGAAATGACAACTTGAATAGAGGTTGAATTTTAAAATGGAAATTACAATAATCAAACAAAAAAGAGCCTTAATTGATTCGGACTTCATAGATAATTTTGTTTTATTTAATAAAGTTTCATGTTTTCTTTAATCTGTTTGTGCATTTCCACACTTTAGATGTTAAGCATTTGCTAAATGTTGTGTTAAAAATGGCCATTGGGAATAAATTCACTTAGATGTACGTGATTATTGATCGTTGATACCTGCACAGATCAGCAGGTATATGGTTTTTCCCAATAAAGTGAGTGTTTGTGCTACGTTAAACTCATGCAGTTCAGCTCAGCAGCCAGAGGGTGGTGCCATGTACAACCACTTCAGTTCTCCCTCAGCACTGTCAGTTGGGTCTTTATCAGTGGCCTCTCAGAGATGATGCTAATTGCTTTTCATGTCATATTCCTCCCAAATCATTTTCTCAGTGAATGCAGAGGTCGAACATGTTTAGAACATTCAGCGTTATTCACTTGTTTGAAATCCTTTGCTCCGGTGAGTAAAGTCATTACATGCATGATGCTGAATGCATTTTGCGGATATTTGTGTTTTTGCCGCACAACCACTTGGACAATCTCAGTAAATATTAATGCAGCTATTATTATTGATGTGTTCCTTTGTGTGAGATGAAAACGCAAAGTGAAAGACACACAACAAGACAAAAACAAATGCTGTATGATTAAAGAGAGTTTGTGTTAAATGCGGAATCTTATTGTTCACATGTGAAATGTGAACAGTAAGAATTTTGTTGCTATAATGTTGTTCCTGCTAAGCTAATGCTACTGTGACCTAAAGTATGTCTCCTGTTGTTAATGCTTTTGCCACCACAAAATGTCTGGTTGAATTAGAAACCACCCAGTCAGACGAACTGGTGCATTCATGTCTATCTGCAGCTAAAGATCTGATATGTGCAATGTCTTCCTCCTGACCACCTACTGGCCTTGGAATATTTGCTCTGGCGTTTGGTGCATGGTAAAGGAATTAAGAAATTACTTAAATTAAAATATTGCACTGACTTAACTGCATGTATTCATCACAGGGACCATCAAGTTTATTGTAAAGACAGATTTATCTGTCACAGATGTTGAAGTCAACCATTTTTATGCCTGTCCACCATCGTGACTTTATCTTAGTTTGGTTTGCTCATCCTGGTTCAGAAAGAATCCATGGACTGTGATTTAAACCTTCATTTTCGACCACCTCAAATCAGGGAACTGCAGGATTATCAGTTGAGTAGTGAGCAATCTAAAGAATCCAGCCTTTAGATATGTGGGTCAAAGATCACTCCTGAAACCTCATGCCACAGCACAAAGACCCTTCACTGTTCACATTACCATCCTGACAAACCATTCACCAACCCCTGCCCCTTCCTTCCTAACACCCAAAAATAAGATCAAAGGCAGTGATTCCAACAAAACCATTCACAGAGAGAGTTTTTCTCATTTCCTGTTTTTGTTTTCTGTCAACCCCCCCCCCAACCAAAAAAAGTCATAAAAATAAATAAAATCAAAATAACCACAAGGCTGGAATGTGTTATGGGTTTAATACTTAGGAGTGGGAGCATAAGTGAGCAGGGAAAGTGGAGAACTGCCTCATTAGTTTCCAGTACATTGAAGTCAAGATCTGATCCAGTGTTCCAGAGGGAGGAAATGAGCAAATCCAGTGACATTATTGGGACGTATTGGAGACACCTTTGATGTGATGTTTATTTGTTGGACGCACAGACGGGCTTGTCTTGTCGAGCTTTATTGGGGCTGAAATTACAGCATCCACGCTCAGCCAACTATGAAGATTTATTACTTAGTCTGATGCATTTGAAACTTCAACACATTAAAAGGACCCTGTCAGAGACCAAGCCTTGCATGTTTTAGCACATTAAGCAACTACATGCAACATTACACCCTAGCGTTACCAAAGCCTATTGTGTGTGTTATGTGTCATATGGTGATGCTGGCCCAAGCAGAAAGACTGCACTGGTGTGAGAACACTTCATTGTTGGTGCATTTAATTGCTGCTTGTGACAATTAAAGGTGAGGGAGTTACTTCATTTTTCCCCATCCTGCTTCATTAGCACTTCCCCTGCTTTCCTCTGAAATCACGAATTTTACTAAAACTAGCTGACTAAATTATGTCTTTGTGCTTTGAAAGGTTTGTGGATCATGAGGAGACTTTGGCCTGATGGTGGCTCCAGAGGAAAGGTCAGAATAAGGTCACAATAATCAGTATGAAACATCCACCAGGAACTAAATAACATGGTAATCTTCTGATACCTGTGGGACCAATTTAATCTGACTCCTAAAATTGTTTATATACTACTAATTAGCAACAGCAGATTAGATCTGAAAGAAAGTGAACCACTGAAAATTGCAAAATTTTGAGTAATAATGGATGCATTTCTTTTATTTCCCCCTCAGTAACTCTTACCTCTTCTCCCTCCATGCTTTATGTTAAGGTTGACTAACCACACACTAACTCCGGCTGTCTGCTTTAACACAGACATATATTCTTTTCTATATGTATTAATATTTTCTATGTGTACTTTACATTAATATGTAAAATACACAGGCAGGAAAAAAAGTAAACAAAGATACTGTTACCACCAACCCCCCAAAAAGGCTTGAATATATAAAGCATAATACAACAGAGTTCATAAATGCCATTAAAAAAGCTGAGTAGACAAAACCCACTCCTACTGTGACAAAATGTCCAGCAGAGGAAACCAACAACAGACACAACAGGCACCAACAACACAGGCAGTGATTTTCATGCATCCTCCCCAAATTTCTTTACTTTTACTGCTGTATTTACACTTACACACAGGAATGTGACAACACATCATTCAACACCTACTGGATGCCAAAATGTCTGCTGGTTAGATGTGAGACTGAGCAAAGTTACAAAGTGATGTGTTTAACCAAGTGCCAAAGCAACGAAAACACAAAAAGGGAGGTGAACATGAGCAACAACCTTCCACACACACACACACACACACACACACACACACAAAAGAAATCATCTACACCTTATTCAGGCCAATCTACCTCCTTGCAAAAGCTGAACATTTTGTGTCTCGGCTCGCTTCCTCTCTAATGACAATCATACGTGTGTGACAATAGAGGTGCGCTCACACACACACACACGCCCTGCATATCTAATGATAGCATTTATGACCTCTATGACAAAAGGCAGCCAGGCTTGAATGCTGCAGTAGTTAACATTAGTACATTATGAGTAAAAAAAAAAAAAGGTGACAAACAGCCAGGTGGTGAAGTCAGACATCTGAACATTTGTGGAACTGTATCATGGGCTGCTGAGGGTGAGTGGTGGCAATCAGCATTACACAAGGATCATTCAAACGAATGCATGTGGAGAACGTTTGGCTGTCATGCTTCGGTTTATGTTTCTGTGGATGTTCTGCTCCTTGAAGGTGTGATGCCACTCCCGTTACAGCATTACAACCAGAATCTACACCCGGCAGAGTTAACACAACCTCTGGATGGAGAAGTTCTTATACTAGAGAAGAAGATGGATTTATATAGGCCATGGAGCCGAGCAGCAGGCTGTCACTTCATTGAGCTGAAGCTATTGTACAGTAACTTTGACAGAGATGCAAATCAGTTCAACCAAATGAAAAATGTTTTCATACATGCAGATTGCTTTAGCTTTAATAGTTTCTGCCTCCACTCCAGTTTGATGATGATCAGGTTGCGGTGCTGATAGCGTCTTTATGAAAAAGGCATGTTCACCCAAAATCCTGTTCCGTCTCCATCTCTGTAGATTTTTCACTACACTTACCTGCAGTCAGTAGAACAGCGAGTTTCCTCCCTGCAGCCAGAGCTCATGTTGTACAGCAGAAAGGGTTGAGGAGGTAACAGTAAACTGCTGGCAGGTATTGTTGATGGATTCCTATTAGCTGATGGTCAAACACAGGCAGGAAACAGGGCTGAAACTGTGGGAACACTCCTTTCTAAGTACAAGTTAAAAAAATATATAGATTAAATTAGATGAATCTACAGCTACTGTATTTATACAGAGGTACAAGGGAACACTAGCAAGGAAGTGCATCTTATTTTTTCTTTTAAATAGCTAATAGGCAAAATAAAAAAAACAATGACAATTATGGGATTACAAGATTCTCCATGTGTATTTAGAAATTGAAGCAATAAAATAATTTGATGCCACTGAAGCTGTTTTTGTATTTTAATTTCACTGGACTAAAATACTCAGGTGGTTGTAATTCATCACATCGATTAATCACAACTTCACAATGAAGTATATTATTGATGTAGTAGCAATAATATAGAGATCACAGCTACTAGAGCTCCTACAGTCACCTTTGCTCTATAAAAAATAAAAATTAGGAAGCGTATAGTGAGCCAGAAAGAGGGCTAAGACAGGGAACGTGAAGTCAATTTTTTTATTTTTTTCTAACTGCAGATTGAAAGTATACAACTGAACATCATGATTTGATTTTTATTATGAGACTCATAAATAAAAATACAAAAAAATTCCACTACAAAAAAACAATCTACTGTTAGTAGGATGTAAAAAAAAGAAATATTCTTTATATTTTCACTATCAAAGGCACAACATTGACTTTAGTGACAACATGGAGAAGAGAACCTGCAGCATTCAATCTTTTATTTTTTCCTTTTTATTTTTTTTCACACTCCATCAGAGAACACTGAAATGTTACAAAGAGATGTGTCTGATTCTACATGGAAAGAAACAAAAAAAGAACAACCTCTATATCAACAGACGGTGGCTATAGATTGGTGGCACAGCTTAACAGGAAACGCACTGCCACGGAAAAAAAATAGCACGTTGTCGCTGGAAAAGACAAAGGACCTTTGCAAAGCTCTAATGCAAATTTTAAAAAAAAAAATATACAACTGACAACAATAAGAGAACAAAATAAAGAAAATAAAAAATAATAATTGGGCACCTTCTAAGATTAGGCTAAGATTAGGTGCTGAGGTAGACAAAAACTATAACAATTCAAATCATAATAAAAACACTATTTCCTTAATACAGAGCAACTTGACTGGCACTTGTGCTGTCACAACAATGGAGGAGAGAAGTAGCACAGACAAGCCAGGGAAAGACAAAGAGAGAAAAGCTTTGTTACATAAAAAGCTTTGTTATGCTTGGTCCGACAGGGCAATTGGTCCTCAGTGCTAATATAAAAAAATACAATGTCTTGGTGCTTTGTTACTCAAACAGTATTTAGTCTAGACCTCGATGGCACATGCATTGCAACACTGCATGAAATGGCTACTTTGTTCTAGAAACACCACACCAAAACACAGAGTGCCAGCTCCAGGGATGCCATGATTCCTCTCTGACGAATTTAACATCCCTTTCTAAATGCGTTTTGTAGGAAAGAAAAAGTACTTTTTATTAAAAAAAAAAAAAAAAGCAAAAACAACTGAATCAAGGCAGAAGGGGGACACCCTAATGCCAACCTACCCAAATGGAGGTTTTCTTTACCTTATTTTAATTTTTTCAAGCGCAATTGAAGTTCTCATTAGCAAACCTGTTGCTGTCAAAAAAAGGGAGGAACAGAATAAAATTGACAATGTGAAAACAGACTGTGACTTCAGTTGCTTGCAGAGCAACAATTTCATGGAGCACATTTTTTTTTTTTTGTCCCAAAAAGTCTTTGCAGACTTGTGTCACTGCAGCCTGTCTGGATTCCAGTACATTTTTTTTCTCTCTCCATTGCTTTGTCTTGTGTCGCTAAATAAATGCTTTTGGGTGCCAATCACAGAGTGTGGCCTAAGAAAAGACATGAATGCAGAATCCCAGTTGCTATTTCAGTAGCATTAAGGGTTTATTGCAGTCCTTGAAAAAGAAGCCCTGCTCTATTCAGGATTAAAAAAAAAAAAAAAAATCAGGTCATTTTCGAGCGTCATGACATCCCTAGGGTGCTGGAGACACCATTTTTATTTTATTCTGAAAATACAGAAACTAAGCAGATATAGATGGATATTTTTGTTGAACAATTTCCATTTTTAGGCACAAAGATAGTACAGAAACATCGGAGGAACACTGAGGGAAGAACTATATCGATGCCAATGTATATATATATATTTTTTTTTTTCCAACAGAGAAAAAAAGTGGCATAGAATATCCTTTTATTTTGTATCTGATCTGATTAGTGCATTTTCCCACTAATACACACACGCACGCACACACATAGTTACACACTCTGTTACGCACTCTTTCACCCGCACGAAAAAGTAGAAAACATTCAGAGGACGATGATAGGAATAATGTGACTGAACAGGTCTTGCATTCTGGTGGTTCAGACTGAGCCGTGACTGGGTATATTATAGTGGGTGGATATTATACGAGGGTGAAAAAAGCCCCCTCAGCTCACAGTGTTTGAGAATAAAATGGCAAGACACCACGGGACATGCCATCCCTTCTTCTTCTTTTTTTTTTTTTTTTTTTCTTCTTCAAGTACAAAAACAAAAAATATGACAGTCAAGTTTGATTGAAAAATTGTGAATGACAAGTACTAATTGGTCGGTTTGGCAGCGCCCCCCTGCCGTCCCGTGTTTTATCATCTTTTTTTTTTTTTTCCTTTGTTTTGTTTTTTTTAAACTTTGTCACATACACACACACTCGTAAAATTTGTGGCAGATAGATTTAGTCCTTCACCTACAATGCAATTGACATCCAGAAAGCAACACTTATTATTACAATATGTTCACACACATTTTTTTTGTCCAACAATATCAAAGAGGAGCAAGGCAAAAATGATTCACACCCAGAGAGAGAGAAAAAAAAAACAGGTAAAAAAAAAAAAAGGAAAAAAAAAAAAAGAAATACAAATATTTGTGCCCTGCTGTAACCCTCCACAAATGGAAAAAGGACTGACACTGAATACAAAAATATCACAATTTTTATATATCAAATTGCCTCTGTTGGCTCTTGTTCAGGAATACACTCATTTCTCCAGAGAGCTTGTCAGCCGAGAGAATCTCTATTTTGAACCTTCTGGTTTTTCTTTTTTGATTACCACTTGCAGTTCCAATTGTCCAACGCACTCTGCATCACTGCAAATATGACCTGTCCTGGGCGGTTCAGCGTTTTTGATGAACCTTCTTCTGTTTTTTTTTTTTTTTCACATTACAAAACTACAATTCTATTCACATATTTTCAAGTTTAAATTCTTGTTTTTAAACCATCTTAAAAAGCAATAGTACTTCCTCTTATCTGCTGCATCCCTCTTACTCATCACTTAAGGCTTCAAAATTGCTTTTTTTTTTTTCTCTGCTCTTCTGTGGTCGGAGGTGAAGGGGGGAGACTATAAGAGAAGAATAAACATCCATTTGAATGACTTTTTCTTATCCTATCAACCTCTACTTTTTGTTATTTCTTACCCTTTTATATACATTTTGCTTTAAAACACAATCATAAATCAACTTTTGAAAAAAAAAAAGCATGAGATGAAGTAGCAATGATGAAATAATGCAAAACACAAACACAAAAATTGTGCTTTTGCCAAAAAAAAAGAAAAAAAAAGAAAAAACAAAAACAACTTAGAGGTAGCTTTTATAACAATGACCAAACCTTCCGGCTCTTTAACAAGCGGGGTTAATAATACCAAGTTTGGTAACAACTAATGCACAAAAATAACACATAACATAAGAAAAACAAATGAATCTCTTCACTGTGGCACTTAATTTCTCTGCGTCTACATTGCCTTATCATGTTGTGCAATGCATCTTTCTGACATCTGACAAACACTCATGAACAAAAAAAAAAAAAAAAAAAGTGTACAAATGAAAACAAAAGGGAAAATTAAAAATACACAAGCAACATGAGGTCACAAAAACGAGGTAATTCAAGTACGATGTTTTGAGATCAAACTCAAGGTCAATAACAACAACAACAGGAGACGAGAGAGACAAAGCGCATGGGACAAAACCACAGAGAAAGAGTTGATTTATTCTGTCGTCTTACTGGTTGCCCCCTAAGCTGCTGGGCCACGTCTCGTCCAATCAGTGATTTCCCCCTTTTCCACCGGCCTTTTGGATATGTGATCACCCTGGTAACGCTGTGACATGCAGTGACGTTCATCAAAGCCTTCGGTTCGACCTTAATGCATGTGGCTGTGCATCCCCATACAGGTCTAATGCTGCGTTTCAGAGACGTCAGAAATCGGAAATCCCAACCTCCCGCTAAACAAAACGTGCCTTTGAGTCTGAGCAGAATTTTTCCGAGGAAGAATTTTCAGGATGAAGCGGCAGCTGTGTTAATCCTGTGAATGCTACACGACTTTTAACATTATACTGAGGGCCCCTTCCCTCTGCTGCTTTGTGCTGTGATGTCCACACGTATCCAATGCAAACACTAGAGTACAAATTGCATCTTAATTATGATTTGCTTAAAGCCCTGGTGGTAATTTAATTCAGTGCAAATACATTAGAGAATATGAACCACTTAAACACCATCTGTAACATAACTACAAGATAATGCAGGGCCTCAGCTTTCAGATATTCTTCTACACTGGTGTAGAAACTCTGGGTCTCAGGGCACTTCCCTGCTCTCCCTCTTACCTATACACTGGAGCACGACCTCACAGCCCCTCGTGATCTGTTTTAGTCCTTCTCTCACATCCTTCCAGTCGATCAAAACACCTGGCAGTGAATGATTGCACATTAGAATTTGGAGAGTAAAATAACATTTACAGCTGCTAGCTGGGTAGCTAATGTATGATCTGCTGCACAGGGAGAAAGCAGTGGATGGAGAAAATCTTGCGAGAGTAATCACAGCCTCCGAGGTCAGTATTATCGACTTCTGACTTTGAATGAAAGGCAGCATTAACCCGCTACACTATTTTCTATTTTGACACAGCCTCGTTTGAACCGGGCTCACAGTCGTTCACATTCATGTTTTGCAGCCATATAACAGTCTTCAACCTGCCACGCCACCTTTTGACAGAGATGTTTAGGTGTGCAGCTAAGGCATTCCCAGCACTTCTTCAACATTCACTAGTAGCAGTCAAAGTCACAGGACTCCCACGGAAAGCAGCCTTTTATCCCATTTTGTTTTCCATCACTGTGATGAATGGACAGATCTGCTGTGGTCAAAGTGTTACTGTTTACGTGTCAGTTTGTGGAGTTCATCATTAGTGTGAGATAATGATAGTAATCTGGTTAAATGTACATGGATAAAAGCAGTCCAGTTCTCTATTGCTAAGTAGGCGAGTATGGTGGGTTTATTTATTGTGGCGTGCTGTAATAGTGAGTTATGATTTTATGAAAAAAAAGATATACCTTGTAGACATCAAACAGAAACTGTTGTCGTAATTTGTTTTACCTGTGCAATCAAGCCATGATAAACTATGATGCAGAGCTAAAAAAAAAAAAAAAGAAAAAAGTATAAGATGAAAAAGTGACACAAGTTAGCCTTTGGCTCTCTGGGGAGAACCATGGGGTGGAGGGGGGGCAGTGGTGACTCGACCTTCTCCAGCCCTCATGTGACGCAGATGCAGAACCAGGAAGACTACTGAGAAAAACCGGGGAGACATCCGACGAAAAGCAGCACTAGCATCCTCCCCGCCTTTACAACCAAACATGTGCTTGGTTTGCAGTATTTTAATGCTCCCATCCGTCCAGTTCAGCTGTTTCATCTACTGCATAAGCCTACTGGCTCTGCTGCTGATTCTCAGGGGCTATCTCACTGCCACCGCCGGGATCTGAAGGATTCAATTTATGGACAGGTCGACTGGCAGATTTCTATGAAAGCAGTTCAGGTGTTAGTGGTAGTCGGGGTGAAGGGGGGTGACAGAACAGATACATTTCCCATTTGGGAAAGAATCAGGGCAGGTTCACCCAAAGCAGTTCATTCACACTCTGGAGTGTTTGTATCTGAAATTCAAATGACGTGGTGAAACTCTTGGAAAATGTCTCAGTCCTCCTCCAAGATAAATTTATTGTGGCTCATAACAAGTGGAAATATGTAGGTTTGTGGTAAAAAGGAGAAAGTCCTTAATATTTGGAAAGCAGACCATGACATGATGAAGTGGAGGCCTAAACTGATGCTCATGTTCACATATTTATTCATGTGATTCTGACTGACCGGGCCAGGTGAATGTAAACACACCGAAGCAAATCAACCTGTTTTCAAAGACTCTGAAAAAAATGGAGTGAAAGATAAGATTGGGTTCCTGATGGCAGAGATGTGCAGGTTCAGATAGCCCTTGAGAATCTGCTTTCTCACCACTGTGGCAGCAGCATCGAAAAAAAAAAGTCCTTTCCTTGCAGCTCGCTTGCTCTGTGTGCGCTGCATGAAATGACCTGAAACAATAAACACAGTTGCAGATGTAGTGAATGACCCGGTGAATCCGAACAATGGTGGAGAACCTCTCTCCGTGTCCAAGTCTTCCTCTTCTTAGCACTTTTGTCCCACCATCACCACCCTTTATCCCCATCGGTTGTTGCCGCCTTTGCAAGAAAAGAAAAAGAGAAAACAAACCTTCTTGCTCTCAAGTCTCTCGCCGTCGACGTTCCTCAGCCGTCAACTCTCCACTACAGCTTCATGCCTCCTAACCGCTCAATTACATTCCCCTTACCTCTCAACCCCGCCCCCTCCCTCTCACGTACCCTCCCTCTCTTCACTCTCCCGGTCTCAGACATAGCAGAGGTATAGGTAGGTCTTCTCTATGCGCCAGTCTGGGGGGATGTCTTCAGGCTTGTGGCCTTTCATGTGCTTCTGCATGGCTGACAGGCTGGGGCAGTACTCCAGGCAGATGGTGCATTGGTAGGGCGAGGCGCCATTGTGGGTGCGCAGGTGCTTGATCATGGCCGAGTAGTCCCTGGATCGCTGGTGGCACAGCTTGCACTCGAATGGCTTCTCACCTAAAGATGGCAGGGTGGGGTTGAAGACAACAACTGTGAGAGCCATAGTGCCAAAAACATTGTTATGTCCTTGTTCAAGAGTGATGCTTCTGTTAATCAGGGAATAAATGCGCTTGATACAGAAATCAATCAAAAAAGAAGGAAAAACAATGTTAGTCAGTGAGGCACTCTGGTAAACACAGCAGCTTGTGTCATTCAAACTCATAACACCGCAACATTATTTAAACACAATATGACAAAGCACTTATCTCCAGAAATCCCAACAAACTACTTGTTGTTAAATTTAAAAAAGGGTGTGTGGTAAAACATGTATACCCCTACCAGAAGTCAATTGTTTGTCTCTGCACAGTTTGCTCATAAGGATCTAATTCTAATCAATAAAAAATAAATGATTTTGTTATGATCTTGTAGTATGTATTGACAATGTGCATCTTGTTTTTGTCATCACTCCTATCTGTTGTGATACAGTACTACTAACTACTAATAGTACTAGCAAGGTAACTGCAGAGATCTGGGCACACGGTGGCACAGTGGGAACGTCGCTGAAAAAGAATCTGACGTGGCAAGAAACACGAGTGGTCCAGCAATCAGGCAAGTTGTAAACAGGCCACGGGTTTAGCCAGATTACCTGAACCACTTCATTACGTTTTAAAACTCGTGAGTGAGCAAGTGAGCACAACCAAAAATATCAGTAATAACCCCCTGTTGCACAGGAAAACTGCATGCAGACAACTACATTAAGTAGCAGGGAAGACATTTATGTTCTCCACGAAATACATTTGGTTAACTTGGCGGGTGTGTGTTCAAATCTGTACCAAAATCTGACTGCTGCTTTTCAATGCTCTTACCAATTAACTTTGTGACAAGGCCATTATTACTGACGGGAATGCTGGTCAAAACTACAATAAAACCCATATAATTGAACCAAATTATCCTTTAATGGCAAAATATTGTGTCTTGGCAGCACATGAAACCTGATGTGTGGGGAAAAAAGTCTGCATGTCACAGAGAGCGACGAATAATCCATCACCACTAATTTAGAGACCACAGACTTCACCCTGTTGGCCCACGAGAAATTCTGGTGTTGTTATGATAATTGGACCATGCACACAGTAAGTGACAAGTCAAAACCCAGGAGTGAATTCCCAACTGTGTCCTGAACAGCAGTGTGCAGCAGTAAAAGGCTGCACTAACTCTTTAAAGTAATTCAAACTGCTGCCCCATAATTGGTACAACTCTAAGAGGAAGAAGAATAAAAGAAAAAAACTGTCCAGTAGTGAAGTTTGTTCACCTCTGATAGTGTCAACACAGTGCCAGTTAGGTCTATCAAAACATCCCTCTAGAAGATAACAAAATGATCTTCTAATTATTCTTGTGGTTGAGGGGATAGAGACTCCTTTGTGTTCAGTTGTTATCAATTCTCATTACCGTCTTTATTAAAAAAAGACCTCACTCTATTAGGATTGTGGAACCACGAAAACCTCCTTTTTTTATATCATGCTGAGCAACTGAGGAAAATGAAAAGGAGATGCCCTGCTATTTAATCAAATGTGCAACCATTTGAATGTAGCAGCTGAGACTGTGCAGAAAATGACTAACTTTCCAAAGGTTTCTAGTACCTTTAAAAAACATCCAAATACAATCTCTGAATCTATCAAATTGCCAAAGACACCTATGCAAACAAATCTTTTTTTGTCCACGTAAAACCATTCAACAAAGTTAACTTTCAACCTTAGAAATGAGACAAAAAAGGTTGCATTTCTTGCCCGGTTGGACTTGTAGCAATGGCATCATGTTCCCAGAGCTCAGCAATGACCTTGGATGAGTGTACTGGTGTCATACAACCGAAAATAAAAAAACAGATCTATTCTTTAACTCTGAGAACAAACCTGTATTAACTGAAATGAAAATAGCCTAATGATATTTAGATTAAGATCTACATGGGAACGCGAATGTGTGATGTTTAAATACCTGGTATTTCTTTTATATACCACATCTAATCAAGTAATCTCTGGTACATTACACATAACACAGCTCCTGCCACAAAGGACTCCTGAAGGTGTCATAAATCAAAGTGCAACACTGCTATCTTGCTGTGGGGGCTGCTATATTCAAGAGGCACATTTCAATTCAGCCAACAGCAGCCAACCTAAATGTGCTAATGATTTGAGTGATGGCAGGGAATAATCCACCAGCGCTCAAGCCGGCAGACGCAAATTAGACATGTAAATGCTGACCTTTACCAATGGCATTTGAAATGAGCTGTCGGAAGTGATCTGGCCCAGCGCTTGTTGTCACCTTTCAGCTGGAGCTTCACACATGTGTGCTGGCAGAAATGAATGGCTTTTTGCCTCTGCTGCTCAGTCTGTCTGTTCTTTTGGAGCTCTGGTTAACCTTGACCTCTGCGGGAGGCGGGGTCACGGCGCCATTTAGCCAATAAGCATAAATACAGTGTCACAGCCCATGGTGTGTTTCTCTGCAGACGTCCACACCTGCGTGATGCTTGATGATATTGATAACCAGACTGTAAACCAGGTCGCCTCCAATAACCAGCTAATAATGAATTGCGAATGGGCCCCAGGTATTGATCCGCCATTGGCATTTAGGATGTGTGGAGGGAAGGGGGCGGGGAGGTTAGGCTGCCAATGTCGATGATTCATCAAGCAGCTGCCTTTTGTGTGAGGTGGCCTTTGACTGTGAGCTTGTCACTTGCTCTTGTTATCTGCTGTTGCTCTCCGGCTTAACGCAAAGCCCCCCTCCCCCACATAAAAGGTGAAAGGGTGGATGGGGGGAGCCAATTATTGGACAGGCTGCCTTGATAGTGTGGCTTAACAGCTGGCTTATTGAATGGGAGATGGGAGGGTGCTACTATGTGTGTGTGTGTGTGTGTTAGAGAAAAAGAGATGGTGAGGGAGCACAAAGCCTTGGCTGCGTGCCATCCTGGTGAGCACTCGTGGTATCCTTCCCTAGTCTGGTAGGTTGCATGAACCCGTTCTCCAGGGCACCCAGCTTATCACTGTGTCAACATCTTTATGGGGCTCTAAATATACTGGGATCAATACAAAGTCTTTGGAGACATTCATCTACTGTATCACAGCAACAGAGATATTCATCTGGTCTGGTCTGTGCCTTGCAACTTGGATTTCCTACATCAGAGTCCTTTAACAAGCTCCATATGCTGCATCAATATGTTTCAACGCTGTGTTATTATGAGGGGCAATGAGATATAATGTTGCACTCATATCAAATTATGAGATGTAGAAGAACGGGATGACATCTCATTGCTACAGTTTGAAAGTGTTCATGTTACTCATGAATAGCGCTTTACTTATACAGTGGTTAAGGAACCAATATTAGTATCTTCTTAAAAAATATATTACGAGTTACCCAGGGAATAGCTCCATGAAAAGAAGCTCAACAAGAGGTTCTGTGCTGACGTCTTTGTCAGTCGGACTAATTGTGATCACGGTACCTGTGTGCACACGGTAGTGGGTTTCCAGCTGGTGCTTGAGGCTGAACTTCTTCCCACAGCCGTTACATTCATAGGGCTTCTCCCCAGTGTGGATGCGTTTGTGCCCCTTCAGCGTGCTCTCATCTCGGAAGCAGCTCCCACAGAACTCGCATTCAAAAGGGTGGTCCCCTGCTGAAAAGGGGGAAAAAAGGACAGCGATTACTTCATTTGTCGAGAACAGACAGTAACTAGAAAACCTAATACGAAGGCCAGACACACAAAGCTTTGCCTAACAAAGATGCACAAGAAATAATTCATCTGACTATTGTTAAAACTTTAGCTTTTCTGACAAACAAAAATCGTTTTGTTTATGGTTGATTGGCTTTCAACAGCAGCCCAAACACTACGGTTGAATGCCTAACAACATCTATAAAATGTAAACATAGAGTGATACCTGAAGTGAGCCACATTACTGGATGTGTTGTCTGGATATTTTAGTGAGTTTATGCGCGACAGTAGAACAGCAGATGCTGTGCTTTAATGGAGACCCACTTAAAGGCTTTATTACAAGCACACAAATGTGACCCATCTTTTGTCTTTCTCTACAAATCACCTGCATTGTTGTTTTGCTTTGTGTAAAGCCTTAAATAATTGTAGCCTGTCATGGCTGTTCACTGGCCATGAGATGTATTATTGACCACGCAGTCCCAGTCTCACAACACACTAATGGATAACCTGACAGATGTGGCAAACCTACAATAATGAGCTAAGTTTGTCATTGCAAAATTTATTATCCTTCGCTGTACATGTGTTTTGAATCCGACAAATCACAAACACGCCATTTTCTCCACCTCACCATGTACAAGATGGCCGTCTGGGCTTGAATGCGATAGACAAATCAGAAGAGGGATGTTGATGCTGGGGTAATTCATGGATACGCTGTTGTTTTCTTGAAGTCAATTTTAATCAAAATTTCTATGGTCCGCTGACTGAACCAAACTAGTAAACACTGCAGACTTCAGATAAGAGGACTGTTTTGACTCTAAGGCCATGTAATGCAGATCAAATTGACAGTTTGGTAAACAAAAAGGTGCATTACATTTGGCTTCAACTGGCATAGTGTTGCAGGTTTCAATGATTGCACAACCTTAATCTCTGTCAAGTACACAATATCATCTCATTGGTTACCTGCCACAAATTTTATTTCTACTTTTGAGAACATCTTGAATAAGTCTCCCATTTAAAGATTTTGGATTTAACATTTTCATAGTCAGACATGAAAAACATACATTTCTCTTTGATGTTCCAGACCGTTGTTTGCATTTTGCTTTGACGAACCATGACGACCATCTTTCTTCCTTTAGTGTTAGCTGCTTAACCCTAATGCAACCTTAACAACAAAGGCTGCAGCTCAGAGTTCTTGCTCTTACTTATGAATATGGTAGTTTTCAGTCTATGCAGCTCAAAGTTTTCTGCTTGTTCTGAGAACGCCTCAAAACCTATTTGATGCTTAGGTGATTCAACACGTATCATCCCACAGACGTGGAGTGAAGATATCGCTTGATGACAGCACTCTGACAGGTCATGAAATAAACTCCAGGACTAAAAGGATTATAAGAGGACTGAATGTCAACTGTTAAGTATTGTGGGTATTCTGAAAGTTTGGTTAAGATAGGGTAATCTTGACATGAGAATAATTAGAAATTAAATTCCAGATAAACACGGATCCCACTGTGACTTTTCATCCCTTTACTTTAGCAATATTATTTACTGTCAGCGCCCTGTTTCTATTCACGGCTCCCCTGTCTAATCCTTTCACACTGGGTAAACGTATTCACACTTTTAATTTACAGAGAACCACATTTCCACATTAGACTTATTTCAGACACCAGCGTGGTTGTACATGTGCAGTATGTGTGCCTTCGAAAATGAAAATGACAACAGGCATCACACTCTGCTCCTCAGGCTGCCAGAGCAGGTCCCCACAGGGCAGCGGTAATGGATATTCAGATGTCAATGATAAAGGATATTATGATTTGCAGGAGGCTCTCACTAGCAGTCCAAAGACTAATTGTATTCACATGCTTGATGAGGAGATTCTCCTTGCATCATTTGCCCCCCCACACTCCCTCGCGTTACACTCTCCATCCAAGTAATGCTGTGGATATTTATTAATGTATTTCACTCCACTACTGCAGGTTTAAGTCACCATCAATGACCTATGCCTTTCATTATCTGCCTGTCCGAGCAGCAACGTGCCAGGGAATAAATTGCATTTCTCGTTATGTGCTTCTGCCTCTGCCCTGCTGTTAAGAGACAATTTCACTTCCATCCTGCATATTTTATTTAACATTTTAGGCCTGTATATACAGTATGCATGCATTTATCCAGTTTATTCAGGAGAGACAGAAAGAGGGATGAGAAGAGGAACAAGAGACGGGTAGCCTTTAAATGCTGATCGCATTTTGGGCATGCTACACTTTCATGGAAGAAAACGTTTTCGATGCCTTGTGATGTTGGACGCCTTCGCATTAAAGAGATCCTTTGATGGGGAAGGAGGGGTGTGAGGGTGGGGGCAGGGATGGAGCAGGAGATGTGGGTGTATATGGCGGCGGCGGTGGGGGCTGGGTAAAAATCAATAAAAGTGACAGTCTTTATTTGTCTGCATGAAGTTATCAGTGGCTCCCGCTGTAAGACATTGTGCTCTTTCTAGCGTTTCAACCACAGCAGAGATCACAATCCATCACGGAGCTCGGTGGGCTCGTGCAACGCCGCAAGAATAATAATTGAGCTCAGATTCACCTGTCTTTAATTAGGGCCTCCGATCAGACCAGCGAGTGGGATGCTAATACACAGAGGAGGCCTGTGGAGGGTTATTTATGCTTAATGTCCTGTTGCTGTGCTAACGTCTGCTGTTGGAAAACATCATCAAAAATCTTGAAATAGTAGGAAGCAGCTTGCTGTCTTTCTCACATGCAAAATGAGGTTTTCACTTTAAAGCATACACCAGGGTCTCTGCATTACATTTATTAGAAAATATGTACTAATACTACGTGTTAGTGGTGGCCATTTTTCTTTCATTACATTGCTACGCTCTACAAACCATACATTTTAAAAAACCCAATATGGATGTGGCATCTTCTTGCAGATGATCCGAAACCTTCATTTTGACTTTATCACTCACTATCTAAGTTTTGGTTGAAGTGGGAAGTCTTAAAACCAACCCAACCCACCCACCCAACCACCAACTGATCCATCCATTCATCCTTACTACTGATTATGTACAGTAAATAGACAGCAGGTAATATACTAATATACTGATGATTTCTCTTTCTTTCTGTACATCCACACAGTGAAATAGAGAGTAAATATCATTTGATGTCCAGTATCGGTTGAGGCAGAAAAACAACAGACTGGTCTAAAATGCCAAGTGGCTGCTGTCCAGCTTCAGCAGCCTGTATGTGCCTGGGATGCATATCATGCATGTTTATCTGCTTTAGCCACTCGGGGACGCCAAAGTGCAAAGTTGCATTGCAGAGCTTTAAATAAATCAGACACAATGCTATAATCACAATGTGAGGATGTAAAGGGCCAGACAGGACTTCATTTTGTCAGGGTATTCTCATGGGGGCTGGAGAATAATGGGGACATGTCCTCTGTCCATCCCAAATCTGCCACTATTACTTCCTTTCTCCCTCTGTCCTCCCTTTTCTCTCCTCCTTCTTCCTTTTTCTTTCTCTGGTGTGACCACATGGCAGGGAGGCCACAGATGAGGACCCGGCACAGTGAGGTGGAACCACAGCATGTTTGGTGAGTGGACCCATGGGTGCCCCCAAGCATCACCACCTGCGTCTACTGACCCCCCCTCCAAACCTCCCACCAAAACCATCTCTACATTTAAATACCACCCCACCCCCTCCTTATCACCCCCTTTGACACCCCAAAGGCCTGCTGAGGGTGCCTGTGCCCATGGGCACCTGGGGCGTGTTCATTATATACGGTAAGAGGCTGTAAATCACTGAGCTCCATCACTGCCAGGACCAGAACTGGCTCATTCCCTCTCTCTCTAAATTCATCCCCTCTCTCTCTCTCTCTCTCTCTCTCTCTCTCTCTCTCTGGCTGTAGCACTATCAAATACAGCTGCGAACACAAAACACCCCGCCACAGCAGACAGCAAATTGGCTCCGAGTTTAAAAAAAAAAAAAAAAAAAAAAAAAAAAAAACACACACAGACACTTACACACAGACAGTGCACAACAACGGAATATTAATGAAGGCCTGGTCTGTAAAGATGGAGTGTGTGTGTCTGTGTGTGTGGCGTTAGGGAAGGGAAATAGCACAGCTGCCATGACTGCCACTGTGTTGTAAGGCCACATTGTGTATTTCTGCATTAGTGTCCAAAGCTATACTGTACTGTACATATGTGTCATAAAGATATACAATATATATATATATATAAGTGGTAACACAAAGGTAAGCATGTGTAATATCCTGGCATGTTAAGAGTAGGTGATGAAACTGCAGGTGGATAGGGGGAAATAAGAGGAGAGACTCAGTGAGGGAGAGATGGCAAGATTAAGATGCTGAAATAAACACCATTAAATCTGTTTTTTTTTCCCCACCTCGTCCTAAATGGCGATCCAGTGTCAGACCCACACTAGCAAGGCTGCTTTCAAAAGATAAGCCAGCCGACAGGTAAAATGAAGCACACATAATGAATGTCCATAAAAGTGCTTTTTGCTGCTCTCTGTTGTCAGTTGATACAAAGGAACAGTGATTCAACCAATAACCAAGCTATATCTTGAAAGCTTTCTATGGTAGATGAGATGCCACACTATGTCCATTAAAATTAGGGGTGAATACCAAGAATTCAGATATTGGTATTTACAGGGAATTCAGACCAAAAATTGACTAGTTTCCTAGAAAAAATACCAGAGGGACCCAGTAATGAATTTTTTGCTTGCATTTATATGCTGCAGACCACTGTGTGTGTTCCACCTCATTCATTAAACTGCATTAACAATATAAAACAGCTTAACTAAAGTCCGACCTTGAAAGGCCATTGTTACGGTAATATAACTGAAACAACTGTGCTTTTTTCCCCCCACCAATTACTTTTCATACAGCACTGGTTGTCTGAAGTCCAAGTGTCAAGATTTTTTTTATATAGGTGTGAATGGAGTACAAAATCTATTAACAGTAACCTGGCAAATGGCTCAAGCCGGTGGCTGAAGCAGACATGCAGGGCTCTATCACCAAGGCAGACAAGAGAGTGGCATTCAACAGGTGGAGCATTGGATGTGAGTCAGGATTAAACATCTAAGATCAATATCCAAACCACCAAACCCACATACCAAAACGGCTGCATGTGTCTCTGTCACTGCGCAGTGATAAACGTCAGGTCAGCCTTATAAAGATGGTCATGCAGTCTCATAAAACATCTCAGACTTGCTATATTAGAACTGGTAGTGGGTGGATTTCAGTTTTTTGCCTTTACCTTTAAGGAAAATTATTTAGACTATACTGTATCTATCACACATAATACCTCTAATGAAATAAAATGATGTTTATTCTAATCTCTTAAATGTAAGGATTCATTTTCTAATTGCTCTTTTCAAAAGACCGATATATTATTTAGTATTTCTGGGAAGTGATCAATCTAAAAATCACAGGGAGCTCATTCAGAGCTTGACTCCAACAAAAATTATTAGAAAAAAAGAAAATCAGAAAAAGTGTATGCAATGAATTATATGGAGGAAATAAGAGGACAGACTGATCTTGCTATACAGTGCAGCATTGACACTAAAACAGGTAAAAGTATTGGTACCTATTAGATCAGTTTCTTGACTTCAGCAATAAACAGATATTTACTTTTTAGAGGAACTTATATAGATAGCTGAGAAATTATTCAGTTCCATTCTATGTGTTATTTATAGCTGTTAAAGACCTTTTTTGTTTACTCACTGTTAATATCTGTAAACAGTGTCCTCTTGCTGTCCAGCCTTCACTCATAATCTAGATGAGAGAAGCTCTTAATTGGAGAAAATGTCGATAGGCTCATCTGAGTCCTCTTTAATTATCACAGTTCGCTTACAGCAATAAACCTTATGAGCAGCAGCTAGTGTGTGTTTCACATCTCAGACAACATTCAAGCAGTGCTAACCTCTTGACTGGTGGAGCTTGTTGGTGATATATGCAGGTTAGGGGGAAGATTAGACTCTATTTGGGACTGAAAAAAAAAACCCACTGTAGCATGTTCATTTCATCATTACATTTACACAGAACCATCTGGAAAAGGGCAAGAGCTTTCAAAAAATATCTAGCAGGTGATTGGATGAATTGACTGTATCAACGTTTATCGTGATGCTAACTTTAACCAATCAGTTTTGAAGTAAATCAAACAAGAGAGAAAACATTGTTTCCATTGAGAAAAATGCTCTGCTCTTCTTTTAATGAGGTCATGCTCCCCAGTACTGATGTAACCGATACTAAATGGCAGCATCTTTAGGAGCAGCCATTGTTCTCGCTGTCGACACCAAAGACGCCCGTAGCTCCCTCAAAGGACACTGACTGGTGCAAACCACTATGGCTCAGCCACAAGCAAGTTTAGAAACTGGCAAGATGGATTCTGGCTTACAAGAAATCCAACTGCCTCGCAAGCTTAAAATTTGACACCAATGAAAATAAGAGAAATTGAGCTAGTGGACTTCAATACAACAGGTAACTTTATTATGGAAAGTAATGTTATTATTTTGCTTATTATTTTGAATCTCTCTTTGTTTTCTCCCCACTTCTAAAAACAAGCCTATATATTATTGTTATATGTACATCGGAAAAAAACAAACTGATGAGTTCAGGTGCATGTGACATGTAATAAATGCCTACACTGGATGGACTCTGCTAGATAACGGCGATGCACACACATCTATATCAACTAACAAGGCAGCATATAGGTAGACTTGTAAGGCTGATTCTTGAAGGTGGATATGCTGTCTAATGCTGTCTGTTTTTATACTCTATTTTTGCCTTGTTACCCAGCAAAGTGTGAATGAGATTATTAACATCAAAGTGTAAATGTAGAGGAATGCCATGCCTCTGCGTCTCCTTTTTGGAGGCTAAATTAGGACCTATTTCTGGTGCAGATGATGGCTGTGTGAGTTGCTGACTTTATAATCCCCTGACAAAAGGCTCCACATCATATTTAAACGATTGCTTTCACGGCTGGCTCATTGTGGTTTAACACACGCCCACAGCGGGATGAGGTTCAAAGTGGCACAAGGCTGCAAAGTCTCATCTGCAGCTCCAGAGACGGGCTGAGGTGACATTTGCGTTGCCCGGGTGGGCAGGTGGATCAGAGACGCTGCTTGTGTCCTCTCCAATGTCTGGTAGACAGAGCAGATGTGTGCATCGCTACTGTACAGGCGGCTCAAGCAGCTCTGTTCGCCCCCCGCCCCAAAACCCCAGCTTGTACCACCATCACACACTAATGGTGTATTCGCCTGACTTGTAAATAGGGCCGACTGCTCTCATCTCACTGCCTTTCGTTTCAAATATTTATCCGTGAGCCGGTGAGCTAAATCGGCTCTGACAGTGAGACTGTTATTTAAGGTCGCAGACAGGCAGCTGGGAGAGAGAGAGAGAGAGGTGGGGTGGGGTGGGAGAGAAAAAAGCCTCCATCCCTCGCCAGCGAAATGGGATTCATTTCCATGTGTTCATATTCTGTCATGGTAGCGTTTTTTTTTTTTCCACTCTGAAAAACCGCATCCGTCAGGCTACCTCTGCTCCCTTGCAACAATGTATTAGTATCCTGGCCTCGCCTCAGTGGAGAGCCAGCACCGAGAGAATTACTAGTGGACGGAGGGAAAAAACAACAACAAAATAGTCACTGTAAATAAGCTTCATCTGACTGCAGCACAATTCATTCAGTTCGTTGACCTGAATTAACGCTGTTGATTCATCTGAGCTAAAGTAGCTGGGTAGGGATAACATTCACTACCTTTTCCTAAAATAAAACAGAATTTCTCACTTTGTATTTCATAAGCTGTATTTGACCGTGACAGTCCTCGGCATGACCCAGAGTGTCAGGTTTTTTGAATATTTTTGTGACCTGTACTACAGTTTTTTCATGGTCAGCTATTCTATCACAATCGTACACCATGGTGGTGGTATATGGTTAAGTAATCTGAGAAAAACAATTTCCATGAGAAAGTTTCAGGATCCATTTTTGTGAAAGAAAATTCCAAATTCATATTTGTAATATTTGTTTTTTAAAAAATAAGCCCAAAATTCAAAAAAAAAAAAAAAAAATACTTTCACATGTGAAATATCACTTGTGCCCATAATCATATAAATTTATCCACATGTGAATTATATCCCGTATGTGTGTATGTGTATATGTGCTTTTCCATGTGTGATTAACATGGCAAGTGTGTTTTACAGGTAATATACACATGTGGGATTTATATTGGCGTACACCTTAATAGCACTAAAATGAATAACTTTCCCAAAATCAAAGAAGCTGCTCCTTAGAGCAGATGGTGATATTGTCTTGGTATTATAACAATACAGCATCTGTAAGTATTTAGACCCTTTTAATTTTTACTTTAAGTTGTAGCCTTTTACTAAAATGAAAATACTTTAAATACATTTGAAAATACAATAAAAACAAAAATTTAAATAATATAAAAAATATTCAGATCTTTGCTTTGACACATGAAATTTAGCTAAGGTGGCTCCCATTTGCCTTTATCATCTTTGAGATGTTTCTATAACTTAATTAGAGTTCACCTGTGGTTAATTGAGTTGAATGGACCTGATTTGGAAAGGTATATATAAGGGCTAATGCATATCAGAGCAACAGCCTAGGCCCCAGAGCTCAGACACAGGATTGTGTCAAGGCTCAAATCTAGGGAAGGCTACAGAAAAAAAAATCTGGTTCTATCTGCTTCCATCATTCTTACATGTAAGAGAAATTGAGGGAGAAGGGCCTTGGTAAGGGTGAACAAGAACCCAATGGTCACTTTGGCTCCAGTGATCCTGTGTGGAGATGGGAGAAACTTCCAGAAGGAGGAAGCATCACTGTAGCACTCCAGCGATCTGGGCTTTATGGCAGAGTGACCAGACCTGGCTTTGCAAAAAAAAAAAAAAGAACACCTAAAAGGACTCAGTGAGGAGCAAGATCCTCTGGTCTGATAAAACCAAGACTGAACTGTTTGGCCTCATTTCTTAGCGTCATGTCTGGAGGAAAACCAGTCATGACGCTCAGGACTGGTTGTCCCATCCCCGCAGAGGATCTCTGGAGCTAAGCCATAACTCAAACATTAATGATCCATTAATGCCTGAAATCTTTTCAAACTGTTTCAATATTTAAAATATCTAAAATCAAACACATAATTTTTATGACAAGTCCTTGATGTTTTCTGTTCTGTCTGCTCTGCTTTATTAACAGTTTGGTAGAAACAAAATACATTCAAATGTGCTCTTTAGTAAATAAAGGATCATACACTGATGTTCACTGCAAGTTTACTGCAAATGCTTATTTAAGCATGAACAAATGAGTTGAGTAATTTCCTGACCAGAGATGCGGCTGCAGCGGGGCACCGGTGCACCTGAGGCACTGATATAAAACAGGTTGGATTGGGGTGGGTGGGGGGTGGGGGGGTTAATCATCAGCTGACAAGTATGATACATCAAAAGGAAATGGAGCATTTTTATGAGCTGGATTTAACATTCGTTGTACTAGTTGCCGTTTCTATGCAGTCGATATTTTAATGGACAGTTTAGGTAATAGCTGATCTAATGATCTAAGATATGTATACTGACTGCCACTGAATTGTGGAAACGAGTGGCTGGCTTAAGGGTCCTTTGCTGGGTGTCTGGACCAGGCATTAGGGTTACAGGGAAAATCTCAGTTTATTGATATTGTTATATAGGAACTGATGGCCCCTGGTGTATAAAAGAGGTAGGATTGGTGGTTTGGTTTGACATCATTTTGGGTTAAAATGGGAGCTGACCCTAGGGCATACACAGAAAAGAGCAGAAGGATGATATAGCCCTTCTGGTCTGGAAACGCCAAAGATTGCCCAGAAAAGGTTGGAGAATGTGGCAGTGGAGAGGAATAAGATGGTTACTCTGCTGTACTTTTTGCCACAACCATGACCCAGACCAGGAGAGGAGGCAGAAAATGAATAGATGGATAATACACAAGTGGAGCACATCAGTGCTTCCATTTGTATCACGGCCTTATAACAATAGTGACGATGAGAGTACTTCCACTGACCTGTGTGTGAGCGTAGGTGACGTTTGAGTGCAGTATGGCTGGGGAAAGTCCGGTTGCATTCACTGCAAATGTAGCTGCGAACGCCGGCGTGGACTTCCATGTGCTGCTGCAATGCTGTCTGGGTCTGGAAACGCTTCCCACAAAGCAGGCAGAAGATAGCCATGTCTGAGCCTATAGCAGAAAAGACACAACAGGGGTTAGAGATTAGAGATTATACATGTTGTTGTAATTTCACGTTTCTTGGCCTGTCACATCAGTGAGGTCATTCCAGATCCCAGCAATTAACACTGTGAGCACATGTTTTTGAGTCGTATTTCAGGAAAAAAGCTCTACCACCGTGGCAGGGGTGTTACCTTCCCCCCACAGCGACAGCCAATAACAGCTATGCTAAAACAAATCACACTAAAGGTTGTGCATGCAAACAGTGATTAAGATATGGGATACACAACAACCAAGGTGTGATGTCTTGGGCTCAGACACATTACAACTTACTAACCATAAGCCTTCATAGGCTTACATGAAGCATACTGTATTTGTAGGATTAAAGGTGCACACAATACTCATGTTTTAGGGTGTGTGAGTAGAAAGATAAAGATCTCCTATGCAATACTTCAATCAACTCTTGACTCCAGCGAGCAGTGTGCGTTTTTCTCCAGCAGAGATAAAGAGCACACAATTGCAAGCACACAAACACATAAAATCACAAACACAGGAACACACACACACGCATACACACAGTTGCACGCTCCCTTGAACACACTCCCTTCACACTTTTTCAATTACCAGGCTGGGGAAAACTCTGGGGAAGGACTGAGTGTTTGGAGCTCAGTTTCTATTTCATCAGTCAATAACACATCTTTGGGGCAAAGCTGACACTAATTTAAAAATCTATGAAGAGCAGCCCGCCTCATGTTCATAACAACTGCAGGAGGAGGAGGGCCCACGACAGCCTCCACGCCAGATCAATCACTGTCTTGGCTGCACTGTGCGCTAAAAAACTGGGATGGATAGAAGGTGATGATAGGAGGTAGAGAAGTTTCTCCAGCTCCGACATCAGGGGCAGATTGTAAGAAATATTCAAATCTATTGGACAGATTGTCATTATCATAAAATTTGCTGACACATGCTACCCTGAGGAAAAACCTTTCTGATTTTGACACTATGTTTTCTCCAACTCCACCTTTAGCCTCATGATATGCAAGACTTGCAAAATCCAAGAAAGTTTTTCTTGCTTCCATGGTTTTTCTAAATTTGGTTGTAGAAGCTTCAACTAAATATATTCATTTTTTTCTTATTTTCTCTTAATCTGTTGGCTCTTTTCTCTAATTATGTAGCACTCTTCACCTTCTAGCCGTGGTAGATATCGTTCCTCATTTGTCTTTTGTGAACATGAATTGGAATCACTTCCTGTGCACCGCTGGACTTTGACCAAAGACTCAAAGGCATGATTAGTCTATTGCAGCAAATGTAAAATCCATCAGTGACTGGTTTAATTGTGTGTTATCAGTTTGTGTTTGTAAAAAGAAGTTAAGGACATTTTTGTGAAAATTTTACCATCTCTTGCTTCAGTCATTAGTTGAGAATGTAACGTGTCATACTTGCTCAGGATCTGGCAGCAGTAATTGTAGTCAGTGTGGACATTTGGATAGATGCAACTAAAACATGCATATATTTAGTGCTGGGCTAGTTCAGTCCTGTATTTTACTTTCCTTGCCCGTCTTTTCTTCTCCTCTCTGTTTTTATCAATGAAGAGGCTATTGACTGGGGTCGACTGCTCCTGGAATCCCCCTAGGACACCAGGTACTTACAAGTGGCTTTGATTGACAAGCCTGCCTTCTATTCACTCTTGTTCTCTCTCTACCACACTCCTTCTTTCTTAGTTTACCGTTTAGCTTAGGTCTGGCTCTGTCAGTGGGCTAGCATAAGCGGAGGACTTCTTTCCCCAAGCCACTTCAGACCGAATCACTCATGGCCACATTAAAGACTAACAAGTGTTGCTGTTTGGAAGATGAAAATGGCTTGAATGGTTTAGACGGGAAAATAGGTGACAGAGTCAGAAGAGGATTGAGAGGGAGGGGATTTTGGGCAAAGATTTAGAGTCGGGAGGGAAAAAAAAGGTTTTGGAATGTAAAAGGTTAGCAGACCTCTGACCTCAGGCTTGGGCAAAGGCGTGGACATGGTGGAAATATGAAACCCAGATAGAGACACACACACACACACACACACACACACACACAGAAAAACAAAGCTGGTGAACAAAGAATGGACGAACCGCATGAAAAAGACTTTTACTTTGAAGTCAGGGCAGTTACAGTTGCGAGTCACAATGGATTGAATGTTGTACAATGTGTGTTGGCAAGTATGTATCAACTTTAAAAGAAGCCTGACAGTCACTGCCTTTATAGGTGCATTTTCAAAGCAACACGAGACAGCTAAGAGAGTCACACAGAGAGCAAACAGTCAGTGTGACAAACACAGACAAAACTGGACTGGTAAAGAACAAAGGTAGGAAGGAGAGACTAACCACTAGGAACTGATGGACATTTAAACATGCTGCTTTCTAAACACCACAAAAATAAACACAAAAAATGACCACATCTAGGATCTAACCTTACTTGTTGAGCTTTGAACAGATGTTATTTATGGTTCTACCATACAGGAAGCCTTTGTATTCAGTGTTGTGCTGTAAAGGTCTTAATTTATACCACACCGCTTGTATTCAACCACAACATAAAGAAGTATATGCATAGACCCTGATATAATGAGAACAGGAGACCTCAAAAATGGACAATAGCTATATGGCTTGAAAGGTCTTCCAGCTCCTCTCTATCCTGTACTTCATTACCAGTACAAGTCCCACGACCTCCATAGCATCTCCAATCAGCAGATGAAAACACTGACATGAACAGTACATACATAAATTTCCTTCTCATTCATCCTTCAAAGAACTGGATGGGGTCTGTCTTTAGGAAGTGTCTAATATTGAGTACTCTCAATGCCAACCGTGGACCACTTCATGGACTCGAATAAGAAACAATAACACATGGAAACTCAGGTAATGGACTATGTTGTTTGCCGGCATAGTAGCACTTGAAGAAAATAAATGGCCATGCCGAATATACTTATAACACAAACACAACTGCAAGGACAACACTTGTGAGAAACAAGAGGTACATGTGTGAATGCATTGTGAATTTGGATGTTCTGACACCAACAACCGCCAAAGATGGTGGGTGGGTGGGTGGGAAATGCAAATTCAGGTTTTGAAACATTTATTTAATAACCTGTAAGTGACATCCTAGATGTTACATCTATGATTTGAGCAGTTTGAGAGGGAAATCTGCTGGCTACTTGTTATCATGGCCCTTTTTCTCGTCTTCAAACCCCAGTTTGGAGTAAAGTGCAGTGCAGACCCTGATTACTGTTGGACGAAATTAAGTGGTACAAACTATACAGTCAGTACCAGGAATAATGCTTGTGTGTGTTGCAGGAAAGTGAGTAAAGGTGTTGTTGGCTGCTGATAGATGAAGAGAGCAGTGGAGAGATAAAAAAGGAAGGAAAGGTGGGAGAAAAGTAGTTGACCCAGGAGGTCCATTACAGTGTAAAATTGAGTCAGCCCAAAGTGACACCTGAAAGGAGGAGCTGGAGGAGCTGGAAGTGGTGGGGGGTTCTTAGTCTCATTCCTGTTTGGCTGTTTTGGAATAATTTACCTCCTCCAACCAGCCTCTCTCTCCCTCTGCCGCCATCTATTTATAAAGGCCTGGGTAGTTTGTGGCTGTTTGTGTGTGTGTGTGGCCACGGCAGTGCCGGCAGTATCTTAATGGGCCTAGAGTGGCAGGGCTGCTGTTATTTAAGTGGGGGATGGACAGAGGCTGGTAATGGAGAGGAATACTCCCTGATGCGAGGTGACAGTGGTCGGATGGGCACAGAGCAGAGAAATGGCCTAAGGGTAGAGGCTGGCCATCGAGGTAAGCACTTTCTCTGATGTGCAACATGTAACCAGGCTCCCACCCACCAGCGCTAAAAAGAAGTATGAGGAAGTCTTAAAAGATCACAATTAACTGTCTCGAAGTTACAATGCTTAAGATTTTCATTATCTCATGCCCCATTTCTTATGGCATTTAGTGAGCTTGGTCCACTAACCAAACTGCAGACTTCAGGACATCCCTGAGACACCTAAAGGTGATGGTGATTGGTAGTTTCTGCTCTTTACTTGGTGGATATGTGAAAACTAACATTTCCTGCTCTCACCATTTTTGGACGAACACCAAATGTTTTCTCTAAGAAGCTTCATCGGAACTTGTAATGTTTGACTATATTTTTTCATTACAGCCCTTAAAATCCTTCTTTAACATCCACCCCAAATACCTGTGTGTCTCGGACTGCATTTGAGACAGTTAAATGCGTCCTGACTGTGGCCTGCAATGCAGCGTGCTGAACAGAGGACCTGCCAGAGTTAATGAGGCAGAGAGCAGCGGGACCTCAGCACAAGGTGTTCAATCACAGGCCATTACCACAGCCCTCAACCTCTGTTACTGCTCGCTCATGTCAATAGCAATCTATAGTTTATCTGTAGAGGGAAGGATAGTGACCAAATGTAGGTGTCTGTATCCTATAAACACCTATGTTAATGTTAGGTGTCTGAGTTTGATCTTGTTTTGAAGATGTTCAAGGCTTTCAGGGATTATTTCATCTCTATTTTATTACATTTAAATTACAATCATGAGCTGCAGTGTTCATACATGGAATTGTTTCAAATATTTATTTATTTTTTTTTAGATGAAAAGAAATTATTTATGTTTAGCTGAAAGGTGCGTCACAATTACAAACCTCTTGCTGAAAGAGAATCACACTATTCTCAGTCTCAAACTGACCACACTGCTGATAATGAGGAGGAAACAAACACGCTGAACTGCAACAATGAAATTAATAATTTAGTACTAGGAAAGTACATGTATGTATGATTTTCTAAATAAGTGGGCGAACACCATTTATAGCAATATCAGCAACACAGAACTACTTAACCCTTTAATGGGGTGTACTGTTAGGTAGAGATAATTCTGAGTTGTGATATTGTTTGATTGAGACATGGTTGAAATGCGTCAGGCCTGAAAACATTCCCAGGGTACAGTGGTGTTTTTAGAGAATAGTAAAACCACTCAAGTTTTTTCATACTGAAGGTAATCAAAAGAAGAACCACAGCTCATCTGTTCACAATTGAACTGTTTATGCAAATAAATGAAATTAATTTCAAAACAGGCTGATCAACCTAGTCCTTTCTGTTCTTGGACTATCCCTGCTAAACAACACAGGCTTCAACAATCAGTCACAGCAACATCCATCCTGTCGAGTTCTCAGCTCTACTAGCTGCTGCCATCGAACTGACACTCCCCACAAACACCAGTCACAACAATCCTGCCTATGTTGGCAGAGTGTGGTGTGAGAAGTGTAAGCAGAGCTGATGTTCCCGCTGCTCTTTAGGTTTAGTCTAGACTTTAAGTGTTTGTTGTTACTCTCATCTGCAATCAGGCTTCATCACACATTAGGTCACAGCCATTCTGAAAAGGTCGCTGAGCACCTTTCTTACCTCCGCCTCCATGGGGTGTCACCGGTGAAATGCATCTCGTCATGAACGAACAAATAAATGCCTTTTGTAATTTAACTCTTGTATGGATTGAAAAAGGTCCCGAAATGCAGTGTTAGCGCACTCAGGACTTCACACTGTAGTCACAATTTTTGGCACATCGGTGGCCAGCAGGACCCCCTGTGAGCAACTGTTTCTGTATCACCATGCAGAGCTACAAGTCCAGTCACTGCACAGTTTCACCTTCATGCCACCATCTTACACAAAAACAAACACCTGTCTCCCCCTCAACACATGCTAATGTTTCTGTTGGAGTCTTATGAGACTTCCTGGAAATGAAATTAGTCGTCTTTATAAATGTTGGGCACAACAATCGGTAGTGCCCAACATTTATATTTGTTCTAAATTGGGCTGGAAATCTTTAAGGAAAGGTCCCACAATGTTTCGAACATAGAACTCATTTTGAATAATGCATTTACAGGATAAGACTGTGATGGGAACTGGTTTTTCAGATAGTACAATGACAGTTCTACTTGACTAAATTCACTCCAGCGTAATCCACAGCATCAGAGATTTCATCACTATATGATCAGCACATTTCAAGACGTCCCAGTTCTTAGCCTCAGTGCACTGTGAGCCATAGAAACATACTGTTAAACATATGTTCCTCAGTGCCATTACAGTTGCTGCAGCAGATGATCTAGGGAACCAATTTGTTTTTAACAGTGGAAAAGAAAAATGGCTAGCCTTTTAACTATGTTCAGGGCATCAAGATGCACATGTAAAAACACTTCCAGAGCTCTGATCTAATTGTACATTCGGACTGACTGTGCACTAAATGTACCGTGTGGTGCTAACAGAGGTGTTAGGACTGCCAACACAGATGCAGAAATGAGGAAATAAGCATACTGTTAAAGTAGTTTACATAACATGCATTGCATCCAAATTACATCAGTCCACACAACCTGGGCAAATCACCTCCTGTTTGTCAAACTGTAGCTAATGCTTAAATCTAGGCCAGCAATCAATCTTGGTTTAAGTTAGGGATCAAGTACGGATTACTATAATGTCCGTTTCAGGCCCCAAGTCTGTTCAACATCTTTAAATTTCCGTGGTGAGAGCTGTCATGTGAACTTTAGGATTTCAGCTACTGCTGAAGACATTTCATGTTTACCCAATCTTTTCAGTTTTGGGATACCACCACACAATTTTCCCACTTTTTGGAGCATGGAGCTTGTATTTGCATTTTAAAACATCATACTTGATTTGTGATCTTTCAAGAGAGGACACAGATTTTCAAAATCAGATCCATCACCTGTAGGCTAGTGTCAGTAGTCTGTTATCCAACTGTGCAGCAGCACTCATTACCATCCTCTGTTCTCACCTGACATTTCCAGTCTTGTTCCTCTGAAGTGCTTCAAAACACAGACACATAACACCAGCAACTTAAACGCAGGGGCCTAGCCTCTACTGTGTATGTTTGTGTATGCAGGTACTGTGTGAGAAAGAAAATAAAACGTAATGCGCAATTGCTAATTCATTTAGAAACACCTCCACAGAACTATTTATTGATCAAACCGGAGGAGGGAGGAATGAGGCTTCAGAGACAGAGAGACTCTGCAAGCAGTCATTCCTTAATGCTATGAGCATGTTTTTTGCCCTTACATGAAGAAACAACCCTATTTTCATGGTATTGATAGACAATGCTGTCCCACAATGCAACACACTATTGAAATGGCTAAACTCATGTCTGCCAGCACATACATTAGCACCCCACCTAATGTAGGGATCAAGAACCCTGCCAATGGCTTGACAGAAAAATTAGAAAATCGAGAGTTGATTGATAAAACAGAAAAGCAGTTACTTTTTCTGTAACACGAAGCTATATTGATTTCTTCCTCTAATCTTTGCTTTATTTCCTGTAAATACTATATTTCTTTACCATATTGAAGACTCTGGTACTATTCAGATGCAACAAAATGAGAAGCAAAATCACTCAGTGGTTAAACTAGTCACAACCTGCACTGAATGCAAAGTGGCCATAAGTAGACATGATTTTGTTTTGAGGTAATGGGCAAAAAAAGGTTGGAAATTACAGTTTTTCCTCTTGGTGTTAAACTCAGCAAAAGTAGATTTTTAGTATTAGTAAATAATATGGGACTCCAACAGACTAAGGTATTTTTTTTAGTGCAATTAAACACAACAAAAATGAGTCACTGAATGTATTATATATGAAAATATCCTGACAAAATTATATCAGCACACTGATACAATCGATCCAATAGTGACCCAAGAGCTTTACTGAATAAGGAATCAGCTCCAAGAACCAACAGCTCCTCATATGAATTAAAAAAACAAGAAACCAAAGAAAGAGGCAAAATCTCTATTATACGACACTGCAACACCACACAGTCAACAACCCCTGCCCTGCTGTGGTTTGTTTTGTTTCGTCCCTGCTTCCCAGTTCCATCGGGCAGTGATAATTCACGTCGGGCCCGCAGCAGCGCTGACATTGTAAGATGAACTGCTCCCAGCTAGATTAATGCCACCAGATGCCAGGCGAGATGCCATATTAATTACCCAGAGATAATGTCAGCACAACCATATGGCAGCTCAACTGGCCATTTAGTTGACAGGGAGAGGTCTTTATAGCAGTGCAAATTTCCTCATCTGCACAGCGTCGCAGCCTCACCATATTTTCTCCCTACTGTAGCAAGTGGAGCACTTCACTATTATTTGCACATTATTACTCAAGCTGTAGTGTTAGCTCAGGATCTGCAGGGTGTTATGATGGACAACAATACATTATGAAGGAGGCTTTCTGGTTGAATGTTTTTCAGTATTTACTGCAAATGTACAATATTAAGTTTTGATCAAGGCTTGCCAGTGTCAAGTGGATAAGGCTGATGGTAATATATATATTTTTACTGTGAGCAAATAAAAAGAGCAAATCCACCAATTCATTTGTCACAGTAACAAATATTGTCTGTGTAACCAAAACCTGACTGCTTATCATTCTTTGCCATTGTCCAAAAGCTCCATTGTTGTCTAAAAAGTATTGTGACCATTGACATTGCTATTTTCTGCTTCATTTCAAATCAACCCTGCATTTGTTTTCATGTATTACTGCTGTAAACCCTGACTAGAATATAGAGGATATAGATAGATATAGATCTGTGGATGGAAACAGTCTCCATTGAATACAGTGTTTAAATTTGTGCCCAGGATTTTCAGAAAAACCACACCTATTGTGACCTATTTTTAAAGATTTAGATCTTCAGTGGTCACAAATATGCTGGAGACTAAGTGGCACAGATGGAGTGGGGAGGTCACAGAGCATTGAAAGACTGTTTTAATTTGAAATATAGGGTAATGCTTGTAAGAACTGCAACACCAACTTCATTGAGTTATCATCTTTAACCATATAGAACATGTCCCTAAAAGGAAGAACAGTTTGTACTCCTGTAACATTTCAGATCTTAAATCCACATCCTATCCACCTACAAGAACCTTAAAGGAAATGTCAAACCCTTCCCCTTTGTGACTGCAGTGGATGTAAATTCTGAAATGTCAGTAAAATTTATTTTTACCAGCATGTGTTTGTTTTTTTTTCTCGCCACCATGCCGACTGTAAAGATCATAAACGATGCAAGCCGGGAATTAACGTCAACGTGAGAAACAGTGGCCAAGGCCTTTATCATGATTTACAGTTGAACCACAGCCCCCCCCTTCCTGTTGTGGACTTGCAGATCATTTACAAGGACAGACTATGCTTGCCATCCAATCCACCCACCACCACCACTGCCCACCCCGACATCTCTTCCTCATCCACCACCACCACCACCACCACCGGTGCACCCACCTACCCCACTCTCCAATCCCCACAAATCCGATTTAATCAGACAACTTGTGCAGTGTGGCTCGGAGTAAGAAAAAGGATAATTAGTAAACAGAGGAGCTACTCGCCAGGCTTCATTGGCATTCGCACCGGGTTACTGTGTCGCATTTAAAATGCAGTCTGATGAAGTCTACAGAATCAAACCATTTGTTACTCCTATTGAGGAGGCTTCGGGCTACTGGCAATTAAATTGGAATTAGCGCTGGGGAATGAGATACGGCAGATTCATACCAAGGAGAGGAGGGAGGGAGGGAGGGAGGGAGGGAGGGAAAAGGAAACAGAGAGAGAGCGCTCTGTCTGGACCTGGCTCTGCTCTACAGTGGGTCAAATCTGGAAGTGATTTGGTTTCCTTTACTTCTGTTTATTTCCTGCATGACTTCAGTTATCAGTTTATAACTGAAACACTCCACCCCGTCTCCTCTATGTCTCTGATAACTGAGGTAATAAACTGATTTATTTACTTCTAAAAAAAAACAAAACAGAACAGAAGCGTAGCAAAAGAGCCAAAGTGACAAACAAAAGTGGTACTTTGTCAAGAAAAAAACATAAATGGGTGTCTTTGTGCATCCTTAATAGCTTTAATTTGGTAATGAGTATATATAGACTACTTAAAAACAAACATATGACTGCACTTAGTCTTTGAGGAAGAGAGTGAAGAAACAAAAGAGATGCCATTTGCACTGCTACAGCTGACTGGGCACAGTGGAGCTCAGCATGGAGAGAGTGCAGGTCCACTGGCAGAGGGAGGAGGAGAAAGGAAGAAGGGATAGATAGATGGATGGAGGGAGGGAGGGAGGGAGGAGGGGGCAGATAAATGAAGTGGAAATGAGAGGGAACAGCTCCTGTGTTACAGCTGGCCTCCCTAACTCTCAGCCAGCCTGGCCATGACAACTGGCTCACTCTTCCTCTGGCTGTTGGGGGGGGGCTGAGGTTCAACAAGAGGGGCCCAGCAAGGGATGTACAACTGGTAAAGGGCCAGTAGGGGCCACTGAGAAAGACCTGCCATTATAGTAGCATTTACCAAAATCTAAATGGTGGTAGTGCTGGGTAGTCTATAATCCTGGGCTCGTTTATAATTTGAAGACAGATCGGGTGAATTGTTAGTAAAGTACAATAGTTGCTTAAAAAGAACTGAAACAACTTTGCATGTCAAAACCATTTGGCTGGTAGTACTCAGCCCAGGAACAGATGTATAAGGAGATTTATTGTGTTTAAAACTCATAATAAAATAACTCTTGATGAAGTCATATATATAGTGGTGTCTCAGCTTGGGTTTGGACACATCAAATTTATAGCAGAAAGCCTGAGTAACACACTCGAAATGTGGAGTTCGAAATATGTGAGTGTGGTTTGACAAAAAGATGATACCGATTGTATTATGTTGACTGCAGAATCTAGGGATGGTGAAGGACAGACAGGACGACTGCCTCTGCTGCATCATGTCTCCGAAGTCACCAAACTAACTGAAAATAAAGGTAGCACTATTATTATTATGCATCAATGCATTGCTGCGATACATGTATAGCAAATCAGTTGTAACAACTGAGTATGATTTGCCGCTTTTTAATGTCGAACCAACTAACATTCTCAGATATGTTCTGTGTGCACCAATGTCATTAAGACAAATACTTGTACATCAAATAACATTGGCCGATAGAGCATGACTGATTTTGTTAAATTAAAACGCTTAATTTACATTGTGACCCTTGTGCAATTGCAAAAAGCCAAGCAAAATGTGCTATTAGAAAGAAAAAAATAGCAAGTGAGATGATCATCATAGTTAAGTGTGTGCCTGTGTGTGTGTATGTTTGTGACTACATAAATGCACATATGCACTCAGATGCTTCATTCTCAAGGTTAAATACAAAGATGTTGTTGCAGTGAAGTCCATTACTGCAGGAAACCAATGAAAATAAATGACAGTATTCGGGGTTCGAGTATCCCACGGAGAAATTTGCTCAGCTGGGTCATTTGTATACTCATTTTTCTCCACATATAATGCTCAAGTGTGTGTTTACAGATGAAGCACCCCATCAGAGTGCAGTCCTATTTTTCTCTTAAACAGGAAATGGAGGCATTTTCACTCTAAATATATCAGTTAATCTGTCGGCTGATGTAAATCCCTGTCACAAAGATTAATGATCTTGAAAATGAAAAAAAAAAAAATCCTTTCAGATCTTACTCATCGATTCACTGGGTACGACAATAAGTGTTTTATAAACCCTGCGAGGAGCTACATTCAATGTGAACTGAAAAAAGAAATTCAGCTTTCATAGCTAAAAAGTAAATTATTTAAACAATTTCTGCTTAAAAGGTTTGAAGAATAACATGGTTTTTCTTTTAAGGTGAAGACATATATGGCAAAAGATGAAAAGAAAGACAAAGCAGGAAGGAGTACCAGAAATGTCACCTCACACTGGCTGTTTGTATCATGTCTGTACAAGATAATTACAAGAGGTGAACTTTCTACAGCATGTTGCTAATGTCTCTTGCATCATGTCCTTCCTCTTTGATCACTGTGTCCTCCTGTGTAACTTCAAAAACAGTCCACTGCTCTGTTTTCCTTGAACGCCTCGAAAATGACCTGATCTGTTTTTCAATGCAGTCTCCACAACCCAGACATTGTACAGTGTAAACAGAGAGGCTTGTTGTTCTGTAACAAGAGTGTGAATCAATTTATGTATCTATAATTTAAAAGAAGAAAGAAACATGGCTGTGTTTGGCCAGTTATCTAAACATAAACACAAAGAAAATATCAATTCAAACTAGCCCCAAAGAAAAAACTATTAAATGAGGAAAAATATAACAAGGACAGGTTTTCATACCAATTTAAGTTGGAAAAAAAAATCTTCTTGGAAAAGAGGAAATATCCCAATGAGCACCTGTTGAATTTATGGACAATGAACTGTGCTCTAATATATTATAAAATAATATTGACTATTCCTGATTATTATAACTTATATTTGCTTCTTTTACATTATGAAAATCAAATAAATGAGATTTGAAGTATGTGAAAGTGCATACAACCTGTCATTTTTGAGTTGTCCTATCTTCTGCTATTTCATGCTTTTGGGTTTTATGTTTTAATGGAGTAGAATGAGAAGTTTAAAGATGGACTTTGGATATTTTTTTGACTACACTGATTTGATTTCATCATCACAGATACTGACTAAAGCAGACAATGCTCTCATTGAAAACATTTCAATTAAAATTAAAAACATGAAATTTAGTTCAGTCCATTTAGTCATCTACTGTTTCATGTTTGGCATACAAGAAGTGTGCAGTGAAATGAGAAATATAAAACTTTATAGTTTGTGTTCAATCAGTTGGTAAAAAGGACAATACCACCATTCTGTTGATAAAATAAAACTTTATTTTACTTGTTTATTTGACTTTCTCTGGAAGATTTTTTTCAACTTGATCATATATTATTTTTCTCCTATTTTGTACACTATTTTGTGGCTCCATACAAAAAATATGTTCAGTGTTTTTATTGATTTTATTACAATTTTTATGACTCGCCTCAGTTATATTGCCACAATCTGAGACATAAGCAAACGAAGTGGCTGCTCAAGGGTCTATTAAGGTTCCTTTGGTCATATATCATAATTCAACTATATTTTAGTTTTCAACTTGCACCTTCACCAACATATGCTGTTGTTGCAGTTACTTGTCTATGAGTGTTAGCTAATTTTCATCTCCTTTTGTTCGCTATAAACCTACATTAAAACTCTAAACTTAGTTAAAAAAAAAAAAAAGTTATGTTTTCCCACAGGACATTCTCTGCTTCCTTAAAATAAGAAGGGTTTGTGGGCCAGACGGACTGGGAGTGACTTAGCCAACTCCACCCAAACCCTGTCAACCTCCCGTCACCCCCCACCTCTACCCCCTGTCTTGCAATGGAATCCCAAATCTCTTCTCGCCTTCCCAGGATTTATTCTTCTCACTGGCCATCTGGACAGTGGGGGCAGACAATGTAAAAGGAAAAGGGAGTTGAGGGGGGGACGGGGTTGCAAAACCCACATTAGTCACAGGCTCTTAGGTCCTTCGACCCATACACAGATATACACACACAAGAAGGCTGAAGCCAAATGACCCCAGCTCCCCCTCACTCACCCCCACCCCTCACTGTGGCTGTTGACATTGTCTTTCCTGCTGCCTTTTAGCACCTCACTCTACTGTCCTAACCACAAAACACACACATACTCAACACCATCCATGCTTTCCAACACAGACATGGACAGGATGGGCTGTTTGTTGCGTTTTCTCGCTTCAGAAGAAGGGAACCAAAGAGAGGAGTGCGACAAAAAGAAACAGGGGTGTTTGGGTTGGGAGAGGAAGGCTATCTGATGTGCGTAACCTTAAAAAGTAGAGCAAATCAATGCTCAGGGAAAAGCATAGCGAAATCGCTGCTGAATGATAAAGGTATTAGGTACAATGGGGATGGCATGCTTCTCGGCCAGCTTAATGTAGTTAATGTAGGCCTTTTGTCGGGAGTAGCAGAGGATGAGTACATGGGTGGAGGTCTAGGAGAAAAGTCATAGAGTACTACAAGCATCCATTGTCAGGGAAGTTCCCATTTAATATACACAGTATTTAAAAGGTATGCAACCATAGTAACGCCAGGAGTTACAGAATGAAAAAAAAAAACAGCACAATGGAAAAAAAATTATTTATGACATCTCAATTCATCCTGATGAGATCAAGATAGAGCGTAAACAGCCTACAGCAGCTTTTGCATGGAATCAAAAAAAAAAAAAAAAAATCCCATTATGCTTGTATCATTGTGAATTAAACAATTAGCAGTAAATAAGCAAAGGATATAACATCAGTGCATTATAAGCGGCTGTTCACAGCTTGAACACAACAGCACAATTGCATAACTAGATGAGCACTGTAGACCCTCACACAGATTTTGAGTCTGGATAATAAGTGAGATGGTGAAGAGGTGGAAGACTGTTTATGAAAAATAGTGCACAGTAACTTCACAGAAGAGGACTGAGGACTTTACATTGAATTCTGACTTTTGTGGGAAAAATGTTGGAAGGAAAAAAATTCTGACAAAAAAGTCAATTAATTAATTAAAGTCAATTCATAAGAATATAGTGTAAAAATGAACTGAATCAAACAGTGTTATGTCTTATTTTTACTCTTTAACTCTCATTTCCATGATGAGTGTATCCGCTGTAAAGAAGACGAGCCTACAAGTCGTCTGTGCAGTATCTTAGTACAGATAGTTACGTTTTATTGGAGGCGACCCTAGTGGCTGTAGTAATTATAACTGGAGCAAAGGAGGACGTCAGATAGCTGCCGCTAATTCAGGATCTCCCTTACTGATCCAGAAGCAGGGACAAAATACCTATATGATCACCTAGATTATTAGACTTAGGTTTAGGCAGGTTAATCACAAACTACACCGTGTTTCTAACACACAGATCCGAAACAAAACAAAACCTAATGATTCATATCATTTTAGGGCCCATTTGTGTGAAACATCTGGCTGATAACATCCACTTACTGTGATGCACGTGTATATATGTTAAATTGGTGATTATAGACATTAAAAAGGCATTTAAGTGGGTTTACTGCATCTCACCAGAGACTATATTTAAAAATCTATGCACTTTGAAATATACATTTATTTCTTCATTTTATGTGTCCATTTCCATCAAACAACAGATTTCCATTAGTTTAAAGTGCATCTAAAGCCATTTCCCAAATAAGTGGTGAATGACTGCAATAAAGGCGAGTTCAGGCAGCTGTGACCTTGGAACCAAACTGTGAGCGGCCAACATGACTTTGTGGGTTGGAAGAAAAGCCTTTATTTATAGATTAGCCGTGTGTTGATCAAACTCCATCAAGAGGGAAACAGCAGTTGTTGGAGAGGAAGAAAAAGAGGAGGAGGGAAAATGTGTGTGTCTGAAGAGTTTCAGGGAGGGTTGCGTTTTGAAGAAATAATACAGTGGTATGTCTCAATCTAACTTAATTCCATTTAAAGGAAATTGATTTGGAGCTTGGGTGTGGGGTGAGGTGGGGAAGGGGGTGACGGGTGAGTGGAGGGTTGGCTGCTCTCTCTCTCCATTACAATTGTGATGAAGTCATGGCCTCGTTTCATTAATTTGTGTCATTTGGTGGTACATATAGCAGTGTACTGTTGTGCTATGATATACAGTCATAAGGTAAAAAAAAAAAAAAAAAGAATAAAACTTTAATGATCCCTGTGGGGAGACGCGCCTCAATGCTGCAACAAGTAGCAGAGGAAAAAAATGGGGCATAAATATTAAAATGGAATATAAATAAGGTTTTTACAGGTGACTGGGGTTATGCAGCATAAATACATACAACTGCTAATATCAACACTGGAACATGCAGGAGATTTATGTCCTGTAGAATAATTCTCGCTTTAACATGACAGGAAGATGATATATTTCATTGTCAATTATATGGAGCAAAGAGCAGAAATATTTAGCAATACTGATTAATCTTCAGGTACCGATTGGCGTTATTTGTAATTTTTATTCTTTAAACCTCAGTATAATAAAAACAACATAACTTACATGTTGCTTAACTATATGAAAGCCCTCACAGCAAACTTAATTATTTAACACAGAACTTGATTTTAAAAAATGTGGCATAACACTGCATGCATGTTTTTTTCAGTCTGTGCATTATACCTTTATTGCTGCAATGACCCACTTTCAAATACACAGAAGTTTTCATCTGTTCTCTTTTAAACTTCCCCATGTCCCTGCTTTTCTCATTATATTATAATTAGTTTCCTTATAATAGTGTAGAGGAACATTGTATTATAAGTTACAGTATTTATCTACATAGCAGTGAATTGCAGATTTTAAAAATGACTTCAATTATACTTTTGAAATTTTTTTTGACTGTTTTTTTTGTTTATTGCTGCAATGACCCATTTCTCTATTATACAACAAATACTTATTAGTTCCCTTTTAAAGATGTAAGGATATATCACAAAATCTTCAATTATGAAGAAGACTATTCCATTTCTTAGTACATTGTGTGTACTGTAAAGACTACCATTACATGTTTGCTAAAGGTTATTGCCTAAACTCTTGTATAAATCAATTGAACTGCTAAGAAGATAACAGACTGGACATGCACATATGAGTACATGCTTGTTCTCTCTTACTTACTCGCTTACTCTCTTCACACAAACCCAATATTTCATTTTTGTATGACAAACAAAAAGAAAAAAAGACAATGCTGCCACACATCTAAATTGTGGCTTTGATTTAATTCTTTACTTCATGTTTTTCCACCAGGGAACTCCACTTATCACAATATCACTGGGCGGCTTGTAGATTTAGTCATTTTGCTGCTTGCATGCTCAGGCAGATGAGAGCAGGGGAGGTTCATGTTTTCTACATTTGTATGGGAAAATCAAAGGCAGCCGAGAAACTCAGCAAGGCTCAAAAGCTTCTCAGACAGAACGAGCGAGGAGAGAAAACAAGTGTATTCAGTGCCAGCACTGTTAACAACCACCTGTATGTGCCCACCTGTGGTTTCTAAAATAGCTCTCACAAAGAACTGGCATCCAGGAGGAATTAAAACTAATCCTAAAATTAGCTTTGAAAAAGGAAGACTTTGGAAAATATTCACTCAAAGACTTTAGGTTTGGAACAAGCACAAAAATCTGCTATTCTTATATATATTATTCACATGTCTTCACCACGAGTGTATACTGCCACAGATTCATACTTCAATCCAAAATGCTGCCAAATTCCGTTGAGCTAAGCTGAATACTCTCATTCACGATGATCAAATTGGGATTCACTGAAGGCAGAAATGAAATCATTACTAAAAGACCATCATCTTAAGCCTCCATCTCTGGGGAGAAGTGAGAAGCCTGCTGCCCCAGATTGCCTAAAAATGCAGATAAGAAACGATCCTGCTCCAGAAATTGGTCCTGCAGGACTATTACATTGGAGAGATTAGTGGAAGATAATCATATAATGGCAATGATAGCACCGATCGCAACAAAACGGCCCCATAAAGTCACCTCTGAATAAAGAACAGGCGATACAGATGAGTGGGATGAAAGCGGTTGAGGGCTTGTGCTGGGTAGCATGTGTGAGACAGCTGCCTGCAGGGCTTAGTCCTGCCTCTGGCCAGCAGGGGGCGCTCCTCTGTCTCCACACACTCACTGGTTCCCACTGGGGATCCAGAGAACCGGGAAGGAGAGAAGTCCTCACATGACCTCTCAGTTCACAGGAGTTTGCCTCCAGCAAAAAGCCTCTTATATGGTATATGGTGAGACTTAACAGTCTCAGTGTCCACCGCTGAGACAGTTAATGGCTGAGAATCGAGATTAGAAAGTAGTTTAGAAGGTCAGGTGTTTGTTATGGAGCACTGGGGTCACCAAGGGCAAATGCTCTTTCTCTAACATGCTGCTCTAACATGGGCATGACATGAGAGGGAAAGTCTTATTAAACTCAGGAATATACCTGAGATACATTACAGTGGTCTAATATGAACCTCAAAGACTGGAGGGAAATGAATTTATTTATTCCTAGTACATTTTTTCTCCTTTTAAGATTTTTCTGGAAATTAATATCATGGACTGAGACTGTATGACGCATGTTTTACCACAGAAATTATTTCATAATGGAAAATTCGTTTTGAAAACAGATTTACTTAACTTACTCCATTGTGAGATTTCATTTTTACAAAACAGGATTTTAAGAGTTATTTATTATTAATATTAGACAGAATTACTAGTAAATACTAGGGTTTTGAGAAAATTGTCAATTGCGGCCCATAGCAGCAACAAAGGTTAAAAGAAAGAAGAAAAGAAATGGGGGTTATACAGTAGAAGAAGGTTCTACAAAACTTGACAAACAAGTTATTCAGTAAGAAAAGAGGAATGAATCAAACTGTGAATCCAAAAAGCATAGCCCTGCTATTCTCAAAAAAAAAAAAGAGCTATAATCAGGTTTGAAATCTCATACACACACACACACACACACACACACACACACACACACACACACACACACACACACACACACACACACTTTACAACGTGCTGCAAAATAAAAAAAAATCATTTATCTATTAATATTGAAGGATTTTCCAGGTATTCAAGTAATTTTAAAACAAGAGTAAAATTCAACAATCCCACAAAGGACTCCAATAGCGTTTTAGGATTCACAGAATAACCTTCAGTAACTCGGTGACAGGGCTAAGAAAATACAGTGATTTTAAAAGAACCATCAAAAGGAGTCTGTATCTTTAAAAGATAAATGTTATTCTATATTTATATACTTATTGTCAAATGTCACGAAAAGCCACCAATGTTTAAATTTATCTCTCAAAACTTAATAACTTCCCTTTTCTGTGTCTGGGCCCTGAAGAAAATCTTCAAAAACACATCTCAAATACAAAGTTTGATTTAAAAAAAAAAAAAAAAAAAAAAAGAAGAGAGAGAGACTGCAATTTCCTGAAATACCTGGACACAGATAATACTTATTAGTTGGATCAATTCACTGGTTGACAATAATAAAAACAGAACATTGGCAGTCTTATCTTTTTACCTCCTGGACCAGAAAGATTCTTTGATGAGCCTTTTATTTGTTCCTTGAGTATCATTAAGAATCATTAAGACTCTTAATGAAAGACATTGTGAGATGTGTGCTTAATGTAAAAAGGTGGAGAATTGGAAAACAGTGAGTAACTTGTTGACATCTTCCCACTGAGTCTTCCTCATCTGCATGTCTCACCACTTTGCATCTGCCCCATCATCTCTATCTTTAGCTCTTCCTCTCTTCCTCTGCCTCTCCGTCTGCAGGCCGTATTTCTCCGTGGACAGAGCCCAGGAAATTATAGTGTGGTGTGGGAGGGAGAGACCACTAGCTCTCTGACCCAGACTTGCTGTTATAAATCCACACTTTTGGAGGCGGACGGGTGGGCAGGCGGTATGAGGGGGGCGGGGATTCTCCCACCTTGACCCCATCGCTTCCTTGATACATCTGGCCTGCCAACAAGCTGACTGACACACTCGGGAGCCACACACACAACAGACACAAACACAACCTCTGCTTCACGCACTTGGGTGGTCACAAGAGAACAGGCAGACACAGAACCAGCATTTCTGACTCCAAATGTGTGATTGAGTGGTACAATGCAGCCACAATGGGCAGATTTGTAACTGTGCCGAAAACACACTCTTAATCCAATTTGAGCAAATGAGCTTGGACTGTGAAACACTGATCACGTATTGCCAACAGAAATGATGAACGGTACATTCTTCCATTACTGATCATGAGAGCACTAACGGGACATGTCAGCTTCACCCATTTGCACAATTAAACACTTACAGTAACTAAGTCCAGGCTACCACCTGTTTTAAGTCATTTCAATTCATTATTTATTTTGTGGTGAGAAAATGTATTTCCCACACTTCTCTGGAATGGAGCACACATTTGCATTTTAAATACTTAACCTAAATTCTGTGAGACCAGATCCTGCAGTTTGTGATGGATCATGGCAGAATTGTGTCAAAAGACACAGATGTCAAGATAATGATTTTGTTTACACAAAAACAGTAAAAAGACACATGATCTTGTAATTCTATGTCCATGAACAGTATCAGGACACACAGTGAAAATTTCAAGCCAAACTTCATCTAAAATATTGACATTTGTAAACTACAGATACAGATACATCATCAAAATTATGCCTTACATGTTGTTTTGATTAATGCAATGTTTCTTGTGTTGATTCGCTTTGGCGCAGCTGGAGTCTGGTCTATATCATCAGATTAGTCTGATTCAGAGACAGTTCAGAAAAATATCCTTATATTAACTTGATTACAGATGCAATACTTTGCATGTACTTATTGGAGTGGAACAAAACAAAAACTGTGGTCTTTAGTGATGAAATTCAAATGAAATCCAGGACTGCATTTTGGTATGTTTAAAGGATGGACTCTCTCTTTTTTTTTCTTTTTCCCTCCTTTCTATCCTGTTTAAGATTCCTGGCCTTTCACCTGACCCCAGGCCTTAGCCAGGGGGGTTGGGGGAGCTGGTTGCTTGTGGTGGTGGGGGTTAAAGTGTAATCCTGGTCCTGTGACCACAAAGGCTTGGCCCCTGAGGGCCAGGGACCAGCCGCATTTTCTGAATTGCAATGTTATCCCTCAGCAAACCCTTCGGACCGACAACATATCAAAGGATTACATTGCAGGGCTTCTTTCTCTTCTCTCTGGTGTTTAAGGATGGCCACGAAGCCCAAACCCTTCCCTCTTCCCTCCATTTTCCCTACCCATCAAGGATTTTAAATCAGCCGTTTTAGATTTTGGTTTGGCTTTTTGATTGTGTGGGGGAAGAAGATTATACAATACAACAAACAAAACCCTTCCAGAGTCTAGTTTGAGAAAAGAACCAGACAGAGCAGAAGAAGCTTTCTTGCATTATATCAGTGCCTCAGTCCAACCACTTTCACATCAATCTATTAAGAAGAGTAATTGCCACATAGCATCATTACAACTGACACATATTTTAAACCATTCAGATGCTGATATCTGGCTGTTTAGTGTACTGCTAATTGCTTGCTTAAGTAATCCATTAAGGAGTGTTTCTACAACAGCTTGCATGCTCCATTATCATTAGTTTTATTCTGAGGAAACCTTAACAAACCCTTTTTAACAGCACAGCGGCTTTGCCCTGAGCGCCTCTTTGCATTTAAACCTAAAGAATTTGCTTAGCAACTTCAGAAGACAGAGAGAACTGAAGCGAAAGAGAGAAAAGATTTAATTGACGCCTCCCCCATTTTCCCAGGGTGAAGACAAGAGGTAGGAGGGATGAGAAGGAGGGGAGAAAAGAGAAGGGGGTGATGTGACACTGCTCTCCTGGTGTTGCGACTGTACAAAAGGAAGCAGATTTGCAGAAGAGGTGACCCCTAACCTCTAAAGCTGAAGAAAGGGCCCTTGATGGCCTCAGCACCAACCAATCAATCACCTCCCAGAGCCTGCTGGTCAGCCGGACTGTAAGAGGACACTGCAGTCGGACCAGTGGACCAACCCCCAAACATTCCTTGGTAGGAAACAGGGTGGTTGGGGGGGGCTCACAAATGAAAGCTGAATAAGATTTTGCTTTCGAAAAAAATCCACTTCTTCCATCCTGTCAAACTTCTTCCTTTCTACCGAAATGCAATTTTAATAGCAATAATAAGAAAAAAAATATTTGCACTAATCCAGAATTGCCTGCAGCAAACACGTCCAACAATGGCTGAACCTCTTCATCATGTTGGCCTAAAAAAATGAAGCTCAACATTTTGCTTTTCACTGACAATTTTAATCAAAGCAGATAAACTATTATATACACCGATTTTTACTGGACTTTTTTGTGCCCAGGGATTGAGCAGATGTTGAATTTCAATATATAGATACATTTGTATATTTATTGTAACAATTTTGGATAAATCTGACTGTGACAATATTTTTTTTTCACCTCCATATGCAAAACCATAGTAAAATAAATATCAAGAAGCTGCTCATTTTTCTTTTGCACAGCAAATTGTGCTCACTTCATTTTTGATTTTTTCTCTATTCCCTATGCTTGACCAGTGCCTGACTGAATTATAATGCTGTGCAGAGGACTTCTGATTTTCCTATTAAATGATACTATTACTCCTGAGCTGTAAAAGTTAGTCAAGGTCAGTGTACAGCGAACAGCTGGCCGCTGACTTACGAGCATGTTGCTGACACCACAGAGACTTTTGGAATATTTGCTTGTGAATAAATACATAATTAAATGCGAAATTAATTTTCACAAGAACATTTACATATTGAAACCAAGAGAGCAGGAATGAAAGAAAGCAAAGACAATAAGGAAAGGTACGCAGTGATCAGTGAATCACTTGTATCACTTGTATCACTGAGGAAATATTATTATACCCAAGGATCAAGTGCTTTTAAAGCTCAGGCTTTTCCACAAAGACACAACTTTGCATTTCATTCTTATCTTTAATATGCATGACTAATACTCAGCTTTCTTTTCATTATATGAAATCATTAATATTAAACAGTATATTCAATAATGCACTGCATTTAACGCTCACCTGCTTCAGCCAAGATTCATAATGTTGATTAGAAGCAATGATGACAAAACTGACTGTACACTCTGTACTATTTTGACATCAAGACTCAACATCAGCCTCTTTCCAACAATGGAAAAATGAAAAGGGACCAGGATCCAAGCTTCCCGATTCTGCACAATTTTTAGCCTTAAATCATGAGCAGGTCGGACTATAAATAAAGACTCTTCAGTCAGATAAGAGTCGTGGAACTTGTTGAACTGGTTCTTGACAGACCAAATAGAAGGCAATTATAAATGACCTGCGAGACGTTTGTTTTAACTTTAATGTGATATGAAGATGACCACGTTGCTTAATAACTTCTTTTTTTTTTTTTTATCTCTCTGCTGCAGAGTATTATTTTGATTGGAGACACATAGCCTGTTCATATGTCAAAATCATGGGCATTTTCTTTGCCAAAGAATATTCAGCAGCAGTAGTGTTTTATTACATCTGTCAGTTCATTGGAAATTATATGTTTAACTGTTGAACTAGAATTTTCACTTGTGATTGGAAAAGCTTTGTTTCATGGCTGCAGCTTTCAGACTCCACATTAACTCATCTTCCTCCCTGTTTATAGCAGCTCTAAGCAGAAGTAGTCGTAAATAGCAGTTGAGACTTTGCAGGTCATTATGTTAGTATAACCTTTGTTGCTCAATACGAGACTAGAAATTATGATAAAAAGCAAACTGATTGACGCAAAGCACAGGATGCCGAAGTCAACAGCAATGAAGATGAAAGCATTCCAGGTCACAGCAGCCTCTCCAAATAGAGCGCATATAATGAATAATTTGTGACAAGAATGAAGTGCTGATTCATTCCGAACACCACACCTGGGCAAACACGCACAGTACTCTTTGTTACTACGAGCAAACAATGAAAGAAGAAGTGAAACACGACTCAAACAGTGACTCAAATAGTTGGCAAATATCAAACATATGTGTACTTATTCTCTGATACCATGTACAAATTAGCACTCACAGATGCTTGCTTTATTTTATTTTTTTTCCTCCCAGAGCTTATCTAGCATACACTAGTGTTTTCTTTTTGTGGCTGGTTGCAAAGGCCTGACCAGGTGCCATCTATCAAAACAATCTGCTCTCAGAGGGAAACCTGCTATTAACTGATAAGAGTCTGCCCTCTGTGGGGTGTAATGGGTCCCACTTGAGTTCCTTTTCGGAGTATTGTCCTGGAAGGCCACCTCCAAGACAAACCCAACTCAATGACTTCTCTCTGTTTCAGTCCTCCCAATCTAAAAGTACAGCAGCTGCCTTGTGTCACTGGTCTTCAACAACCAAATTCAACTGGGCCTCTTATTTTGAAAAGCTCTCTTCTCTCCTGAGCAATATGGTTTTATTTTCAACAATATATCATCTTATGATATAATAATTTTTATTACATGGTGACAAATGTCAGTGAAATCACACACTTGTGGATTGGGGTTTGTATTAAAGTTCTGTTCACTCACAACTCACATTTCTTTTCCTTAAGTAAGGTCTTCAAGTTAAATGAAATCCAGTGCTGATTTTTGCGTGTTTTACTCCTCTAGGTCATGTGTGATAAATTTGAATTATTTTGCAAGCAAACCATTGTTAAATGCATCTTAAAGCAAATGATTTACAGTGTGTAGTGATTAATTATCTTGAAAGTGATTTTTATTCTGAACTTAAATTGATGGTTAAAATGGCTGCTAGGGGAAAAAAAAGGGCTTATCAGAGCTAACACATATCAGTGGTGTGTGGTGACTTTTATAGGGCGAGAGAAATAACTTCACCGTCTATTTGCTAACTATAGCTAGTCACGCATCAAAAATCATGATGCGCAAGTTCAAATGTCCAAATGACAAAAATAATCGATCCAGCGGCTGGTGGTCGAGCTAGCTCCCAGAGACATTGGCTTACTGTGCCCAAAAGAGGGCAGTAAATTACAAAATGAATGTAAGCAAGAGAATCAGATCATTCCTTTTAATCCTAATTAATGCCTATTTTTTTTTTTTTTTTTTTTTTTTTAGCTTTTACTGGTCAAGCACAGCTTGGCTTGCTTGTCGTAATGGCAGGCCACTGAAAAGTTTGTCAAGGATAGAATACTCTATTGGGAAATGAAAATCTGGCAAGTATCCATTTTTCTGCCTTAGTTTTCCTGAAATAAACCACTGGAACACACCCAGATTACAGTTTAGATCCGCCAGCCTGGAACCTCCCATTTAACTAATTGCATGAATATTATTCTTCTACCACTTCTGATAGACTGCTGTAAAAACTTAAAACCACTGGACAACACAACCTAGACTACAATCTAGACGACTATAATAAAGATATTTACATTAAAACCTCTTGGTATGAGTGTAAAGCAATCTAAGATGATTTCTTACGGCATGATTGGTGAGTAGCTCATTTCCTTTATGGAGAGATGAAATCAGCTCATCAACTAGAAGCCAAAAATCAAATTGAAATGGAGAGATAATTAATTAGGTCTAAATGTCATTTTCATAATTAGGACTGCTCAGGATTTGTGCTTATTTTGCCTTAATAATTTTCTCCTGTGTCAAGACAGAGGGAGAAACAGACATACATACCATCTCCCTGTGATGAGCATGTATCACTACACATTTGATGTTAGAAACAATCAGCACTGATCTCAGATGAGGGAACCCCTTTCTTCCTGTTGAGGCAGTTCTATTCATTAAAACCATCTATGGGAAGGCAGCCAAAATGACCCATCAGAGATTGACGGGGGTTAAGCTCCCATAATCAATATGACACTGCTAAGTGCCCTTTGATTGAGCTGCACGCAGTGTAAAAGGACATTTCTGTGTGCCCGGCTGCTCTTGCCACCAAGAAATGCAGCATTTGTCCAAAGCTAAACGGTCTTCTGAATGTCATTGTCACGGGTACATTAACTTTTATATGAGTCTGAGAGACAGACTTGGAGTGAGGATGAACGGCCATTTTCATTAGCGTGGCTGCTCGGTGCCATTAAGGGTGCTGTCAGACGGACAGGGACAGAAATGGTTTGCATGGGGCGCATGAGCAAAGGCTGGAGGTTTCATTCCCTCTCTAAGATGTTCCACCAAGAGAGAGGCGAAGGCAGTGGCTAAATTTGCCGGTGTGAAGCCCCCCGTGTCACTAGGCAACTGGATCTGATGGTTCCTTTGTTTGGGGTGAAAGGTTGGAAGCACTCGTACTAATCTCCTTGCTTCACAATTAAGGAACACAGGAGAGCTGCTCAAACCTCTTCCCGCTCTCAAACAACAACAACAAAAAGAAAAGGATTGAAAGACTCCTCTATTGTCCCTCCTCCTCAGTCCCTACTCCCCCTCCTCACTCTCCACGCTAATCGAAAGGTATTTGCACTGTAAATTAAAAGGGCCCTCGTGCGTTGCTGTTTTAACACTGACGCGCTCTCCTAAGATGTCCACAAACAGCTCCAATCTAATTACAGAGGGAGATTTACTTCAAATAACACTGTGGACAAAAGAACCCTGGCTATTGTTGACGTGGGGCCAGTGTTCCACATCTCTTTCTCTCTTTCACTCTCTTGGGCGAATCCTTTTATATTCAAAGTCCTCGCCTTGCCAAGGTTAAAATGTGATGGGATATCTGAAAGTAGGGAACCTCCTGACAAAAGCGGCCTTTTTATTTCCTGAATGGCAAATGCCTTCGTTGATTTCCACTGTTCTGTCTCTTTCCTTATCTATCCTCTTTCCTTTTTTCTTTTTTTTTTTTTTTTTTTTTTACCAAGCAGATTTTGAACAAAGCCGCAGCGGCTGACATGCAAATGTAACGGGGGAGAAAAGCGGCATCCAGGGGAGTTAAGATTGTCCGACAACGGGACGTGCTTGCTGGGGTTGCATTGTGACATACGGCTGAGACACATCCTCAGGGTCGAAAGAGGGAGGAAAGGGATGGTGGATATTGGCTGGCCAGATTTGCAGTGTGTCCTGCTGACTTCCATTTTATGGCCCGTGAATCGCAGAGCCCTCTGGGAGTCTATAATCCGCTCCCCCCAACCTACCCTCCTGCTGCCCATACCACATCATTTTATTGGTCTCTCTAGATGTGTGGCTGCTGTCCCTGGTTTACAATGATCCATCCATGTGGGGATTCTCCTGCAGCCAGACTGTTGCACACTACGGACATCCCAATTTGCTACTGGATCCCACCCACCTATTTCCCCCTTATAAGAATACTACCTCCCTCCCTAACATGCTGTTGTCCCATGGTTTCCTGTGGCGGTGCCTCAATGCGACTGTGCCCACCATGACACTAAGCCTCGGCACTGAGGCTCTGCAGTGCAGGGGCCCAGTTGGGTATTTCTCAATGAATGAAGCTGGGTGCGGGGGAACATAGCAGTGCCAGCTCTCATTCACACATTTTATCTCTTTTACACACAAACCACACATCCCCTATTCACATAGGCCGCTGTGCATACCACTTATGGCCGTGGCGGATGATTACTAGCGGGTGTTGGTCACACCGCAGCCCCGCACAGTATCCATCAGCCAAACAGAGGATCTTCCTCCGCCTGGAAAAACTCATTTAGATCTTATCTGGGGAAAAATTTGTTTGCTGAGGGAGAAGGAGGAGGTTAGTAGAAGGAGAACTGACTGTAGTCTAGCTAGTGCCACTTGATTTAATTTAGCCACCGATAGTGTCTCTGACCACTTGTACTCTTCTTATTTTGGAAGGTGAGTGAGAGTGAGAGCCAAGGAGGGGGAGATGGAGGGAGGAAAAGAGAAAGAGGTATTTGTTTACAGAGGCAGAGGAAGAGGGAACTGTGGGGTTTTAAATGATTATCTTACACACATTTCAACAGTAAAGAGATACTATATAATAATCTCTTTGAATATGATGCCACAATAATTGATTGCATTGCCCTAGATACTAAGAGAAAAAACACTCTCTGGTATCACTATTTTAAAGAATTGTTTATGATATAATCATGGATCAGTATAACCTGCAGGTGGTACTGAGAAAGCTCATTAATCGATTACCTTCTGAAGTCATTTATCCACCAAAAATAGCTACAAAATTATGCTTGTTTCAGCTACTCTACTGTGAGGTTTTGCTGCCTTTAACATTTTTTACCAAGCTGTTCATTTTTGAGTCCTTAATAAAACAAGCAGTTTGAAGATTTTACTTCTGGAAGCCATTTTTCCTATTTCATAGATTAATATAAAAAAGAAGGCAATAAGTAAAACAGATTAAATAAAAGGTTTATGCTCTTATGGGTGGTTGAGTATTATCTTGATTGAACATAAAACCACAAATATGTTGTCCGTAGTGGTTTTCCTGTTTGTTTGATGCAACAGGAAAATACGCTTATCTCTGCATGTACATGTATATCTCAGTGTTTGCTTGGTATCGCGAAAGTGGTACATGATACCCTACCCTGACCCAAAAATGGCCTTTATGAATTCCCTGCCCAGCTGGCCACAGACAGACAGACTGATAATCTGCCTTCCTATGTCCATGGACAGCTTGCTCAATTATGAGTGGGATGCCGAAACGAACGAGCACTTGGATGGTGCGAATCAGTGCTTTGACTCACCAGATGACACGGACAGGAAGCTCACCATGCTAACATTTTGTGATCAGAAGTCATAATGCTAATGCACATCTGCCCTTTAGCGAAGATCTGTGTTGAGCCTCAAATGTGTTTGTTTTGTCTTTATGGTGATAATTTCATTTTAACAGCTAACAAGAAGGAGTGATCAGTAGGCTGAGTGGAATTACATTCACACTTACACAGTCCGGGGCGGCTGCATGTTTCTATATTCATATATGTGTGTGCCTTAGTGTGTGTCACAGCAACACATGTGTAGCACTGCCTGCCCGAGGTGGAAGAATATTTACTTTGCTTATCGCCGCCCTAATGCTCACTGACAAGTTAATAACAACACAATTAACTAAATGCTAAACAGATGCCAGTGCTGGACTAATGTGATTGAGACAATCGGCACTTTTGACGTGACCCCTGTGTAGCGCTGCCATTGGCCTAATTTGCTTGAGTGACATGACTGGACTGTGTGTTTGTCTGTGTGTGTGTTAGTATAGGAGGTAACAGAATGCTAGGCCAGCAGTGTGACTTTACAAGGTAGAAAAAGACAGAGAAAAAGAAAAAAATGATTAAAAGAACCTTTTTTCTGACCATCATAACCATGTTGTACTCCTTTTCCCCCCTCTGCTCTTTCTCCTTTTTCTGACTGCGCTCCTTTCCTCCCTCCCTTCTTTTCCGCCGCGCTCTCTCTCTCCAGCCAAACTATTTCTGGCTTGAGAAAAGAAAGTGTTTACTCTGTGGCCGCGGCCTGCTGGAATCACGCTGTGTTCCCACTGGCTAAACCCACTATTGCCACTCCATGGTTTGCATATTTTCCCTGTATTACAAGACTTTAAAAAGGGACGGAGGGAGATAAAGAGAGAAAGAAAGAAAAATAGAAGAGTAAGAGAGCAGCCTCCCCCTCCTATTATATGTGGATTTTCTTTGGCAGCACTGTGTGTGTGTGTGTGTGTGTGTGTGTGCACATTGAGATGATTCATGTATAAACAGGAACACCAGCAGTTGGACAACAAATTCTTCCAAAGCCTGTGGACTTCGGACTCATTTCTACGCAGCTCACATGGGAGATGTGGTCCCCTAATGTTTCAAGTGCTACTCAGCTAATGTTGAGTAACTGCAGCAACTGCTCATACGGACCATGGTCTTAGTTTGACGGATTAATGGGCAGATTTCAATGCAAGTTACAAAGTGTGCACTTGTGCATGTACAGTTCACACGCAGTTGTCAAACATGCAGAGCCTATAAAATGCATGAAGCCCTAATAGGGAAATCTGCATTTTTGAAATCGGCAGACAGAAAGAGCAGGAAAAAAAAAAAAGAAGAAGAAGAAAAAAACTGCTTTAACTTCAATTTATCACTACTTTTTTGTTTATGAGCCACTTTCTCTGCACATATTCTGACCTTTTTGCTTTTTCTGCACTGAGCTCCAGTTTAATCTAGTGGAATGTGAGTATGGTGGGTTTCACCAATAAAAATATAAGAGCTATAAATTATGGTGGGGACCAAAACAATCTAATGAAAAAAAGAGATGACGATAGCTGGCAGAAGTAAAGAGCTGAAGACAGAATGAGAGAAAAACAGCAGCTCGGAGATCAGAACAGTCTTGTATAGCCCGTCGGGGAGAGGCTTTGCTGGAAAGGCAAACTGAAAATGACACGTCGGAGGTGGCTGTGTGTAAATGAGCACAACACTTTCACATTATGATATTATGGTTTGGGATAAAAATTCACATTAAAACAGCTTGGGAAACATCATATAGTTGATATCACAAAGAGGAAATGACAGTGTGCAGCAGTAATGGACAATTACTTCTCTGACAGAAACACTGACTTCTCACGTATGTTTGAAAAACTCTCCCTTCGCAAGCACCATCTCTAAAGATTTGTAAAACAGAATGCAGTTATGACGCTCTGGATTAAACAATAACTAGCACTTTAAATGTTACAGCTTCTCTTGAATAGTAGAACTCATATCACGTATTAAAGCACTTTTTTGTTTAAAAAGGAAAAGAGTCAAGCCTTATTAAGATGTAAAATCCTCTTTTTTTGGCTGATAAACTAAAAGCCAGAGATAGAAATTCAACAGCTAAATCTGATGCTTAGGATGACATTGAAAACACTGACCTGTTTGCCTGCATATGCTCCCGGAGGAAAGGCACGCCTGCTAGTACAGCATGTCAAGCATGTCATTTTTCATTTTGAACTAAAAAATCTCCATGAAAGAAACAATGTGGTGCAAATAAAAAAATAAAAATATTTGAGCACACTGGTATGCTTTAGCATTTGAGGACATTTGGCTGTGGACAGGCATTACATCATGTGAAATCATATTAAAATTTAATTAAGTTTTTTGATATTTCTACAAAAGGTCTAGCTTGCCCTTGCCAGAACAGTTATACACTGCTGGTTACACTTGGGCATTCAAAAAATGTATTACAGTAGGAAATTAGAAAGTACAAACTCACTACATGATCATCAATGTTTGTTTTTCAATGTTAGAAGCAGCATAGAGGATTGGCTACCAAAGCATGAGGTGGCATTTTTAACATTAACATTTGACCTTAACATTCCAATAACAAATTTGATAAATTCCAGAAAAATCTGAATTCAGATGATCCAGTGTCATGACACACAGCCATGACATGTGGTATGACAGTTCTGAACCAGGGATACTCTACTCTTATTTAGTAAGTGTGGGTGCGTTTTAGGGATTTATTTTTTATACGTTTCCTTCACCATTTATAAAGGAAGCCACCGTCTGCCATTAATACTTGCCTAGATGCTACATTTAAAATAAAAATGCAGTCTGGAGTGATTTCATATCAGTATGCACATTACATTATGCTCTGCTTCCTGTCAATCACCTGACAGGCACATGATGAAATGGAAGCCTCTACCAGGAAATCCTTTGTATAAGCACAGCCTTACATGTTGTGCTTCCTGGGAGGGCTGCTATGAGTGCAAGGCGAGGCCTTTAAAAATGAGTCGAAGTCTCAGTGCATACATTGCATAACAATTGGAGGACATGAGACAGAAAAAGTACTAAATGGGCTACAATTCTAAATGACAGCAGTGTTATTCTTTAAGGATGAGAGCTTCATGAAAGCCAGACAGACTGTGTTCTTTGCTTACAAAAACCCTGAGGCGAGTCCCAGTTTAGAGAGAGGGAGAGTATCTGATGTGATGCCATCCAATTTGGGGAAATATGTGACAAAAATTAGCTGTGAGTAGATGTAATGCAACTCACAAGTGACTTCGGCTCCTGAACACAGGCGTTCCTGGATTTATTTGAGTGTGTATTTGTTGCACAACACTGCCGAAGTAGGGGATAGTTTGCAGTGTTTGTGCATGTGTACTTGCACGGGTTCACTAGGGTAAAAACAGCCACATGATGTTTTGCTGCTAGTTTCCCTGGCATCCTGACCAGTCACCCCCACCCCTATGCAAAAGAGCTTGTCCGTTAGGAATGACGACAACTCCAGGAATGCTTCAACGGCCTCCAAACTGTCCGGTGCTTTTTGGATAACCACCTGCTATACCTCCCATATACATGAGCTGTTGAGTAAGATAGAGAGGTGTGTCATATACCAAGCATGGTCAGTTCTGTTAAAAGCAAGAGAAGGCAGACAAAGTGAGAGAGAGACAGGGGTTGAGTCAGACTGCAGCTGATCAGGCACACAGAGGAGATGCCACAATAGTTCCCATTCAAAGCAGCAAGAAACAGCCACAGTTTCAGAGGCCAAATATTGTCATCAGAGAACATTAGCCAAGGGCTGAAGCGCTGCCAAGAGGCAGGCAGAGATCAAATCTAGCTTTGATGGCCAACAGTAACCCCCTGCTCCCACCACACGCCCTCTCTGATGTTTTGCGTCTTGGGTACTGTACACACAGACGTTTCTGTATAAATAAATCCATGTTTGTTAAGCTTTCTAGCTCAAACTGATTTAACACAGAACTGTCCAGTGGGGCTGCTGTTGTATCTGATGTAGTTTCTTTTGTTTTGTCTCTATCTGTTGTTCTGATAAGATCATTATTTACATTTCTAGACACATAAAAAAAGGCCATATCTAAAACAGAATAAAAGTTTGAGACCCCACTAGCAGGCCCAAGAGGAATCCATATTCATCACAAATATAAAAATATTAACAATCAAGCTTTTCACAGAGCTTAAAGACTTAGACTTAAAAAATAAGAGGTTAAGGCTATAGAAAGGAACTCAATAAAGAAAGTCCATAAGGTCATTACAATAGAAATGATTCATCCACTTAGGATCATGAAAAGTATTTTTCCAATTTAATTTCTTCTGGGAGGATGAATCCTAAAAACTTTGTTTTTCTCATGAGTGGGACAACCTGTTAGTTCTATTATTCAAGGTGCCCCGGTGGGCAGAAAGAGATAAGTTTTTGGGGAAGAAAAATATCTATGATCCACAGTTGCCACTTCCAAAATTTGTTATTCTAAATCAGTGTCTTTGTGTACCAGAACTGGAGCAATTGGCCTGTCACATGGCAAATTAACTGAAGACAATCCTTCAGTACAGCTAGATGTGCAGCTGCACCGTGGTGTGTTTTGGACTTGAAACACACTCCTGATTTGTCCTCCCAATGCTCCCAATGGACAGTAGAACAGACAAGTTCATAATAAGTCTCCACAAAGTTGTGAGTGAGAGACACAGGAAGGAACTTTGTTTGTTTATGTCTCTAACTCTCATCATCATGTCATCAGTCATTCTCTGCTGGAAACAGACCAATTGGCTAAACGGTATCAACCTTCGATGCAGTGTGGAGCTCAGCGCATGAATAATACTTAACCTTTGAATGTCACCATATGTAATAGTACACACACACAAGGCAATAACAAACACACTGTCTGGCACAAATGAGCCAATATGCAGCAAAAAGAAAACCTGCTTATTTCAGTTGTATAGAGCAGTGTGGATAAGTACAATTCAAATTACTGTAAAATATACTTATATTGATTATTAACTGATGTAAAAAAAAAAAAAAAAAATTGTATAATATTGGTGTGGCAAATTGACTATTAGCTTCCATAATGATGCTAACAGACACATAGCATCTATTGTTTGGATTTACACTAATGGCAGTAATTAGTCTTTGAAGTTAAAGGCCATGCCTTCAAAATTAAGATGTCAAATGATTAAATCCAGAGGCAGGTGCGTCATAATGTAGGTTAACAGCAGTGTAAATATCATCAAGGAAACTGAAACTGAAACTGAGAATCAGTCAGTGCTGTGAAACTGCCTTGTCATATTTCACCAGAGCCCATTTTTCAAACCTTGATCCCTCACAGGGGCTGAACACATGGATGACTACTATACTATTACTGCTGCTGCTGCTGCTCCAGTTGTCTGGCAGGAAGACACGTCTGGCCCTGGCTGTGGCTGCCCCCCTCCCCTCTGAAACCCCTTCCATTCGTTCCAGACTCGAATGCCTATATTTAGAGCGCTCCTTTCCGCTGTTATGACTGTTGGATCATTAGCCTCATTTAACCCTTCTTTACCTCTGATGAGCTGATTGGCTGAGGGCATGCCCCTCAGGAGTAACCCCCCCGCCCCTCCCAAAATCCACCCTGCTTTCCCCTCTTAAATGTTTAGGAGGAATGTGGGGGGCATGAGTAGCTATGAAGAAAAAGTGGAGCCACCCAACGGTAGCTGATATTGGCAGCCTGAGGGTCACGGTTTCACATGAAGGACAAAACACAAATGACGATAATGATGATGTGTGGCTATTTCAGGGATCTGTTTCTGGTCTGAATGTGCATTAGCAGCACTCTTTCCTCTCATCTTATGTTGTTTGACATGTGAAGGTGGGGCTAAATGATGGTGATCCACTGACCTCTCCTCTGACACTACTATTAGGCTAAAGTTAATACTTGTGCACAAGGACACGCAATCTGCTCGGCAGAGTGCCAGGACTCTTATCTAGCACAGTCATGCACCTCAGAGGATAAACCATTCTTATTTTGGACACGCTTCGAGCTTTCCTCTGCTGACACCAGCTGAGCAAAACAACAACTTTTTGCAAAGGAAATCACAAAGTAACGACTAGATTGCCAAGAAACTTGCTGTTAATGGTCCCCAGATGATGAATCCTGCTGAATCTGGAGAGTCTGTGGCCTTTCAACAAGCACCTCCTTTCAAAGCAAAATTGGATCTTTGTGAAGCCCTTTTGATGTGACATCTCTTTAACTTTGGATCACAACAGCTAAATCCATTAAAAAATAAGCAAGGCAAAGCATAATTTCATTTGTTACTATTGTTTTTTAATTTTTTTTTTTTTTATTATGTCACACTCTTATATGAATTGTGTGTTTTTTTCCAGCTGTAAATATATCCTCCATATATGTTGTGAATTACATTTGTGGACCATAATATCTATCAACCCTCCTACTGACAGTAGTATGACAGCATAAAATACATGCTATGCAAGTCTACATCCAGTCCTGATGGAGGTAATTACATTCAGTCTGCAGTGATAGTCCAGATTGTTCAATAGACAGAAAAATCTGGATAGAAGGAAACAGTGTCTAAGGACTAACAAACACATGCATATGTACGTGATGTACGCAGAATCCTCCAGCACATACCTCTGCCCCAAGCATACAACCTCCATAACGAAGCGGGGGAAGTTTGAGACATTCCTTCCCCTTCAAATTAAAGTGTTCATTACTAGGAGTGAAACTGTTCTGAGCCATCACACATCTGTTGAAGGGGGATTTACTTCTTCCTATTTACATCTTGGCACCTAGATCATCCTCGTCTTCCCATCTTCATAGCCGAGCACTGATAAACAACATCGGCCTGCCAAGCTTTCCCGGTTTGTTGATTACTGTTGGGTCTGTCTTGATTTAGGGCGAGTGGGACTAATCCAAGATGATGTTATCTATCTATGTGTCAATCCATGGCTCCAGTTAGGCAGAGAAGGCTGAACAAGCACACTACCACAACAACACGCCACACCACAACATGCATGCTGATTTGTGAAAATATACAAACAGACCACGAGTGTGAATCAAAAAGGGCCTGATGATTCGATGTGATCTGATCTTAGAATTTGATCTGATTACAGTACATAAGACTTCTGGCTACTTTTTCTGCTGCCGTCTTTAACCAATTCGTCTCATCAAAATAAGCTTATCAGGTATCTACAGGCCCGTAGAAATTCGTATGTGGAGAACGAAATCATTTGGAACAACCAGTAGAAACATGTTGATGCAGCAGAGGAGCTCATAATCTTTTTGTTTATGTCCATGGTGTCATGATGATGCATCTGGCTGTGTGTGTTCATACCGGTGTGGATCTGTCGGTGAGCCTCCAGGGATTCCTCTGTCTGGAACTGGGCGCCACACTGGTCACAAACTATGGCCTTCTCACCAGCTGGAGAACAAGAGACAAGAGAGTGGACGCCTATTACACACTTATATATATATACATGCACCTCATGTAAAAAAAACACTAAGAAATCAAGAAGGGCATTTTAAAGCTAAAGTGGAGGAAAAATGAATTCAAAAAAAAAAAAAAAAAAAATTAATTTACAAAAAACTGTTTTACACTGAAATGTTTACAAGTGAAATTTCAAGCTAAATGTATCATGAGGAATACGAAAGGAATTTTATTTAAATTAGCATCATAGTTATCTATTAAAAAATGCAACCCTAACATGCTTAGCAAAGTACACATATTTAAAAAGCTCTTGATTTAGACTCAACTGCTAAAGACAAAAAAAGTGGAAGTGACAATCAATAAATCAGTAATAAAATTAGCTTAAAGAAGCTATATTGAAGATGGAACATGTATCAGAAGTAAGCAAAAGAGAGCAATTCAAAATATAAAAAATATTAAGCAATTCTTCAAAAATTAAATTCAAGAGATCCCAATCACAAATATTTCTTTATGCAAAAAAACAAACAAAAAAAAACAACAAAATGAGGCAGAAAGTCCAACACTTTATTATGTAAAAACTTGGGATTTCAAGCTTTATAATTTGATGCCTTCAGATTGGTTTGATTCAGCTCCATATCCTTAATTTATAATATCAAAATGGAGGCAGAAGGTGTCCATCCATGCTTGATGTAGACTCATTTGCCAAAAATCTAACTAATAATTATAGAGTCCATTATTTTTGACAGTTCACGTGACTGACTGTAAGAATGAGGCTTAGTTGACAAGCGCATTATTCTAGTCTAATTTCTCTAACTTCCAGATCAATGGATATTTACAGGTGAACTATTTTTGTACGCACATGCTGTGGACCTTTTGGATGTGCACAAACTGTTGCTCAATATCGAAGACTGATACACTCCTGCTTTTGGCTAAAAGTCATAAAACTTTTTGCTTAGTCCTCTTTCATTTGTCTTCCACCACATTTTGCTTCTGTTTATGTTAGCAGATCAAGTATAGAGCCCTTGGGAAATGGTCTGGAATGCCATGCTCACCTATACTTTATGAATATGTACAATCTTGTACAACAATAAAAGGCGAGGCAGGAGCCTGGCATGCACACACACACAGTGCTGTTGGAGGGCACATCAGATCAGGCTCACGCAAATGGCTTTTTATGGCTTGGCAACAAGCACTGTACATGCCATACACATCACACATCAAATAGACGCACACACATAGAGAACACACACAAACACACACAGGGTTAACATCTGGATACTGTGTGCGTGCAAAAAAGGGCGTGCATGTGTGCAGGCCTGTATGTCTGTTTCCAGTGCAAGCACAGAGTGATCTCTCCCGACCAGACCTTGGTTTGTTCTTGGCACGGCCTCCTGGGTTACGACACCTCCAGAGAGAAACAGAACACAATGAAAACAGGAAGCCGATTCTTAGATGACAAAAAAAAAAATAAAAAAAAGAGTCAGGGAGAGATGACTTGTGTGGTTTTGCAACCACACTGACATTAGGGAACGGCCTGTACTGTAATAAGCCCTACCAAAAGCAGAAATGACATGGACCGTACATGACAGAGTGTGCCTGCCAGTAGAGTGCTTATGCAACAAGTTATGCAAAAGATGGTACGCTGCACAAGTGAGCGTGACAAGATCATAAGCCACTGTAATGCAACCTTTAAAGCTAGAACATCCCAGATTCATCTATGATATCAAAAGATTTATTTCCATGTAACAACTGTACACCAAATAGACTGAGCCGATGAGCAATGTCCTTCTTAATTGGCTGCATATTCAAGAGGCATAATTTGCAGTGTGAGCGTATGGTGCTCTGGTGTCAAATGCACAGATGAGCATATGGCCGAATTAGCTGGCAAAAGCAGCCACTTAACCTTTGGAGAACAAGACATGTAGTGGAGATGTAGACAGAATCCCCCAACACACCCACTGATGTCCCTCATTTGCATTAATCACATAGTCCCTCTGTTGCTTCTTTAACTCCCTGATTCATCATTGCTGGCTCGACTGCAATTATTATTTTTACGTGCTACAGTTGCCCTGCTAACCTGCATTGGATTCCTTCCATCCATTGATTTGAGCTCATTGATTGCCGTTGCAGCAACTAACTGGGATGGTTTTATGACCATACAAGTGCAATCATGACTCCATCATGTGCCAAGCATAGATTATCACTGCTCAAAGTAAATACACAATGTTTTTACTTCCAATAAACTACTCCTAAAGTTCACATCTGCATACTTTACATTGCTGACCATTTCCCAAAACAGGTTTAGAGTTTTAGATTTAATAATCAGGCTTTCATACTAGAAAAAAGGTAATGAACAGCAGCTAGTATAATGTCTCAAGAAGAAGTTATAAGTGAGTTTCAGTTTACAATCTTTTTTTTCACTGCCCTTACTGAGGTGCCCCTGAGTGGGGCACTTAACCCCCAGCTGCCCCACATGGCCCCCTCAGTAGCTGTGATTGTACCTGGCAGCTTCCAGGTGTGAATGTTTGTGTTCCTTGAAAACAGCATTAATGTTCAGCAGATCTAATCTGGTATTAAAATAAAAAAGATGAATAGACACCAATGACTGTGTGGAGTGTAAGAAAAACACATGCAAGCCTATGGTCTGCAGTACTGTAAAATTTAGGCGATTTGTAGTAAATCAGCTTTATACTGGCAAGTAATGACTCCACCTCACAGACAGTGGTGCAGCATTATAACAGTCTTCTGGGAGGCCAAGAGGCGTGTGCTAAATGGGCCAGGGATAGGATTTTAGTGCAGGGCATGCCCCTGCTTGTGGCACAAGGACATAAATTGTCAGGAAATGCCTGCATGGTGCCTTGCTTCAAGGAGAATGAAGTTGTGTGAGGTCACCGCAGGGCAAAGGGGGGAGGAAAAGTGGGAGCAAAGGAATTCAGGGTACACACGGCCAGGCAGCCACCCAGCCAGATGCCCGTCACTCTAGTTAGCCAGCTAAGTGCTAACAAGGGGCCCTCCGCTTGGTAACAGCCGCCATCAGACATTTTCACTGCCAAATTAAAGCGATAAATCTTGAGGCCCCTTTGATTGCAAGAGGGTGAACTTGTTAGTTAGGAAAGACGGGGTAACTGGTACAGAGGAGACACACACTTAACATCAGCTGATACTCGAGTCACGTGTCTCCTCAAACACAGAAACTGCAATCTAGCTAGGGGCTCATTTTAAATCACAGTGTAGAATCTCTGGCACATGATCTCAACGGTGAAATGAACCTGATCTTTGATTTCATTACGAAAGACTTTAGTTTGCACACACACACAAACAATAAGGCATGGCATCTCCCTGCCACTCAGCAAGGAATACTGGAATTAATCCAAATATAATGTTCAATAAATAAAAATCCACACAATCACACAACACCTAAGACAAAGAAAAGGGAATCTGTAAACTGTAGACTTGCCCCATGGATTCTGTTGGTGGGGAGTCCTGTCACATTGCCACAGATTCAGCATTTAGCTGACATAATAAAAGTTACACAACCCAGTTAAGTGTGTGTGTGTGTGTGTGTGTTGGGAGGTATCGATGGGGTGGTGATCAGGTGCCACATGCCACTGAAGCAGCTTCCCTTTTCGCTTCCCTCTCTGAAATATTGCACAAGTATTGTTTCAGTGCACTGTGGCTCGGTTATTTCATAAAGGGCTGTAAAAGAGAACAACCCAGAGAGGGCTCCCTGCCAATCAAGTAAACTTCCTGCAAAGCCTGGCAGCAGAAAGTAATATAACGGTCCTGTACTGTAAACTTGATCTGTCTTTACAGGCCCTGTGTCCCACTGATAAAGAAAACCTTTCTCCACATTGTTGACTTTTTATAAGCACCAACCTCTCAGCTTGTTGTGCTGATTTTTAAAGATAGATTAGCCATTGTTTCTGTTAATCCTAGTTTAAAGTGCAGCAGTAAGCGTAAAACTGTATTTGTAGTGTGTTGGTAGGTTGTTCATATCCGGTTCTTTGGTTTCCTGAAAAGGCGAATTGTGTAACTTTTTTTTTTAGGTATTGCAACATTGTTGCTTTTCTTTTAAGTGGGGTTAGAGTCTTTGTTAAGTACATGGGAACAAGAGCATCTAAAACTTTCATGTGCTCTGGGTTTAAACACAGAATACCAAGTCAAGTCTATGTGAAACCTGAATCATTAATGTCATTTTTCTAATGGAAATCAAGTTTTAACAAATGCCCATTTAATATCTGATATATTGGTAACATATTACAAACTTTTTGATGGCATTATTTTTTATATAATTAATTAGTGAAAAAAAGACGTGAGTCAGCTTTATACTCCAGTCACGAGACATTGTTCTCCACCTCACATTAAAACGATGTCACAATCCTATCCTTAACATCTTTGTTCAACTAGCGCTCTATAAATAAAACTTTTGATTACTGTTGGATCTGGTTGACTCTAGGTACTCTAACCACTTCCTTGGCATTCAAGAGTGTTTCACTTAAAGTTAACTGCTGTGGGCTTCCCCCAGCAGTGGCAACATTTCACCACGTAGACGTGATGAGGATTGTGGATGAGCCCACTGTTGCATACAGGACTCGCAGGGAAGTGATGGTGCATTCCTTTGCCTGTAATCCCCCCACCCCACCCCCCCACCCAAACATACTAAGTGCTCACTCTCCCATTTCCCTAAATAATGTGGTGTGCAATGGTGCATTGTCCTATTTGCTTTTATACTCATTCCATGACTGCATGGAATCTGAGCTGCAAATGTAAACCATCATTATGTTATGATGCAGAGACAAAGACCAGGAAAAAGTAACCTCAGCGCCCAGTTGGAGAGTTTGTGGGTGTGATAAGTGTATTTGGGTGCAACAACAGCAACAACAACCCCACACACACACACACACACACACACACACACACACACACACACACACACACACACACCATTGCCACATTCGCATCATCCAGTTCAGTGATGTGATCTCATAATACTGCCATTCAGAAGCTCTTCTCACTGAAAAGTATATGTCAGAGGCAGAGAAAGGGCTTATTTGTTTAGGGTGATAGTCCTGCTTTTCCCTACCTCCTATAAAAAACTCAATATTTTTTGTCACTGGATGCCCACACTTCGACTTGACACTTGTTGTTCCAACCTACTTTTCTTTCACAGGTAGAGTATATATGCTAAGTTTGCAACAGATGCCCCCCACCCCCATGGGTATTGCAGTCTAAACAGAATCTTTCATCAAAGACAATCGCAGAATTAAACATAAGAGTTAGAGAGCCTGTCTTTGCTCATAGCGACACACAAGAAGTAGGCCACCATGTTGATACGGGCACTAAACATTTCATCCTGCATAGAAGATAAAGAAAAACTTGTCTTTCTTCTTTAGCAGCCGTATCATTTCGAAGTCTGATGCCTCAATCCTTCCACTGAAACACATGCATTAAATGACCTCATTTTGCCAGTTGAACACATTTCTGACACTGTGAAAAGATACTGTTCAAAATGCAGAGAGAATTGAACATGCACTGTTTCAGGAAATTAGCAAAGTCATGCAAAGACCTTCTGTTCGTGCACTAGAGTCATCCGCATTAGTTGTCAAAAGGTCTCACATGCACCGCTTGCATAAGATGGCATTACACTATTTAGCATTAATTACACAAAAAAGAAATCTGGCCTAAGAGCTTCCACATTTGAGGAAAGGTTCAACAATAGAGCTTGACTGTTCCAGAGAATACGCCTGCCGTAATCCATAAAATACCACATTCAAGTCTGTACAATTCATTACGCGTAAACACAGAATGGTAAACAAACAGCTTGGTACGCAAATCAAATCAAATTAAGTTTATTTATATAGCACATTTAAAACAAGCAGAGTTGGCCAAACTGCTGTGCACATAAGAGTTAAAGGCACAACAATTGCAACGCGAGAAAAATGGCATCAGTAACAAAAGCACAAATAATAGAAGAGGCTGGAATAACAGTAAGAATTTATGAATTCACTCGTCATCAGTCTTTGGAAGTTATTTGAATTTTCCTATCATAAAATGTGTCATCCTCCATCAGCCAAACAAAGACGAGCATGGAAAGGGGGGTTGAGGGTGAAGGGGGTGTTCTTTTGGTCAAAACCAGTGACTATAACAGTTCTATTTGTTTTGATCTTACAAAATTGTGCCTTGTGCAAAAAAAAAAAAAAAAAAAAAAAAAAAAAAGGAATCAACCAAGTTGGCCAAATGCAAAGACTGTTGTCTTTTCAAGTCTGATCCTAAGCTAACACAGAGCAAAAAAGCTGGCTGGAGATTGTTTAGACTGGGGTAACATATTTATATCCATCTATATTTGTATTTGTCTAGATTACCCACTGCAACATTTTCATGGGAATCTGTGATGACAATATGGACAAAATAAATCTGGGGGTTAGGGATAGTTATTAGGCCTGGTAAAATTTTGTCCATCACATGTTCACAATCTGACATGGACAGGCCACGCTGACCTGAACAGTTACTTTATTTAATTAACAACAACAAGAGTTGGGTAAACATTAAAAAAATACTGAGAAGCTGCTGATGCCTGAAATTCTAATTGGCTGGCTGATTTATTTTTCTATAAAAAATACAGGGGGGAGACTGTGCATTTTCTGCCCTGGCTCCCAGGCTGTGGGGCAGTTTCCCCCTGAAAGTCTGGTCAGTAAACTGAAAGGTGCTGGAAAAAATAATAATTTACTTACTTGGAAAAATGAACATTGAAGGTGAAGGTTAACTTGACATGACAAAGCTTCATGTTCCGTTTTTTTTCTTCCCCACTTTAATTCCTATGCACCATTGGTCCCTGCAGGACAGGACACTTTTGACTGTATGTGTATACATTTCTGCATTGGCTGAATGATCTGTTCTCAGGAGTCAGGGAGGCTAAATGGGAAATTAAAAAGGCTAATTACAGTGTTTCTGTCGATGGCCGACCAACATCACACTCGGTGGTTTTTAACACTGTAAACAGGGCAGAAAGGAGAGAGAGAGAGTGAGAGTGAAAGAGAGGCAGACAGATTAGGGAGAGAAAATGTTTGTGTGTGTGTGTGTGTGTGTGTGTGAGAGAGAGACAGAGGGAGAGAGGCAGACAAGCGCAGTCACCAACAAAAACATAGCCTGGCTGTTCACTGAGCCTACATAAATGGCTTACGTAAGACAGTACTCTCAGTACCAAAAAACAGCAAAAATCCATAAACACACACAGACACCCCCTCCACACACACGTGTTGGTTTCACTATATGTGTGAGGACTTCCATTTATTTCCATAACCCTGAAACATAACTTCAATTCTCTCTACTAGATCCTTAACTTTGAAATTTACTATAAAATAAAGGTCAAGAATTTGATAAAAATCACATGGAAATGGAAAAAAAAAAATGCAGCATCAACTCAATCTGGTTCACATGCAAATAGCAAAACAAGTACACACACACATTCACAGGAACACACAGAGACGCAGTATGCTGTCAGAACAATGAGTACAGACACCACACGCTCTCTCTCTCTTATTCCCTCCCTCCCTCCCTGCCCCACTCTACCTTCAGCGTTATAACGAGCTGTGCTGTACAGTTTTATTTACACCAACCTCTTATCAGTGGTACAGCAGCACAGAGGCTGCCAATTGGAGAGGACAGACCACGGTACTGCCTGTACCCTATAGTGAAGTAGGTGTGTACCGCCATGCTCCCAGCACGTTTTTATCAAGGCTCAGAGAAGACTGGGCCCGCGCCAGGCTGCCTCTCAAAATAATAAAACATACTCATATACACACACACACACACACAGGGTGAGTTTGCAAAAAAGGCATTTTAACCAGGTCTTGCAATACACATACAATCAAGGAGGGGTTTCCATATTGGGATCTAATGGCATTAAATCCAAGTTTTTTTAACCAGTCTTTTCATGAGCCGGAGCAGAGTTAAGCAAATACATTTGTAGCATGACAGATGGCAACGTGCAGGAGGTGGCTGAGTTCAACATCAAAAACAATGAAGACAGAATTCTCATGATGTATTTTAGTACAGTAGTGATACAGATATCACTGTAAAAATCATTTATCTAATGATTTTTATACAAACAACACAAAGCTCATTTCAAATGTGTCTCAACCTTCTGGATTAAAGGAGAAGGTTCAAATGTTAGTGCTTTATGATTAATTCATATGATGTCAAAATGTCGGTTGGTACAAAAATTAGTACTCGTCTTAAAAGTTTAAAGTATTTCTTCAGTTGCTTTATTACTCAACATGCAGAGAGAGTGAGACTCAGCCTTTTGGACCCCAGACCAATGTAGAAATGCATTAGTCTGTCTGTCATTGGGTAAATATCAAATGTATTTAGCCAAAACACTCTAGTCTTAGCATGCCCTGTATCCTGTAATAGCAAGCTTTGGTCAATTCGTATAAAAATACCCAATGTATCTACGATAACACAGAAGCTAAGAAACACGCAGCACATCGTGTAAAGGCTTCAGAACAGGAAACGTCAGCCAACAAGTGCTACTATCACACAGGTCACTGCAAGAAATGTGGCTTCAATGTTGCATCAGCTGGGGAAAAGGAAACCAGTTGGCAAGCTTAAACATCAAATATCAAACTCAGAACCTATCACCACAATGGCAGCTTGGAGTATTGGGTTAAGTAGCTTTGCTATTAGCCTAATTTTCCTGCTAGTCATATGGAAATTTTTTTGTGTGCTTGGGACTCAGAGGGAAATTAAAAAGGTTCTGTTTTTTTTTTTTGTTTTTTTAATGGCTTCATGTTACTGCTTTAGCTGTAATTGAGCTAATCTATAGAAATGTTGATACAAATAATCAAGAAACAGATGAGATAGAATGTGACAGTAGCTATTGAGTGGTGAAAGAACCTTATAGGACAAATAAATCAAACTTTCTGGCTTTATAAAATATAATAAAGTCTATTGTGCAAACAAAGTACCTCCACATGGAACATACATAATGTACTATGGAGATGATATTGCAGTAAAACGCTCTCTGGTTCTCACAAATATCAGACACACACAGACTCAGACGAGCAGAAATGACTTTATGATGTGATCAAACAAAGAGCTATAGATAAGAGGAGATAATCTTGCTTTTCTGCAAGGGTGGGGGGGTAGACAAGCCATCAAAAGCACAGGAACATGTTTGCTCCCGATGATATTGTTATCGACTGAGAGGAAAAAGAAATCAAAGGGAAGTGAGAGAGCATGAGGAAGAGGGAGGGAGAGAAAAAGGAGGAAACAGATGAAGACAGAGAATATTCAGGTCGCATTTGACAGCTTTACGGTCTGTTGCGCCGAATGGGATGTCTAGGGACGTGGCAAAGCAGACAAATATTGACTTGCTGAGCGTTCGCATGCACACACACACACACACACACACACACACACACACACACACACACACNACACACACACACACACACACACACACACACACACACACACACACACACACACACACAAACATACACACACACACAGAAAATACGCAAGACACTTACACATGAAGCCTCTAAATTCACCCCCCCCCCTTCAAAATGGATGAGCTCACATTGCAACATCAGTCACCCTTGTTTTTTTGCCCAGCTCAACCTCTTAATCCATTTTGCCTGCAAACCAATTTGTTTGTCCAGTAGGTCACAGACAGTTTCCTGCCCTCACTGTTCCCTGTTCTCTTGTACTGTTTATTTCTCCCTCTCCTTTGCCTTACTTTCTCTGAACGACAAAGCCATTTCCAGAGCTTTTGCCCCCTGGGAGATCGAGGGCATCTCAGTCCACGCATCCATCCCTCCTCCTCCCTTACTGCAGTCGTCTGCATCTCCTCCACCGCTTTCTCTCCCATTCGCCTTACTTTCAAACTGTCTTGACGCTGGAGAAAAGTGAGCACTGACACAAATGGACACAAATACACATGCATCATTTAAAACTATTTCTTCAGCTTTCTAAACCACTGTAATTTCCCATTATCTCATTTGAGATAAGTACGATCAGATTACTGTTAATGTGCCATTGGGTACCTAGTGTTAGCATGCTGCTCTGGAGGCAACTGGTGACATGATAACAATGTCTTATTTCTCCTTATCGGGGACCTCATGCTGATTTTACTTGAGTTTTTTTTTTTTTTGGTTTTGTTTCCATTTTGTTTATGACTTTTAACTGAAATTTGCGTTATTTATTTATGTTGTCTTATCATTTTATTCATTACAGTCTTGTATTTTACTGTTTAATTTTCTTAGTCAGGACAGCCCAGAAAAATATTAGCTGGATTGCCAGGACATTCATGGTCCCATCAAGTCGGACCCTTGATTAATATGGTGATTCCTTTACTTTGCCTTAGGTGCCACAGTGAGGTTGAAGTGAAATGTCTTAACAAAACTATTGCATAGATTGCTGTGATTGGAACAGATACTCATGTTTTCCTTGGGATGTCTTGCAATAACTTATGATCCACCATAATCAATTCAAAGCCTCAGGTTGGCTTGACTTACTTTTTAGTACTAGTTAGTTTTGCTCAAAGGAGCACTGTATTATTAGGTCTTTAAGAGCTTATAGCATTGCTGTACATTTGACTCACTGGAGGGGAACCAGTCAAACAACCCAGTTTTAAAGAAAAGGCTGAAAGTCTGATTGTGCACAATGTCTCTGACATAAAACTGTACATAGATATGTAATGAAGGCGTTAAATGCAATCATAGCTCCTACAAATGACAACAAAACTAAGGCAATAAGATCCAAGATGTAAAAAGTTGAATTTTTCGCAGGTGTAAGAACACACACACACACACAGCTATATTTGGCTTGCCTTGCTGTCCAGTAACGGCAATTGTCCAACTGACACTGACCAAATGTTTCAAAACACCCTCTCCATAACCAGCCCCCCCCTCCCTGGCTACCCCTAGAGGTGAAAGGTGCCATGTGTTTTCAGCTTTGCTTTCAACCCCCCTCTGTTTTCAAAAAGAGAGAAGAAAATGAGGCTTTGACATGTATCCATGTGCTCCTGCGGGCCACAGACGCAAAGATATCTTCAGGGCCTTGGGTGGATGTGTGTATTTGTGGGAGAGTGTGTGTACATGGATGTGTGTGGGGACGTGCAAGGAAGGAAACAAGAGCTGGATGCAAAGAGGAACTACCTGGGGCTCTCCTGGTGTGAAGAGGCAGGAAGTGAGTTAGGCTGTGCTAAAATGCCAAAGTGGACCATTTCTCACAAGCCTCAGGGTCTGGTATTAATAGACCCTGGTTGGACAGGGGTAGGTGGACTTCTGGTGAAAAATAAGCTGACATGAATGAATGAATAACATACTGCAGTTAGAGTATACCATAGTCTGCTGAGAGAAGCCCATTTGAGATTAAGCAAAACTTTTCATCAACTTGATTTTGAGTCCAAATTAATTAATCTGATTCTTGTGAATGGAGTTGCATAGTTATGCTTTATCTCCTCATGACAGGACTGTGCACGTGAGCATTGGAGTGTGGTTAATTCCCTCGGCATCAAGGGCTGAGTTTTTGGTTGACAATGCTCACAAAGATCCATATTGGATGAAACTTAAAAGTATGTCTCCTGCATTAAAGTAGGACTTCTCAGAAGCACTTTAAGCTGATTGAAAGTGACGTGTGGTGAATGTTAAGCAGAAAAAACTATCACTTACCCAGATTATGACCTGCTAGTGAAATGCATTAAGAGTAAAATGGTGCCTGTGCAAGATGATGTGGCTGTGGAAGTTGTGTGTTTGTGGAAAAAACAAATTGCTTACATCGTTTAGATGTAGCACCTTTGCATTTTCAAGAATGTTCTGATAAGGAAATGTGGGCATTATAAAACATCCTCCAAACTGAACAGTAAAAGAGGTCTCTGCTCCGATTGACACTGCCAACAGTGACAAGACAACATAAAGTGCTGCCAGTTGGTTTTCTCATACACCTTTGATTATCAATGTCAGAATAATATATAATATCAGAATCAAAAGTTGAGCTCAGAGAGCTTTAAACTTAACAACCTGGCACTCAGTTCAAGGTCAACAGAGCAACCAGCAAGTACTGTGTGGGCAATGAGTTAATGTATAATCTGCCCATTCAAAGACAAGCAACCAAAAGAACTACTGACAAAAATGCAAGAGGCTACAGAGACAATCCTTCTGTCCATTGATAATGCCTTCCAATGCATTCTGCATCAGCTTTCTCAGATAATACTGTTAAGAACAAGACGATATAAGATCACAGCGCTTTCAGCAGCATTATCTTGTGCTGTGTGCTGTTAAAAGCTGCCGCAACGTCTCTCAGACCCTGACATTTCTTTCTAAGCTTTGCTCTTTTAATTCCTCTTAGGGATCTCAACTCTGAGCTTTGTTTATGTCTTCAACAGCGAGTGAACGTTCCTGTTGAATTTCTGCTGCCCAAAACTTCAAACCAGCTCCTTTACTCAACAGTACTTTTCCAAAGCAATTTGACATGAAACAGAAGCTGGCAACACAGAGCAGCTCTGGATCTTTATTGCAATGTACAATGTGTCCAGAGAGTGTTAGCAGTAAACACATTTTTAAGGAAATGCTTGGAAATGATTGATATTTACAGATCTTGGCATGTTCTGTATACAAGTTACCAGACCAAAGTTCTGCTAGTGGCACCTTGAGGCAGCAATGTTCATTTAATCAGGGCAAACTAGTGAAGTGATTTTACTATTTAACAAATAGGTGTACAACAAATGTAATGTAATGTAAATGTGGCCAAAAAAGTTTGTTGTTCAAAATTCCTCCAAAATGAACAGGTTGTTTGTTGGTACCATCCAAAACTACAAATTTGATCGCTCTCTGATTTACCACTTCCTTGATGAAGGATTGGTTTAGTTTAGACAATTAAAACTAGTTGGTTAAGGCTGGCAATAGATTGTGGTCATGTTTTAAAGAAATCAGCATTGACCACTTGTAGGAGAGCAGATGGGAAAAAGGATCTTTGGTGTCAAAGTCAGACACTTTGAATGAGAGCACAGTTATCAACTGCATGGCCAAAAGAAGTCACATGTCAGAAGCTTTTTAACACAGATTTGTGTTTGATCAAAGAACAAATGCTATCTTGGTCTAATGAGTACAGGCTTGATCGATATAAATTTCATGGTAACTTGGCTAGTCGCTGTTGTGCTGGACCAAAGTGTTGGACAGACTGAAATCATCAGCATTAGGCCATGCCACAAATAGTGCAGAAAGCTAATTTGCAAACAATATTAGCTTTACTCTATGTGTGCTGGGAAGAGGGACAGACAGACCTGAAAGTCTGACCAGCAGTTGAACCCTTACCCCTGTGACCACCACAGACTGTTGCCCTGCCAGCTGCTGGGAATCCAGCAATTGACATCCTCTTTACAGTGCTGTAAATGCATTTATAGTTCAAGAGAGGAAGGGATGAGATAGCTGCTGATCGGGGCAGGAAAACTCATTCTGGCTGCCTGGAGGGGGGTTGCTAGGTGGGCTGACGGTTAAGGGCAGTGCGCAAAATTTAGACACAGAAGCAACACTTGTTGCCCTGCTTTTTTTATTTTCTTCTTCTGCAGCAGCAGCAGGCAAAAGTGACTGCCAAGGACTGCTGGAGAATGAAACCAAAGCGAAAGCCAAGGCCGTCCCTGGGATTTTTACCAGTGTAACTGGAGACACCGAGCTCCTGCTCATTAAAAACCCGCGTGGTAGACACACAATGCATTCCCCAGTTTCATGTTAGCATAAGCATTCTGGTGAGATGCTCAGGAAACTCATGTCTAGTGCATTTCAAAACCTTTCACTGTCCTTCTGTCTAGTCATCTATTTCTGCCTCTGTTCTGTTTTTTTTTTTTTTTTCACCAAAATGGCCACTTGAGCAGAAAAAAAAAATCATGGCAGAAGTTGGTGGATGCCCCTTAACATGCACTCTCCCCTCCCTTTCCCCTGGTCAATAACCTGTAAAGATTTACTGTTTAGGGCCCATTATTTCCTGCTTTCAAGTCACACATTGTCAAAGGCAGTGCTGAGTTTATTAAGGCTGGAGTCACAGAGCCTGAGTGGAAAGAAGGGAATACAGTGATCACTTGGGTAGTAAAACTGTGACAAAGAAAAAAGGAGGGAAGATTGTCAACTGGCAGAGAAATACTTGGATTTCTAAAGTGAAAGCAACCAAACATTAAATCTGAAAACAGAGCGCCTTAAATAGAAGTGGTCAGGGTTCTTTCTAAAATGATTTAGAAAAAATTAAAAAGTTGTTTCTGAAATTAAAGTGGCAATCTTCACATTTTCATTGAAAGAGATGTCTGTTAAGTCACTAGCCTATCCATCTCTGTATGAGGTAAAACAATGGATTGGGCCTATGGCCCACTGATGAAAGTATTAGAGCATTTATATATTTACAATACAGTATGCATTAAACACAATTTAATACAGACTTCAATCTGTATTAAATCGTGCATAATGCAAACTGAACTTTCCTTCTACTGCAGCTTCACATTAAAAGCATATAGCTGGTCAAACACAAGCTGTGTTTTATTGTGAAGCAGTCACAGGACATGCAATGTGTTTGTCAGTGAGAGCAGCACTTACCACTATGGTTTATCAATAACGTGTCAACAAAACAAGAGAATGGGCACTTTCTGACAGCAGTGTGAAATATTGCAGAAAGTAATGGGACAAGGAGCAGCCATAGTGAGCTGTCAGATGAAGAGATGCAATTGACAAGCTGCACACCTCCAACTTCTCCAACTTCTGAGCCAGGTAACCAACTCTCTTCACTGTGCTCTGCTGGTTGCAGACTAATGTCATGTGCAGCAGATCACTGCTGCTTACAGGAAGATGGAAATTATTGCCTTACTTTATTAAAATGACAAGTTTGTTTTGTTGAACTCAGTGAGGTGCAGTATTAAACTGTATTTGCTGCTAGCACCAGTAACTACAGGTGTCTCCGAACATACCAGGACTGAAATCTTTGAGATTGCCACTCATGTTCCCATGTACTGGTGGGAATAACCAAAGACAACAAGAACATTGCTAAACAATTGTCGATGTGAGTCAGTTCAACTCAGGAAACAGGCCGAGCTGAGCCAACAGAAACAACTGGAGACATGGCAGAGATTGCAGATGATAGGATATCCAAATGGTTTAACAACAGGAAATGCTTGAAACATGCAGTTTTTTTTTTTTTTTTTTAACTACACTCAGGTGCACTGATTTACATACTTGTTTATTTTGTTTGATTCCAAAATCCTCTCTTCCACCCCGTTAAATCTTCCACATAAAACTTAATAAGTGCTGACTTCAAACGGGCAAATCGGATCAATTAGGGAAATCTCACAACAAGAGCTATTTAGGGGCATAAACTTACCTCAAAATACCACAGTCATCAAGCCTGTGTTATCTGCCAAATGACACCATACAGAGCTTACTTGCTCTTTTCCATTAAGTCATCTGTTTTTCCGCAAATAGGGTGTCAAAGCAAGGATATTATTTGGTGAATAAAGTTAAAAAAATAAAAAATAAAAAAAAAGAAGAAGAAAATCCCCCACACTCAGATTCTGTCCAGACCCACAGCACAGATGACATTGAGATCCAATTAGTTATCATTTATGAGAGCCTGAGCTCAGCTTTCTGGCTGCCTTCATCAGCTGCTTTTATTTTGTACTACAATAAAGTTTAAAGGCATTTCTTACAGCATGCACGCTGCATTATACATAGACGCATACAGTCCAAAATAAAGAGCAGCTAGGGAGAAACTGGTTTCAACACATTCTGTTGTCAGTGGTGGTGAGATTGTTCAAAAATAAAGCAGGGTGCAAACAGTTCTCTAAAAAGTTTAAAATCATTTTCATCTTAAGATTTAAGTGTGGTCATTTTAATTCCAACCAAAACCAACCAAGAAATATGTTCATATAAATGTTAATATAATAATAATTTCCCTCTTTTGATCAAAGTGAATTGGATCATGCTGTTAAAACAGTTTTGATTGGAGGATTTGCCGGCTCTCCTCTTCCTGCAGCCCGTCACTTTGTGCACAAGCCTCCACATAGCTCTGGATATAGATACAGCAGAACTGATACTGTAGAGGCAATGACAGCTCTTGGCAGGCAGCCAAAGTAGGGAAGTGTGTGTGTGTGTATATGTGTGGGTGGAGGTGGTGGTGGGGGGATACAATCAGCTGAGGCAGAAATAGGCCAAATGGTGACTGTACGGTTCAAAGGGTTCGCCTGTCCTCTCTAGTTGCTCTCTGAGTGGGGCTTTTTCCCCTCTCTTTTCCTGCTGTTACCTAGTTGGGTTATCAGGAAAATTATTTGCTGCAGAGAAATTTCATTTAATTGATTTAATGTATACCCCAGTCATTTTGAGCATTGTGGCAAGTCAATTGAATCTAAGAAAGCTGTATGTATTGTGTTCACTTCTTCACGTTCATCTTGTGTGTGAAATACTAAATGGCAATATATTGGAAAAGATCAAGCACAAATTGCATGGGACTAATCAATACTAAATCAAGACAATCATTTTCCCACTGAATATATTTTGATATTTAGGATTTAGTCTCTTCAGTTGTATTCACACAATTCCTATTTTAGATTTTGTGGCATTTTAGGGATCTGTTTTAAATAGAAACAAAGCCATGCCTGGATGATTTTGATACACTTTAATTTGAAGCCCAGGAAAATCTAATAAATATGCAGTTACCTAATAACCAGTTTAGATTTACTCTGTTTATTATCATCTTCTGAAGTCTCTAACCTTGGTGGAAATTAAACTTTAATGACCTGTGTTAAACTATGCCATTAGCAGCAACTGGGACAGAACATACTAGGGTGAGACACTTCCCACTTCTTTTTCAGCTGGATGAGCTTTTTGATGTTCGAGGAGCTGATTTATTCACTTCGACCAAACTGATGGAAACATCCCCAGTTTACATAGAATTTCATGCAGTATTTCAAAGGTTTGTGTAAGTCTGAAAGTGGGTGACAGTTTGACAGAAACATCTGTATTGGTGGCGTGTGCTGCTGTCGCGCTGGGTGCACTCATTATGTCTTTGTACTCTTTATGTCTTCGCAGTTTTTAACCCACAGAGAAGTCTTTGCATATTTAGTGGACATCTAATGAAGTTAAGGCTCGTTTCTTCCACGCGCTCTCTGGGTACATTTACATGCAGTTCCCTTGAAAACCAGTTAGTCAAGCAAACTGGTCTTGGGTCAGTTCATGCAGACATAATAACTGAGTTAAAAGAAGCAGGGTAGTGTCTTTCTCCACACTGACTGCCTCAGGCAAAAGTGAACCAACAGTGTTGTCAGTATTTTCCTGTATCAATTATCAATCTTAACACACCATTATAAGTGCTGTCGTGTTCAGTAATAATTCATAATTTGTATTCTGTGATCATGCAATGTGTCATGGATGTGATGAAACATGCAGTGGGGTGGGGTGGTCCCCATAAAGGCTTAGAGGAAACCCAATTAAGTGGGCTGTTAAACTGCTATTGGCCACTGCAAAGCTTTTGATTTTGGATTTACAGTTGGGATCACTGAGGTGTTCTTTTAATTGTTTTATGCAAAAGTCTCTTTTTAATCCAAGACTTCCAAGGTTATAATTCTTAAAATCTCTGTCCTGGCTCATTTGGAAACGCCTGTGGTTACTGGTGCTAATAGAAAGCATGTGTTTCTGTTTGATATGAATGATTGCAATGGGTCAAAAACACAGCTCTGAAATGCCAACAGCTTTTCCTACATTTTTATGCCTTTGTTTCAGACAGTAGAACGACGCAACAAAGGTCCCTGGCTCAACTCAGATGAGGGACTATAACTATAGCTTATAAAATATGAACAACAATCTGTATTTTTCCTGCACGTAAACACAGAGAATACACAGTGCAAGTCTGGTACAGTTTGAAAGTCTGCACGGTGCTTTAGAAACTGTCTGCAAGACAGTCAACTAATAGTTGAGAATCAATACACCCTGTACCCCCTAACCCCCCCACCCCAAAAAAAAAAAAAAATCCTCTGGGGGCGATCCAAAAACCCTGTTTACTCCTGGATTGAAGTGGTTTTCCCTCTAACTGGCCATATTAGTATTCCGTGGCCACTTGCTTGTTTTCAACAGTTATAACACAATATCCATGCTTTGCTTTTATGTCACACCTCCCAGTGGAATTAGTAGCATAAAAGCAATCCTTGTGTGTCCTGGCTACTTCCAGATGGCTTTGGGAGTGCTTTTATCTTCTCCCTCTGCCTCGCTTGCTCTGTCTCCTTTCACTTTCTCTTGCTTTTCTTTCTTCCCCCCACATGAAAGTGCCGTCGGCAGATCTTTGCTTAGCCGGGTTCATTCTCTCTTCATCCGAAAATATAAAAGTTTCAAAGAGCATTTCATGAGGGAGCTCTTCCATAAATGGGATTCATAGCTTTCTAATCTGTGCTGCGAAATTGATCTAAAAAGTTTCCCAGAGCTATTGGCCAACTTACATAATGCAATAAAAGGTCGTGCCTGAGAGAATATTTACTTTTATTACCATTTGTGTCACAAACAATCCCTTCTCTCCACGCTCTCATTTGGGACTGTAACAGAATCGAAATCCCTTCCAAAAAAAAAAAAAAAATAAGAAAAAAAAAAAGCCATCATGACATTTCATTCAGATTTATAAACACATTTTAAGTATGCTAAAGCAAACTGTCAGAAGACTTAGTGGAAGTTTTTGGATTTGATTCATTAGTGGGCAACAAAAAAACAAGATTTGAGAGATGTGATGTTTGTGCCAGGGCAAAGAAAATTACGTGATAATTATTCATCCATCTGACTGTCACATGGCGCAGTTAGGATACAGAAAAATGCATTTGTCCAGCCATTCATTTAACATGGGAATACCAGAGACTAAACCCAGCCTTCATTTAAAGCCCTGAGCAAGAGCCTGCAAATAATCTAACAGAAGAACAACTGGACAGCACATGTGAACAGAGAAGTGTGTGACTGCCCACACTCATATAAAACCTGCATAATTACACACACTGTCATGACACAATGAAGGAGCTGTCAGATTTGATTGGCTGAATTCCATTTCTGCCGATGTCAGTGCATACCAGGGCCTCATTACACAAACTGCGACAAGTAATAGTGAAAATCTAATAGCCAGCGTGAATGTATGACACACTGTTATATCATTACCAGAACAATGTTTTACTGTTGGGTATAATGCAGAAAAAATTGTGAGGCATTTATGAAACAGGAATGTGGTTTTAGGTTTGTTTTTTTTTTTCTTTCCTCTCTCCTCTGGTAGGACTCGGTCACACGTCGTCTGTCTTGTGGAATAAAACTCTTACTTCACTTCCAGGTGTGACTCCCTGTTGAGCTGGTGAGCAGATGATGGTAACAATACACAGAGAGGATCATCAGAGGACGCTCTGATTCGAGGTGACAGGAAGTGCTCAGGCAGCTGACAGCTACAGAGTTTCAGCTGCACTCACAGTGGACCGGGCACTCTCCGACAGGCGGCACATTTCATGCTTGGATATTAGCACACAGAGCAAAAGGTCTGTGGCACTTAAACTTACAATATGATATGTGAATGAATCAATACACAGAGAAGTTTCATCAAATGTAAATGTACAGTGTGTCATGTTTACAATGTATTGTGGGATATTTTGATTCCACCTAATGGTGTAATAATAATAATAATAATAATAATAATGATGATGATGTACCATATAGTGAATATTGAACAGATCAATTCTCTCTTTTCGGTTTGAAGGTGGGCGGAGCTACAGTAAAATGGGAATTAGGTGAGGTTACAAATCTCTGTGTACAAATATTAATTAATGAGGGTGTGACAGGTCCCACCCTGACAGGTACAACAAAACAAACAGGTGAAATGTACAGTATGTCAAGCACACCTGTACACGCCCACACCTGAGTCCTGAAACCTGAGATCAGGCTAAAGAGGAAAAAGAACCAGTGTGAGCGGATCATGATCTGGAATTGATACTTTCATTTGTCCTCACCTGGAGATCTGTCTCCATCCTCACTCTATTTGGATATGGAGTGCTTTGGAATCAGTTGTAACTAAAGCACTAGAGACTAACAAACACTGTCATGGCCACCACGTTAGAAATGTGCGGACTGTGTCATTATGGTGTACCAACACACATACAAATACTGCATGAAAAGCAGCTCAGTGTTATTCCGTGAGCTGTCCAGTAAAATGTCGCTTAGTTCCTGCACTGTGTGTGTGTGTGTGCGCGCACGTGCGTGTGTGCATGTCTGTACGTTTTACAGTCAAGCTCAATACATGCACATCCACACACACACTCACACAAAGCAACACAAATCCATACTAGCCACAGGCTCCTCTCCAATCTATTTTCTGCTCAGCTGGTTTTAAATGAAGTTATTATGACTCATTAAAATGCCCACAAGCTTGTGGAAGTCGGCCAATTACGATTTAAATTTAGCCTCCTGCTCTCACAACCTTATCTCCCCCCCAGTACTACCTACCTCTCATCACTGCCACTGCTTTATTTCTTTTTTGTTTTTTTTTTTTTTGGGGGGGGGGGGGGTTGTAATGCATTCAGAAAGCCTTTAATGACCTCCTCAAAACACACACACACACACACACACACACACACACACACACACTTATACACACAGGCAGCATACTTGCCTCCACATGCATGAAGGCCTACTTTGACACAGCATGCAAGAAGTGAGATAAGGTTATGGGACTTCAATGATCTGTGCGAATATCTTTGCAAAGAATAATTACATATCAAACAGAAACACACAAAAACAAGAATAAAAATCAACCAGGGCTTATATCAACATGTGCAGTCCAGATACACATAGCAGCACCTCCTCCAAATGTGGCCAACACCACTAATTGCTACACAGAGCTGCACGAACTGGACCCTGCCAGTACCACAAGCACACACTTTTAGTTTTTACATAACAGTTTTCTTTGGTAAACTATGGTTTGACATGGTTACTCTTTTTTAAAAAAAACCAAAACAAAAACAAAAAACTCAACCAGACTGAAATTTGCGAATACATTTCTTCACTGTTCATTTTTGCCATGCATTTAAAGCCAGAGCGGTTTACAGACGGGTGACAAATTAAAGGAAAAACCACCACGTGCTGCCAGAATGGCTTCAATTCTCCTTGACATGGATTCTACTGCAGAGATGAACAGGATTCTTCCAAAAGATAGTCCCTCAATTGGCGTTTTGATGATGGTGCTCTTTAACACGTCGCTCAAAAATCTCAATTCAATTGGGTTGAAATCTGGTGATTGCAAAGGCCATAGCCATTTAAATCATTTTCATACTCCTCAAACCGTTCAGTGATAAGTGACAGTGGTTGGTGAGCACCTTCAAGCCAAGACTTATTCTATCCAAATAAGTGTCACAATCAGCTCTTCCCTTCTGTCATCCCAACACCCCGAGACAGTCTGAAGGACCCTTTGTCTAAAAAAAGACGATCCCAGAATACCTGGAGACTAGACCGAGCAATTCCACCTGATCCTGCTTTAGCCCCCTTGAGCAATGTTCACTATTCAGCCAATACGAGCCCTCCACCCCCCCAAACACACACGACCTAATTTAACATCACACTCTGGAGCAAACAAATGTCTGCAGCCTGTGCATCTTCTCCCTCCTTTCGAGTTAATGGTAAGCAGTGTGTGTCTGTGTGTATAGCTCACCGTGTGTTAGTGAGAATGTGTGTGCATGATGTGTGTACACACATGTTTATGACTGTGTGCATTCTACAGTATCATTCGAATTTCCAGGAGAGCAAATTAATTGGCAGCCTTTTGCAATAATTGACTTTTACCACACACACACACGCACATGCATAGAGCACACACAGCGAGCACTCACGTCTCCCTCTCTCAGACACATACACACACATGCTGCTCGCTGACAACAAAGCTGCTGGGAGGAGGGAGGGATGATGAAGCGAATCCAAAATTCAATCGACTGTGTTCTTGTTTTCAGCAGAAGGCACACAGTGTACTGTACTGTGAGAGGCCATAAAACTCTCACTCTCCACCAAAAAAGAAAAAAGAAAAAAAAAAAAAAACAGCCTTTGGTAGACACACTGACGTTTCAGCAATCACCCTCCATCAAAACACTTTGTCTCGCATACAAAAATAAGACTTGGCATCAGAGTAGAATACCAAATCAGGCCCATTAAGGGAGCACAGGGGCACTCGCTACTTAGCAACCAAAAGGATTTAAAGCTGCAATATCCCTGTAATAAAAGGAATAAGATCAAGTCCTCCTGTTTTTCTCTTCTTGTCTGAAAATAGAGAGGGCTGAAAAGTCAACTTTGAGCTTCCCTGTCTAACTTTTTGACTGACAGGCTTTATGAGTCACCAGTGCCACACGAAAAAGAATTGCAGTAATCTGACTACAAACTAATCTGCCGGAGCTGCTTGTTTTACAAAAGGTGATTACTTGTGGGATTATTTTAATAAAAAGTAGTTATACTTGAGGGAGGGTTAATCTTTTTTTCACCCACATCTTGAAAATGAGAGTTGAGCTTGTACAGATTGTAAATTGTGTTGTTCAGTAATTCAACATACTTTACTTACTTATATATCTGCTTGTTTATATCAACTTTATGTTTTTGCATCCATGTATACTCCTGTGTAAAATGTAAATATTTAATGACTATACTGTATATATAGGTAAGATAAGTTGATGTACTATAAAAACAACAGTTCTACATGTTGCAGTTGACAAATCTGTACCTGAATGACAATAATTCTCCATATCTAAGTTGATTTGCACTCGTTCACTGTAGTGAACACGTTCTCACTACAGTCATTCTGGAGCATAAAAGAATCAGCGCCACATTCATTTTGAGAGCATTAAAAAAGAAACACGATCGCCAGCAAGAAGATTGACAGCAACAACAAACAGCAAATCAGCCAGATCACCAGACAGAAGGAGGGTGCTCTTCACCCTCTGCAAACTTTCTTTGGTGCTATCAGCTGTTGGATGGAGTGAAAAGGGACAAATAAAAAAGTCATTTCTAATCTAACAAGCGAAGTGAGATGTCCTTGTGTTGTATTTCTGGGGCACGTGATACTACTGCAAGGAGATAGAAGCTAGAAAATTGTTCAAAATGTTTTTTTTTATTTTTAAAATGTTTAAAGTTTTTATTTGTTTACAGCAGTACAGACAATACAATATTATCGAGCGTGAGACTCATGCTCTTTGTTTTCTGTTCATCCAAACTAACCACCTTCAACAAATGTAGCACATCATTCATTAAAAATAATTTAGCTTTTAAACATGATCCAGCTATTGATTATATTTTGTCCACAAATGTAGTTGAGAAAGCAGTTTAGTAGTAAATAAACATGATTTCAAAGAGACTATAGAGACAGTATCCACATTCTTGATGGACTAGTCACCATCCTTAGCCTTGCCCCAGCAAAAAATGTTTCACATACTTTGACACCTGTAAAGACCACTTAATACCAAAATATGATTTGTACTACTCTGCAATAACATTCTATCTAACATATTATTAGACAGTGGCGCAGCCTTTGCTAGCAAGTGACACATTTCTCAGCAGCACCAGTTACAGTTACACAGTCTCTTCCAGGAAGGAAGCTACAGGTGTCACATAGATCCGTGCCAAAATGACATTTAAGACAACTAGACATCTACTTCAAATGTGTGCTTGCAGGCACAGAGCTGTCAACCTGGTCGACCAGAGACCCAGAGGATCATCCCTCACACACTGTTTGGCCTGGCTATTTTTATGTTTTATTTCTTTAAAAACACTGCTTTTCCAAGAAACTCGCAGCACAGGTACACTGAGTTCTAGGTAAGGAGCGCAGCTGCTCAGAGTAACACATTTCCAATGAAGTCACATTTGCTCACGACAGAGGTCTAACAACCCCCCCACCCATCCACCCACCCACCCTCCTCCTCGCCCCCCTCCTCATCCTTCCTCCCTCTACCTCCACCCCCAGTCTCTGCTAGGGAAAATAAAAATATCAGTCTGACAGCAGTGGCTGATGCTACAGTATTATAAGTCGACCCCTGCCTTGTGTCACCTCTCACTTGTCTGTCCTCAACGTGCCCCCATTTCATGTAATATAACCCATCTGAGATTTGCCCAGCTGCATAATCCCAGTGGTGTATGCAACAGTAAATCAACAGGTCAGGGGAAGTATTACAAGAAGTGCAGGGGATTGGGGCGGGGCTTTAAGTTGCGAGAAGGACTAATGTTATGCTACTAAAGCACGAGCTACTGCTGTTTATCAGCTCCGTCTGTCATCTTGTGTTAATGTACCCTGGGAAACAGCAGTGATATATGTGTGTTCATGTACATGCAAACCGGACATAACATCAGCTGTGGTTAAAAAAAAAAAAATAATAATAATTTTCATGCAAACTGCTTAGCACTTTAGGCCATAATATTTTTTCTGAACTACTTTTCCTACTACTTGCTTTTAATAGCACAGTCACTCCCCCCCACCCCATTCCCTTCCTCAAGTCTCCTGTCTCTCTTCTCACTCATACACACACACACACACACACATTTAGGAATTTGTGGCCTGGAAGGCAGTCAAGTTTCATTAATTTCTGGGTTTGGGTACAGTACAGTGTGTTCCTGGACTCACATCTGCAAGCGATCATAAATGCTGGAATGCTGGCAGAACATCCAGACCTGCCGGCACAAATATGTCGTCATCACTGAGAGGGAAGAGCCGGCATGAGGCCAAAACAGCCGACCAGCCGGCAGCCAAACAGCCAAACAAACGCCACGGAGATAGGAACACAGACAAAGAGCAATGGGAAAGCAGCCCTCCCGCCTCGCCATGTTCGCATCCAGATTCTTTGCATTTTTCCACATCTAAACACTCTGGACATTTACGTGGGCACTTTACTCCCACACTCAGATTAGAACTGAAACAAAGCTTTTAATTTTAGAGAGCAAAGATGAACATCTGGTCAGGGACAGCAGGGAAACTCAGGCACATTTACAATAATGTTAGTAAATGTGTACTGTTAATACACTGTTGAACATGGAGCCAAATATAAACAATTTGGTGTTAGGTGCACAGATGCTTACTCTGTTTATGGCAGAATTTCCCCATCTTTAAAATCCACTTCTTTCTTTTTAATAAAAGTAATTCCTTCCATTATTGAGCTCTACATCTGGCCATGTAATCATGTCATGGCTTTTTTGTCATTCACTGTTCTCAGAGTAGAAATGGGTTATTTGGTTTTTTTTTTTATACTAGCACCGGGGCTGTGGCATCGTCAGAAATGGCTTCAAATAATCTACGTAGTCCAGCTTTTCTTTTTTAGCATACAACCCAAAAAAGATCAAGCAGCTTTGAACATAATGCTATGCTACCAAGTGAGGTGTCGTAAAAAGACGAATTCCCTTCAGGCTGGTCACAGACACTAAACTGAAAACCTCACTCTGGAAATACACTGTACTGGATGTACTGGCTGACTAATGCACAAACCAAACACAAGCATACCAAACTGATGAAGCCTGTGTGACACACCATTGCACAGTGCTAACATATGACCCCAAGTGCCAGAAGACTTTCACGTCAAGTCATGTTTCCATCAATAACATAGGGACTCAATAAGATAATATGTGTTTGTGGGTAAACCATGATTAAGCTTGTTAGCATGATGGCTAAAGAAGAACTGTGGCTGAAACTGTTTTTCACAATAGAGTTCATTATTTTGTGTGCTCGTTATTGTGTAGTACCAAGTCTGGCTCATTAGCCTCCAAATGCCCTACACTTAACAAAACTGCTCAGTGCATCATTGTTCAATTTAAGTTTTCTAAATAAAATATAGTCCAGAGGTAGAAGGATTTCCTGGTATAGAGCAGGATACATGCATAAGACTAAAACTAAACTATCAATGCCAAGTATTGGTTCTTGTCATTTTTCAAGAAACAATAAATGAAGAAATTCAAGTTGGTCCTTGGAGAGCATACACCTAGCTAAAAAAAACTTAACCAATGATGACTATATAACATTTCAGCTTTGCAAAACAATGCTGACAAAATCCCTCCAAGGTTGATGAAGCAGGAACTAGCCAAGAAGTTTATCTTTTGAGAATCAAGCGTTCACTCAGCTGTTCATAGTGCATCTGAGCATGAACTGTAATTTACTTTTACACAACATATATTAAATATGGAAACACAGGTATGTAAAGGTGAATACTGACAAGTACTGACAATAACAAGATGATATAATCCATGATACTCCGCACTTAAATCCTCTTTTTTGATTTCCTCAGCTCCATACGACACTTTACAAAGACCATCTCTCCATTCATATATATCATTACGTTGTGGCCTTGAGCAAGACACTTATCCTGCAACTCCTGGTTAAATAAAATGGGTCTCATATAATGTGCTTCGGGTCTCTCTCTCTCTCTCACACACACACTCAAACGACTAATCCAGGAACTCTTTACTATGTATACGTACTGTAAACAGAGGATTAAGACTCTTAAGCTATAAAGGCAGTGAAATGAAAAGTTGGTGGTAATAGAGATGGTGATGCGGGTGTTCAGGGACAGTCTTATTGGTAATCTTATTACACTGCATCGGCTCTCTCCCAAGACAAACTGCAAATCATATCAGTCTAGTCTGGTCTTGTTTGATGAGCTTCAACACACAGACACACACTTGGCTTAGATTTAAAAACCAGGTTATTGATTTGTTATGGTGGATAAACTACAGTTTGACTGATGCAAGTTTTTGGACAATAAATTAAAACCTGTGTCCGATGTTGCACTGTATTATTTAAGTATTTTAGTACAGATGCCAAATTCATGTTATTTTAATACCTTACTTTGAATAATGTGGAAGTTGGAAAATATAGATTGACAAAAATGACACCACAGATATACCCTGCTTAGCTGTCATTGAGATTTAAGATAATTATTGTTCTATTCTTTTCCACGTTTAAATTCAATAAAACATGTCATGTTTCACAAACGTTGAATGTTATCAAATTTCTAAACACAAGAAACCATACAAGAACTTTGACTAAACAATATACAACCGATAATTGTACAGATTATCATTTAAATCAAACTAAAATACAGAGTAAATATAGCTCTAAGCAGACATTCAACACAAATCTTGGATGTGAGACAGTTTCTGTGTTGTAGAGAAATTTTGGTCAACACAGAGTATCAAGGTTCAGTGTCCAGCTCGAGCTTTGAATGAATTCACAATTACTATACTGTTATTGGGTTTTACTGGAGTTTGAAATGGTCAAAGTTCACTACGTGCTGATATTATTGTTTTTCTGCGCCGCTATCAGTTAAAGAAAATAACATCTAGGATCTCAAACAGCACCCAAAAGGGACTGAGTCACAGCTCTCCACCCTGCATGAACCCCCATCTGCAGGATTTGGCTCTGCAAACGCTGTCAAACACGAAACGTCAGGCGGAGATTAAAAAAAAAAAAAAACACAATGTGGAGGGACGACCGAGACAGAACGAGACGAGAGGAAAAAAAATAAATAGCTGGCACAAGGTAGACTGTACATACTGTACCCTCAGAGGTGGCAGGCAGCCCAGACTGGCGAGCCGCCAAGTCCTCCGTACAACAAGCAGAGAGACAGAGAGAGAGACAGACAGACAGACAGACAGACAGAGAGTGAGAGACAGAGTGGAAAGCAGAGGGGAGGGAGGAGGCAGCAGCAGCAGCGTCTGAAACACTCCACATCCACGACACGCTGCGCATACCAAAAAGCCTCTCCACTCTCTCGCTTCATCTCCCCAATATTCTGTCTTGTCTGAAGCGAGCTGAAGGATGATGGCGGCGGTGGTGGAGGAGGGGGAGGAAGGGGGAGGAGGGGCTGAGGTTGAGGGTTTTGGGACTCGGTGAAGTGTCATCATTACAGAGAGACACGCTAAAAATCGAGACGCAGCGTCAGACCGAGAAAAGCCTTGAAAGTCAAACGGTGGAGGCGGAGGTGGAGGAGAAAAAGAGAAAAAAAGACAACAAAAACTATCAAAGAAGCTTTGCCTCAGTGCTGTCTCTTCCCTAACCGTCGCCCGTCTCGACAGAAGCGCTTGTCTTGCCTTTTACGCCAGACCAAAGCGGCTATGAATCAACACTGATGTGTGTAACAGTACAGGTTGATGTCGTGCGTCAAGACAGCCCCGCTTGGAAAGAGGAAAAAAAAGAGAGAAAGAAAAAAAAAAGTTTGTGCACTTGCTGCCACTGTTGCTAAAAATACACTGCCCACATCTTCCGCTCAGTTGCCTTTCTCAAGGTGGAGTATGTGGTTCTTCCTAGAGTTTTCAATGTTATTTTTTTTTTTTCCATTTCATCTCCTATCAGCAGACTTTTCACCTCATGTCAGCGAGTACAAATTGTGAGTTATTATTAACCTGTTGACTTTACAGAAGATTTTTAAACAATATTTCCTCTGGAAATCGATTCAGGTAATGATTACCACAGTGTAGTCTGAGCCGACACAAGCACCTCCTGGGAGGACTGTATTCATGATCCGACTTTCATCTAAAATCTGTTTTGTTTTGTTTTTTTTTTCTTTCACAACTATTTTTACACTTCTTTACGCCGGTTTACTATATTAGAAAAGTAATCATAGTCTCTGGCCTAAACGTCCCAAAGAATACATGTACCTGCCAGACTGTTCCTCCCTTCACTTGTCACCTCTTGTTATGGTTTTGCGTTTAATCCTTTCGTTTCTTCAGTCCAGTTGTTTGTTGAATATGTGTTCTAACTGCTGTGATTGCAGACCCTACCACTCCCACCTACCTTTGCCCCCAGAAGAACCACCTGAGCTGCTCCTCCCTACTCCCCTGCTCACCTATTCCCCATCCCCTTATCATCAACCACAGTAAATACATCTCCAGCGCTCTGTTCTTCGCCAGCCTGTTTTGATCCTCACCATGTTTCTCACCATGTCCTGTCTTTTTTTTTGTTTTTTTCTAATTTTGCCTTAACCTTTGTACTTTGTCTGATTTTTGTATCCTTGTTTTTTTCTTTTTTCTAAGCAAAGACTCTTTGCTTTTACATCCGCCCCCTGAGTCGCGCTCTTGGGTCCCTTTTCTGAGAACTGTGACACCTCTAGGGGAAACTAAAAGATGGAGAAATATGTGCCGTTAACTCTCTGCAATCGATTGCACGATACAAAGGGATTGTTGGCAAATATTGTCAAAAGCTGAGAGATGAAATATGAAACCATTTATTTATTTCCTTTGCGTCTGTTTGAAGGCAGCACTTACCATTTCTTATTAAAGCCTTTAGTTCAACTTTATGCTTTCTTTTTTATTTAAGTTTGTGCTGTTGTATGTTGGCTGGTTCATGATCATTTATCCTGTTAAATGTACATTATCCCAGGTGTCTACTCTCACTGCTACACAGGGACTTAATGCCATTAAATATTCTGACAATTACAGATCATTTATTTCATTGTATAGATACCTTTAGGTAATTTATGTATACACAGTAAATTTCAGATAATTTAACAGTAGAAGTAGATAAAAGTAGAAGAAAGAACGATGCTTCCTCTGCTACAAGCCTCATTTTTTATCCTGGTAATGACCCTGTTTCATCATCTTCAGCATTCAATGAGTAACTGCCAGACTTTGTTAATTGCTACTACAGCAATAACCCCAACACCTACATTCATTTGAAAGAGCAAGTACTGAGGATTAGGTAACAGGACTCAGCTGGACATAGATGTATAATATGTCAGTACACACCATCACCAGTAAGAACTGGCCTCCAGTAGCTGGTGTTACTGTTGTAACAGCCATGACTAATACAATGTAAAAATAAAGTACAAGTTTAGTACAGGCTTCTTGTCAGGGCAACTTGCCATGTCGGCAGCCAGAGCATGACTCTTTAAGATGCCTCTAGACGTCAGGAACAGGCAACAAGTGTCTGAGCACAAGATTAACTTGACTCACCCTCAGCCTCCACTTTGTCATAACTCCTGACTTCCAGAAAACCCTGACTTCATGTTCACTTTTGCCACTGAACTGTATAGCATGATGTGACACAAACAATGGGAGCCAGCACCAGGACCGAAGCTGTAGGGCCCCGTGCTATGTCTGATGAAGCACGTACTATAGTGGGAGACACACAAAAAAAAATCTCCATAACAGTCGCTCTCCCATTTGTTCCTGCGACAGAGCTCTGTCTCCTCTCTGCTTTGACAAGTGAGTGAAAAAGGGGGAGCGTATAGTTGCAGCAGAGGCTGTGAAAACGGGGTGTAATTTTAAAATAAACAGTGAATATTTCCTTGGAGCAACTTTTGTTTTTGACACGCTGAGTTGTGTGCTGAGCCAATTCACTGGCACAGCGTGAGTTTGTCATTCATCTTTGTCACAACATAGCAGGAGTGTCAGCATCCATCTCAGTCATTGTTTAGAATTTGGTGAGATACAAACAAACAAATGATCCCGGCAATTATCATTTTCTGCCTACTGACAGTAGTTGGCTGGGGGAGTGGGGTAGGTGCGTGAGCGAGTGTGTGTGGTGGGGGGGTCGTGGTTGTATCCTGACAATGATAATGCCAAGTAGACAATTCAGGCCACTTAATGTGTCTCACTGGAAAACATACAGGGTACCAAACAGAGGGCTCAATCTCTGATCCAATGTCAACACATGGATTCGGGATTTTGTGTGTGTGTGTGTGTGTGTGTGTGTGTGTGTGTGTGTGTGTGTGTNGTGTGTGTGTGTGTGTGTGTGTGTGTGTGTGTGTGTGTGTGTGTGTGTGTGTGTGTGCAGAAGGGGTTCCCTCAGAGGTCCCATGGCTTTTACAGTGTCTCAATAAACCATCTGCACTTAGGGCCTTAGGACTGAGGAGCTCTTTGCTGCCTATAAAAGGCGGTCCATGCCATTAAAGCAGTGCTGTGCTAAGTAGGCTCAGAGCACAGGGAATGCTGCCGTGTGTGTATGTGTGTGTGTGTGTGTGTGTGTGTGTGTGTGTGTATGTGTGTGTGTGTGTGTGTGTGTTCGGGGGTGGGTGTAATAGTGTCAGACCAGACCAATCAATGTGTCCAGTGTTCTGTACTGCCTTTCAGACTTCTAATGTCATGGACGTGTAGAATGACAGGATGATGATGTGCAGGCACCTTTTGGGTTAAGTTTCCCAGAGCTGCTCAGCTTTACTGGGCTGAACAGTTATTTAATCCACAAATCACAGAAACTAGGTTGTGCTCCATATTCACATATTCAAAACCAGTATATTTATATTGAGATAAAGCAAGTGTAAGGCAAGTTATCCCTTTATCCATCTCTCAGGCTGTAGCAAATTCAGGGTTGATGTCTATTGTAAATATTTTCTATCAAATAAAAATGTGTTTTCAATACTGATACACGGTCTATTCATACTGTAGTAAATCAGTCACTCAATGAATTTCTGTGTCTGTGAACGGACGTGCAGCAGTGAAAGCTGCAGTTAAGCTTTGCTTAAGACTATAAGAGTTCTGGATAAATATCTAAGAAAAGAGATCCACTCTCCCATTATGAAGGCCCAAGTCTGTTTAGTCCACTTACTTGCAATCATGTAGACTTTAACATCACTGACCACACACTGAAAGCCTGCTTTCAAGTTTTTCCTTGTCCATTCATGCAAATGAAGTCTCATAATCAAACTCTCAAGTACATAAAACTTGCATAAGTTCAGGGCTGTAGAAAATTGACAGAATTGAACAAATAAATAAATTTGGAAAATGAGAAAAAAAACACTGTGCCTACTTTGGTAGGTGTGGTTGCACTAAAGGATTTTGACCCCCAAACCTCAGCACTTCTGAAATCCTGGCTTTATCAAGTCTACTTTCATTTTTGGCAATTGTATTGAAAATGATTTGAAGAGTCTACACTGCATAAGTACACATTTATTTTACGCTGCAAATTTTAAGTTGCAAAGTTACACTTTGTAACATAGTAAAGTAAATTGAAAGTAAAAAGTATCAGTATAAGTTTCATAATAAATCTTTAAATCTGTACCTGATTTGCAATAAATGGGTTCAAACATGCACATCTATTGGTATGTGTGTTTAAGAAGCTGCTTGCTAAACAGAGGTTCAAATTACCACTATTCTCTCAATTGAGTTTTATATCTTTCCTCCTTGACAGTGGCAAAATTCTGAGAGAAGCACTTTGCTGTATAATGATTGAATACAACTCTACAGAATGACAGTGATGAATGCTCTATCATTCAGACTCCCATCAGACATTTCCTATAATCAACAATAAACCCAGCAGTGATAACAGGAGCTACTGCTATCTCAGCAGTGATTACAGAATGGGGTTGTGGATTTGTGTTTTGGGGTTGGTTTGATTTTTTATTTTTTTTTTTACCTGAATGAGACAGCAAATGCATTCGTAGACGGAGGCTGTCCAGGAAGCTCTTCCCACACAGCTCACAGCCGTAGGTCTTCATTCCACTGTGCATCTTCCTGTTGACAAAGAGCAAAACAAACACTTCATTGTTTGGACTCTGTTGGTAAGACAGTCAGTTTCGAGCAGGCAGAGCTTTATGTAAGTGCACATCACTCAAATAGATGTTTGTCTCTCTAACAAAGTGGCATTTTTACAGCCGTATAACTGATAACTTTGAGTACAACTCAAGGTTCAGCCTTTTGCTATTGGAGGAAAAAAAATGTCACACTCCATCAATCATAACATCAGCACATAACAATAACCACTGGTGTAACAAGCTGTCCAACTACCACACATATTCTTCATATTATTCTTCGGCAGGGAGCACCAGACCATGACTTGGTGCTGTAAATCACAAGATGCTTTTCAAGCAGAGGCATTATCAACTTCCTGCATCTCAAGTGCTGCAAATGGATAAGATGCTATAAAGAGAAATAGAATGATTTATTCAAGCAAAGCAGTTTAGTGTATGAACCATTCACCGGTTTTGACTTTTGCTTTCTAAATCAGGAGGTGAAGTGTAGCTTGAAGCAAAATCAGATCTTCAATGAATTGTCTTTTTTTCCTCTCTTTTTTTTTTTTTTTTTTACAAATGGTCAGTTATTAGGATGTTACATAGTTTAAGTGCACAAGTTCAGACAAGACTAAGGGTCAATATTTGATTATGTGGTAAAAGGCCTTGAAGGTTAGGTAACTAAATAACATCTGACAGCATAAAGTCCATCCTCACGACTCTCTCTGTTACAAAATCCTCAAAGACCCCACGGCTCGGTACAAAGCATATTATTCTTGAGAGATATCTGAAAGTGCTCTAAAGCAATTAAAGTGACACGAATTGCCAAACAACTGCCACAGTGCCTTAAGCCTCCCGAGAACTTCAAATACCTCGCCTTGAGAGAGGTACACAAAAGGCGCACACACGCATGCACACACACACACACACACACACACACATCCGTGATTGTAACGATTGTTTTTCAAGTTGGTCCCATTTTAGATTTGACAGAATCAATAATCTTCCAAACGCATCGTGAGGCTCCAGGAATGTCATCCTTTTGATGATAATGCTAGATTAATAAATTAAGATCCTTAATTCCTTAAGAAAATTATAATACTTTGGTGATGTCAGAATACAAGTAATGTTAACAAATTAATGCAAACTGAAAAAAAGTACTTCACATGTGCAAAGAAAAAGTGCCTGATTTTATAGTCAGGTGAGTGAATGCTTCTGGCAGACAAAGCAAGACAACGTCAAACAGACAGATTTCATAGTCTCCGTCGACGAGTCAGGTGGCACAGAGTGATCAGCCGAGTGCATTCTTGGGGAAACAATGCCCTTGATAAGAGATCCGCTCAACTTGGGCGAGATGACAGCCATCCATCTTAGCGTCTCTCAACAAAGCCGCAGAGGAGGAGGTGGTGCCACTCTCCCAAAACATGACTGATTGATGTCAGATGTCGAATGCAAATTGATTTACAGCTCTCTTTTGTGCCTCGAGAGGGGTAGTGAGAGACAGAGCGAGGATGAGACCGAGACAGACGGAGCAAGATTACAGCGTTTCCTATGGCAATGGTTTGTATGACTTTGGCGACAATTGCTGCAAAACATCCTTGGAACCTAAAGTGAGAGTTGTAAAATTCTGTATGTAAGAACATGTAGTAAGGTTGAAGAAGCCATGATAGCCATTGTGGTAGTTAGGTTTGTGGAAAGACCTTGGAAACCAAAGCCAGAGTGATGGCCCTTTGGCAAGTAGAGAGTAATTAAAAGGCCCTATAAATGCCAAATACCCCCAAAAGGACACTTGAAAAGCCAAAGAGGGAGAGAAAGTTATACAGAGAGACATGAATGACACAGCTGTGAAAGAAAACAATATTCTCACACTGTGGTATCAATCTGTGATGATACAGAGCAGGAGTCTTATTATGATGTAATTTACTTTAAATGAAATGTTTCCACTTCCCTCTTTTCCCACAAACCCTCTCTTCAACTGGCAGAGAAATCTGAATGTTGTTGTTCAATAGAAAGCAGGGATACATGCATAACAATATGGCATCAAAACACAATCATGCTGCTGTTTGTTACACATATAGTTGAACATATCAATAGCAATTGCAAAAGACTGCAATCTGTAATACAGATGCATGGCATTCTGGCCTTTTAAGGCAACAGCCAGCAGACAAGCCACAATTCCTGCCATCTCTGCATTGTACTCTTAAGTCTATGACTAGTGCAAAATAGCAGCACTAGACCGATGCCCTCACGTTTTACCTCTGAGGGACCAGAGCCCAACCTTTACCATTGATATTTCAGGCAGATAAAAAAAAAAAAAAAAAAAAAAAACATCTTAATGTAATTTTGCCTTTGACAAGGTATAAACGTGAATTCAACAACAAACAACAAAATGGACAAAGGAATTGGATCATAGGTGATGTACTCACACTTTCTCTCTGATAAGAGGAAAACACACGCAAGTGGTAAACCACAACACAACACACAGGGAGCACAAAGCCTTTCAAAGGCCTTTTGTGTCCCTCCTCAATCTGACCATTGTGCCCCCCAGACAGAGCACTGATAAGGTATGGATGGACTTATTAAGGCCACTTCAAGTGGAAGCAATGCCATGTATTTTCACCACAAATGTAGTGTTGATGAGCAAAGTGCAGTGTGTGCGTGTCCTCAGCTGAGAGTCTGTTAAATTTAACAGCAATGGCTAGCATTGCCCACTGAAACAGCACATTACTTGATGTTCAACAGAATGTTAGCAGCACCTGGTCCAGTTATTTGGTCTGTTAGAGAAAAGGTTTAGGACTTCCAGAAACCTGACCGCTTGAAACACTAATGATTCCCCTTTCATGACATGATGCTTCTATTCTTTTATTATATATATATATATATATATATATATATATATATATATATATATATATATATATATATATATATATATATTATGATAAAATACTGCAACATGAGATCAAATTGTATGCAATGGTGTAAAAATATTGCACAAAACCAGACAACCCAGGTAAGCAAATGGCTTCACCCAGCAGTGACTAATATCTGGTTAACAGACTTAATTTGAATGAGGAACCAAAATCAGGTTAATTACAATGGTCCAAAGGCAGCTGCTGACCAAAGCTAGCCTAAGTGCTGCTAATGGAGCTCGTTCTCCAACCCAGAATAGTTCTGCACCCACAAAGACTAATCAAATTTATGAACTGTACTTTACAGTTTTATGTGTTATAATTGAGGCTGATTACAGTTGATGCTTTGGGCCCAATCGACCAAATTTGTCTAGTTACCAGGAATTTTTTCCCTCTGGTTTTACAAGAGATTATTAAGAATGTACTCCTTATATTTTAAAAATACCATAGAGCAGGTTTAACCTGTACTATGAGCCAACCAACTCTGGCCAGGCAAAGGTGAACTCACACCTTTAAAATACCATAGAGTAAGATGAAAATTAGACAACAGTAAGGGTCTTAGGTATGATTTATATGCCTTGAAATGCTTTGTGTGCCTAAGCAGAGCTAATAATAATGTAATTCAGCTTCAACAGGGTTTAATGACATGTAAAGCGATACTAAAATATTGTCTCAGCTCAGTGATTTAGCTTGGGTAGACCTCTCTCTACGCAAACACACACGCATACACACTGAAATCCCAATGTAACTGTCTGCTTTCATGTTGTTCTTCTAAAATAGATGATGAGAGGTGTGAGTGTGTGTGTGTGTGTGTGTGTGTGTGTAGGGGGTGGGAGCTTAGGGAGGGTGTGGGAGGGAGGGTGATTTGAAACAGACTGACTGTAGCCATTAAGGAAGTTCACATAAAACTCTCTCAGGCCATTTACTCAGTTAATAATCGACTTTGTCCAACAGTCACTTTTGACAACGGCAATAAATTTTAAATTTATGTCAACAAAACATATGCTGATCACCTCGTGTGGTGTGCTTCCTCGTAAAAACCAGCCCAACCAAGGGCTGCCTGAGTGCATGTGTGTGCGTGTTTGAAATGTGAGTCGATTACGGGCCTGTGTTATTGAGCAGTAACAGCTTGCCTCATGCAATTCAGAACTTTTTTTTCCCCATTTTGCCGCTGGACTTGGCTGGTCATATATCATAACTAGCACTGCATTCGGTGAAATAAAGACTCAAGCTTCCCACCTGTCCTTTTCCCTCTGATATGATGGTTTAAAAAGTGAAATAAGCTAGTCTACTGATACACTACAACAAATAAAACAACTGAAAGACCTCTGTGGTCCTTTGATGGCTTTGAGTCATCTAGATTTCACATGATTGGGCTTTGACAGAGGCAGTGGATCTACTGCCAAACCTCATTAAATCAAATGACTCTGTTTGGAACTCATGCTGATGCCCTCTCCAGCTCACATCAACATTTTATATCACCACATCCAAACTATTAGACAAAAAAAGAAAAGCCAACCGGGGCCATGCTTGATGACTTGCACTTATTTCTCATTGCTTGCCCAAAATCTATTTCTCCCTCAGCGGCCTTGAGTGTTACTCTCTATCCTCATATATCCTTTCATCTTTTATTTTTCCATTTTTTTTCTCCCTTCCATCCTCTGGTCCTGAGGGGAGCAATAAAACAACCTGAAACGATGTTCGTAAATAAAAGCTTTGGAGAAAGAGGAATGGAGGGTTAAGATGGAAAGAAGAAAACACTAAAAGATAAAGGGAGGCAATTGATAAGAGGTGGTAAATTGAGGAAAAGCTGTGTGTTTGTGTTTGTGTGTGTGTATGTGTGTGTGTGTGTATGTGACTGTTTGTTCATTAGTTCTGTGGATGAGATGAAAAAGAACTGATAATTGGGGGAAGGAGGGCCACTGAATACAGCTTAGACTTAAGTATCAAAGGCATGGTGAGCATCTCACGTGGGCCTCTGAAACATTTGGTGACGATAAAAATGAGATGTCAAGGACAGTTACTTGCACTGTTTGTCTCTCACCTTTGTTATTATCTTTGGATAAAACAAAAACAAACAAAAAAAACTGACCCTGTGCTTTTTTATAAAGTGCTTTGGTTTTTCTCTCAAATGCATTCTGCCTTCTTAAAGCTGCGCTAGTCAATATTTCGTATAAATAATGAATCAAATGATTAAGCGTAAAGTGAAAGGGATCACTCTTTGTGACAAACCCACATTCAGGTATCATCTAAGTCTATAGCTCTATTTTTAGCCTCTTTTAAGTTGTTTTTTGGGCTGCTCTTATCAACCACAACAGTTACAATGCCATAAATGTACCTGCCTAGCACCAAGAGACAGGCAAAGTCAGCAACTAGCTGGTGACAAAACAGAGATAAAAGGACAGTCAAATGGACCTATAGTCATCAGGTGCCTATGAACACCACTCCAATTGAATGCTAGTGTTTCCCTGTGTCTGCTGTGGAAATATGTGGCTGTTTGCCAACACATTTGCTGGATAATGTGGGTCTTCAGTCTGCTTTGGTGTCCCCAAGTAGCCAGAAATCTATTAAAACAGCTCCAAAATCTACCAAACATGACAAATGTATTTCTAATATGTTCACTGTTATGAAATTACTAAAATTTCAAGGGACTGTTTGAAATATTTAAAAATATAAGTGTTAAATCAATGTCCATTTGTGCTATAATTTGCTCAAAAGGATAAAAAACTTCTACCTTTGTAGATTTGGATTTCTATTATGTTAATTATCTAAAAACCTGTCACCAAAGAAACTGACCAACAAACAGGTTACACAGACAAGAATTACTGGTGACTGACATCTATTTTTATCCTTACCTGAAAAGGGTTGTTTCATTTCACAAAGTCAATTTTTCTAGTTTGTTGGAATTATAATTGTTGGGACTCCTGAGGTATTGTCATTAGCTGCATTAGCTGCAGGCTAATTGCAATTTTTAATTTCTATTGTATACACCTGCATAAACATATAGTTTATGCATTTTGGTTCTCGATGAAAGCAAAGGTACACAAAACAGACTTGATGCTGTAGACCTAATTATTAAACTGTACTGTTCGAATAGCATCAGTAATTACGATTGTATTTATACTAGTTGCATTAAATATTCAAAGTAAAAAAATGGAACAATAATAGGAAGCTAGCAAAGGCACAAAGGCAGGACCTGGCAACAATCACCCAACAAAATTGCAAATGCAGTAACAGAGCATGAAATGTGACATTAACAGCTAAGAGTCAAGCATTGCACTGCAAACAAAGGTCAATAAAAAAAGACTTGAGTTTCAAAAATTATTAAGTGGCATAATGCACTTTAAAAATAAGAGCCCGACCAATGGTAAATCCATTTGGGGATAAAAGCACAGGGTGGAAGAGGACCACTGACAAACACACAACTCCCTGTCATGGTGAACAAAGCGAAATGATGCGCGAGGCGATTCAGTGACACTTTGGTGGCTGATCCTAATGCGGCCATAAGCGGCGCAGTGTGCTGCCGCCACCTCTTATTTTGGTTTTCTGACAGAGAGAGATGGAGAGGAGGAACAAGGGACTTTTTTCATCCTGAATTTCCAGTCCATTAGGAGGCTGACCATGCCACACAGACAAACATGAAGGGAGAAGAAAGGGTGTGAGAGGGGAATTGTGATGGTGGTGTTCAATAAAACAAAAAGATGCACCCAGATGGATGTGACTAGACAACAGTCCAGGTTTAGAAGCAAAAAAACAAAAAAACAGAGCAATAGGAAAAATGGCATCTCAGTTAAAGTGAGGCGCCATGTGTGGTTCTTAACATTTACATGGATCCATTTTGTGACAGTCTGGAAAACCAGGTGAAAAAAAGCTCCCTTTCTGTCATTTTATCCTTGCTTTTAAGCCTCCCCAATTCCATTGCCCTCCCACACCTACTCCACCCCTCTGTCTTTGCTCAATCAAAATGTATCAGGCAGGCTGGCGTAACACCGGTCGGCGTGGGCTGTTTATCCTGAGTCCTCCTGCACATATCAATGACTTGGCCCCCGTTGTCCCCTGCCAGGGAGACGTTCATATAAATTCAAGCCACACACGCAAACGCCGAGGCACTCGTGTTGAGCATAGATGAGTAGCAGGGCGGGAGGAAAAGAGGAGAGACAGAAGGATGGGGAGGGAGAGTGCCACTGCCTTTCATCCTCACTGTGTTATTTATAATATTGCAGACACCACCACCCCCAAGTTTGCCCTGGGGGCGTCTCGAGAGAAAACAGCTATATCATGTTCTCGGGGTAAAAACAATGCAAAAAATTAACAACAGTAAACATGTTCCCCTGCTTGAGTGACACAGCCCCTGTCGCAGCCTGTCAGAAAGATACATATCAACTGTAATCATGGTGCCAACTTTTGGTGGTGGTATGATGCATCATTTTGCTGGATCTGATCAGTGCAATTTTGATAATGGGGGTAACTTTGACAGCTGGCTGTAAGCAGTGAGATTAATGATATCCACAAGTTTCATTAAAATCCAATCAGTCATGTCTGAGTTAGCCCACAAGAGGTGTCCTAACCCACAGGACTAATTAATGTAATGCACAAACTCCTAATGGTGTTACATGCAGTTTAAAGGTGCTATGTGTAGCATTTTGTGTCTACAATAAATCCTGTCTCTTCCTTTTTGCCAACATGTGTCCCCACTCCCTGCTACTCATTTTAAAGATGAATGAGGCCTCAGATGGAGATGGATGAATAGAATCAATGTGCTTTCTGACCTGAGTAAGCCACCATCAATGAAACATTGCAGCTTAAACCCAATATTCTCAGTGACGCTCTGTATTAGTTAATATATCCATGTAGTAATAAGGTTTAGAAAGATAAGGTAATATTTAAGACTCAAGAGATTGAGAATTTGAAAAATCAGCAGGCCTCTAAACCACTTTCATTGACGACATAGAAGACACAAAAAGCCATAACTGATAAATTAAGATTTTGTCATTTAGATATGTGTCTGTTAAATAGATGTTTCTTATGAACGTACTTAGACATGAGAGGACTGAAAAAGCCAGTGTTCACACAATATCTGACATCTGGCATCCAAGAGGGAGAAGCAGCAGCGCAAGAGGACATAATGATATGAAGGAATAAAAGTGTTGTCAGGCTGCCTCACTGAGGGATTTTAAAAACTTATTTTGCCATTGAAGCTTTAATTAATGACCACTGTGCGGGGACGCTCACCCTGCCTCGCACAGTGACTCCCAGAATGAATTTTGTCATCAGTCTCATCACTTACTAGATTGGAAATTCTTCTGCCTCTTTTATGAAAGCCTGACGGGGCACAATTGTAGAATGACAAGCACTTAAGTTGCATTCATTTCTTACTTGCTCACTTGTTGAACGTGATATTCATAATTTAGGCCATACAGATTTTTACCTCTTTTGCCTCCTGCTCTGCGGGGGGACAAACCTTTTTATAAACTAATCTGGTATGACAAGAATCTTCCTTTTTTTAAAATTCTACTTTATTTAGAGATAATTGAGTGATATTACACCCTGTAAATTAACCCGAGAGTTTAGAAGATATCACTAAAATCTGCTCAAGGTTAAAAAAAAAAACAGACAATGAGACAAAAACTGTCACTTCTTCATCTTGATGGTAAATTTACTGTAGTTTCAGTAGTAACGAAATAATGTGAGAAGTGACAGCTTCTGTTTCACAGCTGTTTCCACTAATTATCACCACCCAAGCATGATTGTTAGCTAAGCACACACGGTTAGAAGAGCCTTGGTTGTCAGGTAAGAGAAGGGGAATAATCCAAGAAACTTCTAATTGTGCTTCCTGGGCAGTAAGAAACTATTTCAACCTAATCCCACTTAGATACCTGGATTCCCCCAAAGCTTAGAAGGTAGGATTCACTCTCTAATACCCTCAGTCTTACTCAGGAACCCATTTCAACCTCTCTCCTACAGTTCCACTCAGCGTGAAGTGCTTTCCCCCTTTGACAAAGTCCTTTTATTCAATAAGAGATGACACTGAAGAGAGGAACATGACCTCAAGGTTGCAGTTCAAATCCACAGACTGGCAGAAGAAATTTTTACTGGAGGAAAAATATCAAAGACAGTTAAAAAGGTACCCCTTTGGCAGGACACAACAACTCCAAAATACTAAGGGTGTTGTATTCAAACTTCTCAGCGGCCTACTTGAGTACAGATCGTTCAAGGAGAGCACTTCCTGTACGGCAGTGTTCATTCTCGTGATTCACTTCAAACTGAGAAAGGAAAACAAAAACTGTTCACAACAGTAGGGTGCTGCTGCTGGAAGAACCCACATGTGAGTGTTTAGTTAGCCAACTCACTTGTAAAACATGTTGGTTAAAACATAATAAACCTAGATTTTTTTTTTCTATAGAGAACTAAGAGACTTGAGATTTTTAGAGTTTGGAAGTACGGTTGCTTCTTTTTTTTTTCTGTTTGTTTGTTTTAAATGATGATCCTGACCCAAAAACCAGTGGAAAAACAATGCAGCAGCTGATTAGAATTAGTTACCACAGGGGCTGCGGCCCATCACTGCATGGTGGTACAGGGCGAGACAGGTGTGAGTGTGTATATGTGCAGCTCCCTGCAGTTTCTCCCCCAGGTCATTACTATAAATGACAGTGTGCTCTTAGTCAACCAGCCAGGTTAAATAAGGATTAGAGGGATAAGAAGAAAATAACTCCATACTTTTGAGGGCAGCAAATGGGGTTTGCAAAGTCTGCAACCCAAAAGTACAAGCTCGGTTTTCCTGCAAATTATTTGACATCCTCGGCTCCCCCTTGTGTGATAACTCTTTTTTCCCCCCATTTTAACTAGACCTAAAGACACTTTCACTGAAGTGTTGGAACGGTGGGAACAAAGACGAGGGAGAGCGTGTAAGATCACATGTATAAAGTATTTCTGTTAAAGCCCATCTTTGAGACAAACACCAGCCCCGCTGCTCCCTCTTCCCCCTGCTTCTCTTTTGGTTTGTGTATCAAAAGACCTTGCCATCTCAAAATAGCACGTCAACATTTCTGTTTTGTCTTGTTGTTTCTTTCTTTTTTTTTTTTTATTCTCGACAATGTTGCCAGTTTGCTAGATTCCTGTTTTTCCTCTGCTCCTGCCTTCTTGATCTGTGAGAGGTTACAGCGCATCGAGTGAGACGGCTGGCTCAGGCATGTGTGCATCTCTCTATGTGTGTGTGTGCAGTAGCAGAGCTTTGGTGGTCTATAAAAAGCAGCCAGACAAAGTCTTCCCTCTCTCCTCATGCATTATGCATTGGCATCACCTTCCATCAAGTGGCAGAAAAACCTCAAAGATATCTAACTTTAGCTTCCATTCTGAAAGCCAAACAGAAGAGGAGATGTGTTATTTTGACTGCCACAGTCGAGCTAAGCACCTGTTACATCAATAAAAGCTGCATTTCGCAACAAGAACGACGACAACGACTACCTGTGTGATGGCGCGGCACTCACAAAAAAAGCGGTTAAATGCAGATGGTAGCGGGGGTGTATGTGAGTAGGGAAAGAGTTCAGATTAGATTAGATGACACTGGATCAAACTTTGACCTTGTGGAGAAAAAAGTTTCATCTTTGCTGTGCCAGGTAACAGCAAAGGTAGAATCCAATATAAACAGTTTCAGGAGAAACAATATGTTACTTTGAGGAAAGGGAGGGCACAATGGGACCTGACAGTACTGTAAAAATGAGGTTTAGTTGGATAGTGTTTCCTCCAGCTGGTTTGATTTCTCTTTGTTGGTCAGTATGACAGGTCAGTGTAAAGCTAGATGGGTTTAGGCCTGTCTGATGTGCTTTATTTATTTTGTGCTTTATTTATTTTCATTATTTTATTTTAAAACACTATATAGCTAATGACAGTAAAAACTAGAATAAATAGAATAAATTCCAAATAACATTACAGAAGCCTATAAAATCATAATTTTGACTTTCTTAAAATGTAGTAGTCACAAAACTGAGAGCCAGAGACTTGAACATTATCAAAAGAAGTCTAGAGTACAAACATTTTTAATAATCTAAATAAGAATATAAAATTACAACTATTGCTGTTCACCAGATGTTGCTTATCTCAGAAAATACTGGCAAACGGTCAATATTTCGTCGAGTCCCAACTTCATAACGTTACTCAGTGTAAACACTCTTGTTTGTCTGGAAACCGGAGATGGACCTTGTGATTTTATTTTTTCCAGCCAGTGCGAGCCAGAGCAGACCAGTTGACAAGGTGATTATTTTGCTGTTTGGACACAGCTCTCAAACTATTATGCAATGCCTCTGAGATTGATTTACTGTATGCCTCGTAACACTCGGCAGATCACATTCTGGGAAAAAGATAGTGGCAGGCCACTGTGTTTGTGTGCCTCAGTGTGCCTTTGTGTGTGTTTGGGTTTTGTGTATCTATCCATGCAAAATAACAGCGATAAGATTCTTAGCAGGAATGACTGTATCTACAGCGAAGAAAATAAAAGTGTTTGAAAAAGAAAAAAGGTAAGATTGCGGGGTTTATTTTCACACTTGAGATGGCCGCAGGCAGGTTGTTTTGATGCATCTGACCTCATGAACTTGTGAGTGTGTGTGTGTGTATGTCCATGTGTGTGTGTGTGTGTGTGTGTGTGTAGGGCGGCTTGGGGAGGTTCAGGTGGCAGCGATGGCGCTAGGCCATCTGCACTGTCATTCACCGCACGTCCGCCTTCCAAGAGCTGCACAGCACCCACGGGCGTCCCAAACAGCCCCAGCCGAAGCTCTGCGGGGCTGCTGTAAACAAGTCGCTCTCATCTCAGAGACAGAGTGTGTGTGTGTGTGCGTGTCTGTGTGTGAGTGTGTGTGTGGGGGGGGGGTGAAACTGCGTGACACTCTGCTATGTTCCTGTACACATCATAGTGCTTGTAACAGCAGTGTTTATTTCCTTTTTGATTGCCATAGAGTACCTAGATCTGTACGTTATATAGTACACATTATACTTCCTGTATATACAGTATCTATGGTGCATATGTAGAGAACAGCACAAGTAAACCATACAAATGCCTCATTTGCATTTGTTTTTCATCCAAATGTTTTTAAACTACCACAAGTTACATAATACAGTGGAAGTATCTGGCCTGAAATAGGCTAAGATATAATCAATGTTCAACTGTATTACTTCTGTCATTCATCTTTAGGTATGCTTCTTGAATTTAAATACTTCATTATTTTATTATTGATATATTGTTTTTTGTAGTCATAGTCCTACATACATTATTTATTTTGGGATCCATACCTTTCTGCAAATGTTCATAAATAAAATAAATATAGATAAATAAAGTAAAATAAAATGCAAAATCCTTGTGGGAAAAGAATTGTATTAAATATGCCTTACTACACACTAAGCTAACTCAAAGGAAGCAAAAGATAATGAAGCATGACAATTGCTCCTATTTCTGGCAGCCCCCTGATATTCCCTGGAGGTTCCTAAACCTGACTTTGGGAATCATTGGTGTATGTTATGTAACCAGAGCTTGCTCAGTTCTTATTTATACCTGATGTCTCTTCTTTGCTGCTGTCACAATTCAACATCCTTTCACTCCTCTCATCGTATCTGACCTAGAACGAGCAGTTAACTATGGATAAACACATTACCTACGACTGCCACAGCTTATATGAGTACATTCATCTCTGCACAGCACCCTATTAAAGGGAGAAACTTCAGCGTGCGAGTATGACAGCTGAACAGCAGCCAGTGAATGGAGTGGGCGGTCTGTGCCAAGAATTTCTGTCGGCTTGAATCAGTGCCTTTGCCTGCACAGCGGAGGGTCATGTGAGAGTTTGGGTTTGTGTGTGTGTGTGTGTGTGTGTGTGTGTGTGTGTGTGTGTGAAATATAGCTAATAACAGACCACTCAGTGGCTTTCCCCCCTTTTTTATTTATTCTACCAGTGCTGTGTGCTGGACCATTTCATGTTGCCTTGTGGCAGTCCCATTAATGATGTTGGCGTGACGCACAAAGTATTATTACTTATGCACCAGGTAAACTATGAGACTCCAAAAAGCGAGGAGTCTCTAAGGTTTGAGTTTTTAATGCCGCCAGGCATTTAAATAACAAATCAATAAGCCATCTAATAATGTTAAACTGTAAATGATCATAAAAAGAAAAAGATGACCCATCAACACCTTGTATTGGGTCTATGTCACTCCTATGTACACAGAGGTAGGGGAGACAAGAGCTGAAACAAGAAAAGAGGGAGAGAGGGAAAATATACTGTGTGAGCAAAAGGATAAAATATGTGCTGACAGCTTTTTGGCCAGAGGGCTAGAACACTGAAATAGTAGCGTCTGGGTGTCAGGCCGGGGTCGCTCCCTTCACTCGAGAGCAGACTTTCCCTGACCCTGGCTAGGAAAACATCACACACCACTACAGTCAACTGATAATGTAGTATCTGACAGATAATGTACTAACACGTCCAAATGTGACACTAATGCACCTTGGAATCGGTCAAAACCATGGCAAGAGCTGTAAGTTGAGTAAAATCCTTTATCTTTCAGATTTAGCAGGGATTGTTTCTTTACAGACAATACTGAGTAAACAATGGGAGTATGGTGGATGAAAAAATAAATTACAATAATTGCATTTTTGCTTAATGATATCTTTTACACTTTGGATAATGAAATAAAACCATTAAGTCATTATATCATTGTGTTGATTGCTGCAATGACTTTGGTGTGGTGTTGTGGTTTGGATTGGCTGTGTGTGCGTGTGTATGCGTGTGTGTGTGTGTGTGGTGGTGGTGGGGGGGGGGGGGGTTTCTGTACAACAGGTTTGAGAAAGTATAAAGGAAGAAATCAATATTACTGCTAATGCTGTGACTCACCCCACAAGGTGTGTGTGTCTGTGTGTGTGTGTGTGAGAGAGAGAGAGAGAGAGAGAGAGAGAGAGAGAGAGAGAGAGAGAGAGAGGTGGGGAATAGGATGGTGATTTAAACAACAAACAGGACCTTTAAATGTTTTCCATGGCAAAACCTAGTGTGTGTGTATGTTGTTGTGTGTGCTAACAACTGGGGCAGGTGATACAGCATACGTAACTCAACGTTGTCCTGTGTCCCAGTGATCTAAACCTCTCTTCCGTTCACTTGTATCCTCAAAAATTCAAAAAAAAAAAAAAAAAAAAGATATTGAGAGCATGACCTCAGTGTTCTTGAAGGCAGCTATATGATTATAAGGCTTCAATTGCAATGGGAGAAGCCAGACAACACCAGAGTGTCCTCTCTGTTTCTCTTGAATAACACCAAACTGTCAGTCACACTAGAAGTGAAAGATTATGCAAATATACCCAAAATCCACAAGGTGCTTATCGACTGTATACATTAGGTCGGAAAATAAGTCAATCATAAATGTATGTGTACAATACTCGTATACAGTTTAATAGCAACCGTGTAATACTTAAAGGCCAACATCTGGTTACGTTGATGATCTACTATCCCACAATTGAGCTTAGTCAAAGTTGAGTCTGCCGGAGCCGATCAGGAGATCCAACTGAAGTAGGAAACACATCTTTTAAGAAATACGTGGATGATTTTGTTTGTCTTTGCTCACACAAAATCAAAACTGCGGCATTAAGAGATAAAAAAGACAAACACAGACACACACACACAAGCACAGTCCTACAATGCCTTTTGGTAAGAAAACTATAATTTTTCTCTTCCAGAACAGCAAATCAAACAGCTGCTCAGAAAATGTCCCAACCTACTTGAACAGAGTGGGCATCTTAGCGCATCTCATGGTTGGTTAAATATTTGCCAGCTGGGGTGCTTTTCTATGCTCTATGCTCTATGTGTGTGTGTGTGTGTGTGTGTGTGTGTGTTTGTCTGTCTGCGTGTGAGTGATTGTCTGAGTGTCTGTGTGTTTGGCCTGCTTGTCATGAAAAGCACAGTTCAGGTGCTGAATCAATCATACATGTAGATAGAATCCAATAAGCAAGGAGCGAGACTGCAGCTGGGGTCTACGGAGACCTGAGACAGAGAGAGAGCAACTATGCCCATGTTGGCAGTGCTCGCTCTATCACCCCGTCTCAGCAGATGCCATGTTACAGAGAGGGTAATTAATAGCCCAGTGGGGCCTGGGTGTGGATCGCCAAGACACCCTCTTACACACATGCACACACACAGACACACACACACAATAATAATGTCTCCATTTGCCCCCCGGAGAAGCTTTGTGCCAACTAGCCTTTACCTCATTATGCCAATCAAATCGACCGGGGAGGTGGGGGTGCGTGGGGGGTGCGGGTTGCGGGTGTGGAGGGGAGCGAAGAAGGGAGGGAACAAGCTGTCCTTTCTCATTCGGCCTCACTCACTTTCACTGTCACAGTGTTCATTATAAAGAAAGATTTGATCTTAATGAGAACAACGTAATCGCACTGAGCTGTCATGAAATGGCCACAGCACTGTGTTTTTTTTTTTTCTCCAGATTGTACCTTGGTTTGGTAATGAGCCACTCACCACTCCTCTACTTCCAAGAAGCTAAAAATGTTGGATTTACCAGCTGCCAATTCTGAGCCACACAGCCTGAGCTGCAGCTGGGTTTTCACAGTTCGCTTTGCCTTTTTCCTCTAAACTGCACAGGGTAAACTATTTACAGACTGGGTGCCAGCAAACTACTTTAAAATAATAACAGGGATTAAAATGGAAACAATCTCACAACTGAAACTTTGTCGTGTCAACTTTACTTTTAGTGCTAACTTCAGCCCAGCCAGCAGCACACGAGTTCTTTTTAATATCTGACCTGCCTCCGATTAGTTCCAAATAAAGACGTTTTGGTTTGGCTTGTGCTGTCTGCACAGCACACAGTTTACTTTTTATATTTGCTGGAAATTTATCCTGATGACATAACTACAAAAACTGTAGACTGTAAACTGATTCAAACTCTTGATCCTAAGAGAACTTGATTTGGCAAAGACTGTGTAGAAGTAAAATTCAACAGTTTAAACATTTACCGCATAAAAGAGAAAAATATAACTATAAAACTTTTATTGGCTGCAGAGTCAAAAACCTTCAATTGAAAAGGAAATGTTTTCACTAATGACCTGTATGTTATATAATCATAATTATGCGTTGTAAAGACTATGTGAAGAGTAAAATACTAAGTAAAATAGGACTGTTTACCTCAAGCTTATTTTGATCATGTAACAGCACTATAAGGAATTTTTTATATGAATAATTTTATATTGAATCAAATACTGCGTTTAGTCTTAGATGCTGTGTTCAACTCTTTCTAAGCAGAAAAGTTAAATTAAAGCTAATGCTAAGGTACCAGCAGCACAGTGAACAAAGTGCAAGATATTTCCACAAAAGGTGGTGGAGACCAAACCACAGCTAAAAACAAAACAAATATCAGAAACCTAACTTCAATTAATCATAATGTGGCTTCATATCTGCTGCTCAAAAGTAATGATTATTACTTTTATAGATCTATATGTGTAATTTATAGACATATAACAACAATGAATCACATCTGTCACCGTTTCATAAGAGCTTTGACATTTGTCATCCAGTTCCTCCTCTTCCAGTTCACAGGATTATTCATTTCATTTTCATTCATTTTATTTTATTATAGAAGAACTGTGTAGCTCATTTCAGCAATGCTAGCCAGCAATGGCTGAAGAGATAAATAAAATCCACAATGGCTGAAGAGATAAATAAAATCTACTCAACCTTTACTCCCGATGTGCAAAAAGAGCAGGGTGAAAACCTCTATTTTCTCATGTTTTTTACTTTTTAAGTTTTGCAGATATTGTACATTTTCCCTCAGTCTCTTCACCATCACCGCCACAAAAACCTAAACACCCTGACCTGCCATCTCCAGGCAGCGGGGGAGGTATAAGGAGATGTACTTAGTGGCAGCCAGCCTCTACAGAGGGTCTTCTTCAGTGTCAGGACAGTGTTTAGGCCGTTTCGGTAAACTGCATCGGTGCATTTCATCCCCTGTAGCATCATTGAAATCAGCTTCTTAACAAACACATCTCCATCCTCTTATTTTGTCGCTGACCCACTCTTCCATCCAACCCCATTTCTCCCCTAGCCCCCACTGCCACCACCAAACTCCTCCTGTGTGTTACCTGAGACAAGCAATTTACCTTTTTTGTTGTTTGCCTGACCTAGAGAAAACAATTTCAGAGGGGTCTTCCTGCGCTCTTAACAGCCCTTCGTTTGAACAGGTAAAGGCGACTGGCGTGCCACAATGGCTTTTTTTTCTCCTCGAAGATGAATTGGCGAGCTGTCAGCTTCAGACAGGCCGAGTAGCAGTGTTTCTGTAATGGGACACTGGAAGTGTCTTTGATTAATGGAAGAGCCATACTGAGCTGTTAGGGAACCCGCCGTGGCCCAGCGAGAGCGATTGAGCGGCGGATACATGCCGACAGATGTGCAAGGGAGCGCGGGCCTCGATACCAGCAGAGTAGGAAGAAAAGAAAGAGAAGGACTAGAGGATAGAAAACAGTAGTCTGCTTAGCTTTAAGCCATTTTTAACCTGAAGCCTGTTTTCACATTTTCTTTCATCATACAGATTCATTTAGACCTAAATCATGTCAATAGCTTCACTACAGAGGCTCTCGCAGCAATCCTCGCTTTGACACAGCTCTGCAGTCCTGTTATTTGATGTTCCAGAAATAGAAATGTCAGCAGAAATACGAAGTATGAGATATGAATTTGAGATATACAACAAACATTGTCCAATACTCAGTTTCATCATAGAAATAAAACAAACAATTTTCATAAGAATCCTTTAAATGGTCATAACGGTGCCTGTTCCCAGAGAAGAATTGATTAGGGAGAAACAATTATCAAAACAGTTCAGACATATTCAACCCCTACTTGCAAGGCTGCAAATTCAACTTGCTTTCATCCGTTTTGGCAGCGAGCTACTGAGAGCAGCCCCGCAAAGCCACAAAGCTACAGTCAGGGGACACCAGCTGTCCTCCAACTTTTGGAGAAACCCTTAAAGCCAAAGTAAAAAATGAAGGATTTTGCAACTGTTGTTTTTTCCCCTCAGTCTATACTGGAAGGACACATCTCAGCCAAGAGTGAGATGTTTCCTTTCTTCTCATCTCTAAATCCATTTTGCTCAGTCTCTCATTCAGATTTTGTTGTCTTTAGGCTCCAGCTGGTAAACAAATCTAGGAAAGGAGAACGCTCCTTGTCTAGAAAACAAAGAAATATTATTTTATTCCGCTGTTATTAACCTAAAACCCATCAGTGCTGGGAGAGAAGGCACACAGGAGCATGAAGTTGTACTGTAAACATAAGTATCTAATTCCTCACTGTACAAATATGTCAGAATAAACACTTTTCTTTGAGAACAGCTAAATAGACTTATGTGGAAATTTTTCCCCCCTTGCAAAAGATAGCAAAATATAAATACTCGCATTTTAGATGCACACTGATAAAAATGGAACAAAATCATCCATCCATGACGACCGCTGTTTACAAGACAGCTGGAACAGAGGGTTCCAGGCCGCGCTCTCGACGCTTTTTTGTATGGAATAATGCTTGTTTATTGGAATTGTGGCCTTGCTGTGTTTTAAATGGAAGGAACAGCACTTTACAAGGTAATTAGTCAGGCTATAATCCTCCACACACACACACGCACACGCACACGCACGCACACACTTACACTCACACACCCTCATCCTCAGAAAACGGCATCCTAATACTATCATGTGACAAACCACTTTTGTCACCCTTAATTCATCCTGAAATGTGTCATGCACAAACCTCCGGAAAAAGGATGGAAATACGTATGAGGTACAAAAAAAAATCCTGAAGAATACAACAACTAGTACCTGCATTTTAAGGTGACATGACACTTTTCTCTACTTTTTTCTAAGTAGAAGTCTGCTTCAACCCTCATTATCAGCTCTAACAGAGATTGTAGGGATTTTAGGTGAGGGCCATAGTGGGGGATGGGGATGGGTGTTTATGTTGGCCCTTGTTTCTAGGGTCGGGAACCGTCCCGAGGGAGCGCATTCCTCACCCAGAGCACGACTAAAGGTATGTGAACCATCTGGACAAAGCCATCGGCCACAATAGCCCTACACAGAACCGTCCATGTGGTCCGACGGCCAGCCGGCCCTCTCACACTGTTGGCTTTTTCATTCCCCCTGGCGCTGGAGGCATGGAGCAAGATATCTATCGGCTCCACTATGGGCCAGCCATCACTTCCACTGTGTGTTATGTGTGTGTGTTCCATGGTTCCTTCCTCCTGGTTCAGCCAGGGTAAACAGGGTCATTTGTGAGGCCCACTGTGGTGCCATACAACTGTGTGGATGTAAAGAATGCTGCCTAAGGTCAACATATCATCAGCTGAAGGGTCAATGAGACGATTGTTGCCTTATTCACATCATCATATGAGTCTCAAAAAGGCATACATACCAGCCATGAATGCACAATGCCTGCTCACCATTTTCTTGCATTACAAAATGCTGCTTTTAGTGAATCTGGAAGTGCGAGGCCAAGCTCTGGCATTTAAAAAAAAAAAAAAAAAAAAAAATCACACTGGTCAGGGATTTTGGATGCTACACCTGGTTCAGTTCATTTAAATTAATAATAATAATAAAAAAAAAACAAACAAAAAAACCCAACATTGTTTCGATTGACCTCTCACGGTAACCTGAATGACTAAAACATATCTGCATGGTTAGGTACCACCTGGGGTAATTCAGAAAATCTGTTTTTGTAATTTGGGAGCACTGACCATTTAAAGCTGGCCTTAGTAGTGTGTTCATTATTCATAAATGTGACCATTTTCTTGCCATGGCATAAAAAGGTGGAAAAGCCTCAGCACAGAGACTGTTCACAGGAACCCATATTATCAATTGACTTGATGGCAGCGCTATAAAGCACGATGACCCACTAAACCTACTCAAGGATCGGAGCTTCTTGGAACACTTTTCTGTCTTAACATAACAAATTAACTTCTCAAAGTGCTAAAGTCTCTCAAGTCACTTATGTGGAATTTTTTTTTTTTTTTTTTTTGAATGAATAAAATGTGAGTAAATGTGAATAAAATGTGAAACAAAAGCCAAACTGACGATGCAGTTTCAGCCTGCTGATCTTAAATTGCCTATATTTTAAAAAACTATCCATTTAGCAAAGCATGCAGCTGTATTTTGAAAAATTTGAATTCTTAATTCTTTTTCTATTTCTAGTGATCCATTACTGGCCATTCATTTCCATGAGGTAAACATTTATACCTACTATTGCAGGCTTGATGCAGAAAAGAAGTGAAACCAATGGCTGCCCAAAACACAACTGAAAATATAAGGTAAAAGTGAAGCTAATAATAGCCTAATATCAAATTCATGTATTGGTCTTATATTACAAATTGTCTCCCATGACCATGTATTCACACCCTGGCAGAGGAAAGATCATCATCACTGGGTCCAGTCTGATTGTTTGTTCACAGCGGACTGCTTCAGACGGATGGATGAGTGCTGTTGTGGAGCTGAGTGGCTCTGCTCAGATAGAGAGCAGAGATGGAGCATCGGGGCAGCAGCACGGCAGCTGCGTCTAATAAAGAAACTGAATTTGATAATCAGCAGAGACAGTCAATTTGCTAATAAGGGATTTTAATTAATTAATCAATGTGAATTTGGTGGGAGCAGGCGCTATTGTCAAGAGCGGTCAAGTGTAGTTTGCTGTGCCTCTCTTTCTCCCCTTGCTCATTGCTTAACACATAGGTTGATTTCAATTTCATTTGGCACTTGGCAAATTTTCTCACTGCAAAGGGAGAGGGGAGGACAATTAAGTGTGAGTGAGCATGGACAAATCTGGATGTGTGCATGAGGATGTGCACAGTCACTGGTCACATCTGACTTTTTTGCAGAATTTGCCATAAACACTGAATTCTGGTTGCTAAAAGGCAACATTAGAATAAACAGAGTCAAAGTCAAACAATCTATCATCACTATGTTGTTTCAGTGCTCTCATGTCAGCAGCATTCCTGAAACAAAGGAATCTGCTCTTAGAATATGTGAAATCAGGGTTTTCAAATTGAAAATACATTTGAAGCTCAATATGACAAGAACTGTGCTGTGAAGTTTTAGCTTTTTTTTGTCATTTTTCATCATTACCATTATATATTTTTAATTTCTCCATTGTTGATGTTTTTTTCTTTTTTTTTTTTTAAATGAGTAAGATGATAAAATGGTCTAATATAGTAAATGGCACAAAATGTAATAGGCTGCTACATGCTACAAATATAACGTGCACCGAATAAAATCCATGGTTAAATGTTATCTTTTGTAACAAGTAAATCAAAACTCAATGTGCTGACAGTCGGGTTCAAAAGGGTCCAGGCATTAAATGTTGGATACATCACTGATGAATACTATGGGCCAAACACTCTTTAACTCCACAGCTGTCCTCACATAGTGAGGCTTGATATAAATGAGTTTGGCTTGAGGTTTTACACAACACAGAAAAAGTTTTGCATTGCATCTTGAAGCAATAACTGACAACCCACTCAGCAGCTCCAGACTCATTATTAAAGGATGCGTTTGAAGTGGCAAACATGCAACAACCAGTTACGTGGAAAGTAATGAAGTATATTATAGTATAATACTGAAGTACTTTAGTGTTCTCTGTGTTCACTCACACTTAATTATCCTCCCCTCTCTTTGCAGTGAGAACATTTGCACCTGTACCTCCCCACCAGTGTTGGGTAATACATCCACATGATTACTTAGACGGAGAGGCCAGAGGTAGTTTATCTGCATTTTGTTTTAAACATACTAGTAATTTATGTGAATATTTCCACTTCGGGAGATTTCCTACATTTCCTCTATGACCTTTCAGAGGCAAATATTGTACTGTGGTTCACTATCTGACATCTGTTGCTGACAGGTGATTCAATTTCATATTCAAAACATGTGTAAGCTCCACCCGGACCAGCTACAACATTACAAACTACTCAATTATTAATGCATGCAGCATGTAGCCTAAAAATTTAACAATCTGAAAAGAGCCATTATTCATCTCTTGAAGTAAGAACTTCCTTTGTTTAAATAAATACATAACTTAGTGGAGGATTTTCCTACTGTGATGCTTGTTAGCAAAAAAATGAATCGTTTTCTATTAGGGTTTGAAACTAACTTTCTGCAAACAGTACTCTCTCTGTTCACCAATGACCCTGGAGTTGTTCTTTTGATGGAACAAAGTACATTTTAATTGTTCTGCTGACTTGCCTTTCCAGTACAAACAGGTGTTGACTGGCTTCCTCTAAGCTCGAAGAGTGTTGATTTTAACACTTTCTGACCTCACTGAACACTGCCACTTTTGCTGTACAGTCCAGTTATCTTTGCGTGTGTGTCTTTGTCTGTGTGTGTGTGTGTGTTCATTCAGGTTGCCGTGGAAGTTCCTTATATTGAAGGCAGTAGTGCCCTCTAGGCGAAAACCAAAACCTCCCCCCGCCTCTGCAGAGAGCAAATGGTCTTAACGTGGTCAACCAGAGAGAGAGGCAATGCACAGATGAAAAGTAAAGACCCCCTTTTCAGTCCTATGGCCTGACCTTAAAAGACCCCCAAACCTTCACATATGTTTCAGACTTGCAGAGAGGGAAAAGAGGAATTTATGCAACTAAGGGCTGGCTGATCCCAATTCTTTACACATGGTGTGGTTAAAAAAATGTACACACAGACAAAGTGCAGAGACAGATACACTAGTACACACTAGTTCAGGGCCCCAATTTCTCTTCATGTCAATGCTGCAAATGACTTGAGAGATACATTTTTAAGCATTTGGGGTTTTAGTACAAAGGTAACTCTTATTTGGACAAACACCAGACAGACAACAAAGTGCTACAGAGCTGGAAGGGGAAGGAATTTATAGACGGGTGGGGGTTGTCATGCTGGTTGTACTGGTAGTGGTGGAAGGGAAGGAGCCTAGTGGAGCTGGGGGTCAGAGGTCACCTGCTTGCACTCAACAGCTGTCCTAAAAGCGGCAGAGATAAGGACTGAAAGCATCCTGTGTGTGTGTGTATATATATATATATATATGTATATGTGTGTGTGTGTGTGTGTGTGTGTGTATGTGTATTTTGTGTGTGAACATACATGTCTGTGGCCTTGTGGACAAATGTTGGTTTTCAACCATTGTTGTGAGGCCTAGAGCTTGCATAAGTCAAAGAATGTCATCCAAATTATAGTAAAACCAGTGTGTGTGTGTGTGTGTGTGTGTGTGTGTGTGTGTGTGTGTGTGTGTGTGTGGGCGCGCACGTGTGCATCTAATATCAGCCACTGGGCAAATAGATACAGTAAAGCTTGACCAACTGGAATCTTCCAGTTCCACCTTTCATGTCCAACAGGCTGAACACTTTTCAAACTTTGACTTAAGTCCTGAGAAAAGGAGTAGATTACCCCACCAAGAGAGGGAGGGAGGAGGGAGGTCAAGGCTTGACCGGTAGGCCAGGTCATTCATCAACTGCTAATGGCCAGAGCTTTATGCTGTCATGATGAATGACCTTTGTCCAAGAGGGAAACGACGCAAAGCTTGACCGCAAGACAATGGCATCAGCAAAGACATCCATTCTACACATGTCAATCGAGTTCTGAAGGAAGCTGGCGTGTTGTCTTTGGATGTGCGTGTGTGTGTGTGTGTGCAATGAGCACTGTCTTAAAAAGTTTGTGTATCAGCTCAAGGCAATTGCTTATCTGCAGCTCTAAGAGGACAAGCAGAGGCGAGGTGCAGGCCAGCAGCTTTTGCAGGGACAGGTGGTGACAGGGTCTTGTTTAGGCCTGTTTTGGCTAGTTAGGTATTCACCCTAACCCCACCCGACACTTCACCACTCCAACCTCCTGTCCTGCCTCTTAATTGTATTGGACGCTGTCCAGGACCGGACTCTGTCAAATCAATCTGTCTTGAGGCCAGTAATGGGGTGGGTGGGTGGGGTGGGGTTGGGGGTAGAAACAATATATGATAGCAAAGCTTCATTTCAAGTATTGCCCAGTTGTATATCTATTCAAATATTGACATGCACCACCACAAAAAACAGCCATACAGCTTGCACATTTTGACACTTTACAGTTAATGTAATGATACCAATGTTTAAAGAGAGATTAATTTGTTTTGTGGTTTTTTTTGCATGAAAAAATTATGTCCAGCACCACTACAGATAAAACCACTTGACTTACACTTGTTCTGTGGCCTGAGGGAAAACTTGTTTTTCCTGTCATTTCATATTAGAATATTTTAATCACAGAAATGTGATAATACACCTGAAGTATTCTGTGGTATCAATTTCTATAAAAATTCAAATTCAAATTGTAAATCCTTGTTAATAAATAAACACGGTTTGGGAATTTCCTGTATGTGGTGTCAAACTCCTACTTCCTGTATAAGATGCTCAATGCACTTTAGTAAACTCAACTTTGTACAATGTCGCCTGTGCTAAGAATAAAACCGGCTCATGTGAGGGATTCCAAATAGCCTGACAAATGGAACTGGAAGCATCTCCTCTTCCTACATTTCACTATCACTTCCTCATTTTGAGGTCTGTTCATTTTACCAGATGCTGAATAAGTTCAAATACTGAGTTATTGTTGCAGGAAGTAGCTGCTTACACACACACTTGTGCACATGTGCGCACACATTCACTCTAACCTTTCTTTGTCAAATGTCTCCTCTATGGTGTTCTCAGTCCAGTCTGCTTTATTATTGAAAGCGATACAAAAAAGGAATTGATTACAAAGGAGGATTAACTCCACACAGTCCACAAAAAGGCTGTAAAAACAAACAGCCCAGCGTGACCATGTGGATCCAGCCACCTTATCATTTTATTAAAATGACGCTGAATGCATTTCTCTCTCTGTGATCACAGAGCGGGCGTTGCGTTTGGCTGAGCAGGGCTTTTGGCGGGGAGTCCACCTCTCTGATGTGTTTTAATAAACACGACCTTGATTGTTCCCTGGTGTTATTTTGAAGCATGGAAATGAGCCTTCTTTTCAATAGTCTCTGCTGGAGCCATTCCTGTTGGCAACATCTCGGTCCTCCAAACAAAGTCAGCACTGTGACTGGCACTGGCCATGTCAGACAAAATACGCCATTTTTAATTAGCTTTGTTACAAAATGGGATGGTGGGGGAAACGGAATAAGAGGACATGTCTGACCACCTTAATTGGTTCATTCAGAATCATGGTGCAGCTACGTCAACATGCCCCGTCAAAAAACCCTGAAAGGTTAAAGCTGTCTTTTTTTCCCTCCCTTTACTCTTTTGTCTGTTCTCCTTTGGAAGCTGGAGAACATTAATGCTTCATGTAAACCAGTGAAAATACTGGGGAAACCAGTAGCAAACGACAACATAGTGTTTTTCAGACAACAGGGGTCTCTCCCTACATTGATAGCAAAGATTAGCTTCATCACATTTTGGATTTTACCAGCAACGGCGCACCATCAATTGGCTGTTCCTTAGTGAAACCAGACTGATTCATTACTACGCGTCTTCCATCATTTCCCATTGGCTTTGGGAAAAACATGTGACATGAAATACATTACTATATTATATTATATCATATTATCTGAATAAATGTGAGCCACATAGGTAATTTTTCTTACCAAATACTAGATTGTTACCCTTTGTAAAAACAGAAAAATATATGGACAGACGTATGTAACTATATGTAGAAACGTATTGAGTTTGTGATAATGCGTGTTATAACTTTATGTTTAATAATACAGCATCCAGACTATGAGCATGTAGTTCGATTTATGGAAAATGACTATTTTAAATCACTATTGTAATTCCTCATATCATCCAGCTCTACTTGTATAATAACTTCCAAGTGTTACAGCACATAAAAGGATCCTGGTGTATGAATCCAGACAGTCTCCATGTTCCTGTACAGTGCTGCTCTTGCCCAAAGCCACTCACTGGTATCACTTGTAGGCGGACAGAGGATTCTGTTCCTACACTGCTGAGATGAATATCGAGACAGGTGCCTGTGACTGCACTGTATATTCTCCCTTGCTAACCCTTCCCTCCCTCGCTCATCATTCCTCTGTCACCTCACTGAAAGGTTGGTGTCTTTCTCTCCGAGGGTGTTTGCTCAGATGTGGGCAGCCAGGACACTGTGGCATGCCTGGGGCTTACCAATGAGATTAGACGGTGACAGTGACACGACGGCGCGGCCAAATGATCTCCAAAACCGCAGGCGGGGGCTAGAAAAGGGATGTTCTCAGCCGTACACATGAGTCACTGAGGCCTTGTTTGCTCTCCTGAGCTGCTGCTCTCCTCTCATGTTTGTTTTTGGTGAAATCAGTGGCACGGTTGTTTTAAATAGAGACACTGAGATGTAAAGAGCTGATCTCATTAGTTCCATATTTTGGGAAATACACCCGTCAACAAATTAGGAGGTGGTAGGAGAATTAACAGCTATGTACCACTTTTGTTTCTCACCAGCTGATAATGATGTAAAATGGTAGAGAAGCTCTATCTGAGCTTAGAAACGATCCGGTCATCTGCATCAGAAAGGCTAAAAGAGCTGGGCTGTCACTGTTTGTTTTCCCTTTCAGTGAATATTTCCAGATTTCTTTGTCAGACCATAAAACAATTTAACAGTAAAACCTTCACACAAAAAATGAAGCCAAGCCAAACAGCTGTAGCTCTCTTTGAGATTCATTTCTGGTACACGAGAAGATATCAGTTTGTTTGTGTTTTTTGGGACTACATAAAGCTGGAGCTGGCTCTTGACCCTCTGTATCAAATGATTAGTGACATGACATTATTTGACCTGTTCACTTCTTCTTTGACTAGTGTTTTCCTGTTTCAAATCATGGAAGTATATGTATTGTATCGTATGTAAGTTAAAAGTCCAAACTAAGGTATCCACAGTACTGCCTTGATGAGAGGTACAACTGATGGTATCCACCATGGCAGAGAGACAGGAGAAACACTACAGCAACAGGTGCTGAAGTGTAAAGAGTAGATTCACTAAACATACTGCACACCACTACCACAGCATCGCCACATGTTTTGAATGTGGCTGATTATGTAGTAATACTAACGATGCAAATGAGCACAGCCGAATAAGATTTAATTAGATCGGTTAATAAACTGCTGCTTGATCGTGGACGGATGCACATGATGCCGATCGTATCTGATAAATTGTACAGTACAGGACTCTGACTGCTTGCTTTAATCAGAAGTTAAAGCAGAGAGCAACTGGGGAACAGAAGCAAGGTCAGAGAGCTCCTGTGATAAATAATTCTGTTGTTGTGTTGCTGGCCCTTTGGCCCCTTTGTGTTGTGGATTCATTGCACTTAATGGAGAGCTAGTAATTGCTGCTCATCACTGAAGTGATGTTTTTTCACTGTGATATTTCTGTTGATGAGAGAAACCTTTTTAATGCATTAAACCACAGACAGTTGTTACTACTTCACCCAGTCACTGAGTAATGATAAATCAACTTTACTGAACAGTTGTGTAAATTTCCATTCACCCACTTGTAGTTCATTGACCTACAAATACGTCAAAAATAATATCTTTAGTATGGCCAGTTTACTCTCACTTTGACAAAGAAATAACAGGTTCTCACCTCATATTGAATATGGATTAACCATGTATGAATTGCCACCTAAAAAAAGGGATACAAATCATCAATTCAACACCTAAAAATTGAAAAAGGCTGCCAGGAACCCAACAGGATGAATGACATTTATCAAACCTTGAAGATTTTTTAATTACTTGAGTCTAATCAACAGGACTAAAAATGCAACTTTCAAGGTAATCAGCCTAAAGAAAATGACATGCCTTGTGTGCAAACTTGAGATTTTAGCTTACGTGTCAAACAATAAAGTTTCTAATCAAATTTCCTCAAAATTTGCTGAGACCAAACCAAGCAGATTCAATTCACCTCGATGAGCAAACCCATAGCTGCTTGGATGTTTTTCACATGTTTCAAGTGTTGAACAGATGGACAGACAAATAAATACACACCTTAGTCTAAAGGGACATATGAGGGACCCAAGCAATGACTCTTTAGGTCTCAAAAGCGAGTTTTGCAATTGTAGCATGAAAAAGTTGGAGAACTAGTGCAGCTTCACAGCGATGTGTCATAGTCATGCACACTCCCCTTCAATGAGAATGACTTTCTGCAAGGTCATAAGCTTGTCTCGCACACTTGAGTGCCCTATTCACAACAGATTCTGACAATTTAATTTGTTATAATAACTGACAAAGGATGTTTTTCTTTTCTAAATCCATGAGTGGAGATCTTGATGTTACCCTCCTCTTAGTCCTCTATGTAACCCGGCTCTTGGATAAACATTAAATAAAACATTAAAAGTGTGAGTGTTTTTTTTTTTTCTCCCACTCTACCCGATCATCATAAGTTCAGTACCTCACATTCAAGGCAATTTCAGAATCTTCAATTATAATATGCTCCTTACAAAGAGACATGAGTTCAAGCTTAATCACATCCAAGCACACACAAAACAAGCACCTCTGACTGTACTACTGCCGACTATGGAAGGTAGAGCATCTACAGTTTTTACAAGCTTGGCACGGTGTAAATGAAGAGCCACGAGGAGTACATGCGAGGAGACGGGTGACACCAAGCCAAGTCACTATTAGCAAATGTTGCCATATGCTAATGACATGATTAACATAAAATGAGAATTTAAAGGACGTATCTGCATGATGATCACAGACCACAAACAACTACAAACTTGTAAACCTGAAACTGGTTAAACTGGTCAATGGGCTGCTTATATTGAAGTCACACACTGGCTCCATATTCAGGTAAGTCATTCAAATACACTGGATGAACAGGTTCTCATATGTCAGGATCTTCTTTGTTCACATTTTAGAGATAAAATAATTGAAAAAAAAGCAAATAGGGTGAAAATAAGTCATTCTTGCAACTCTACTTAGAAGGGGCTATTCACAATTCCTCAACATAAAATATGGGAAAAACAAAGGCAGGTGTGGAGATAAAAGTTCCTAAATTGTTGCATCCTACATTTTTCACAATGAAGATGTTTTGCTAAACCTTCCATGCCTGGCAGCTACCCATTATTCAACATTTATTTTATATGTATAACACTGGGCACGACAAGCAACCGGGATAAATTCCCTGTCCTAGCATGATCCTATGTGGGGAAAAAAGGAAACTGCTTCAAAATGATAAACCTGTTCAGTGCTTCTGGCAGTTTAGCATGATCAGGCTCTGAAGAGTCACCTCACATCATCAAAGAGGGGTCAACAGGTCAAGCAAAACTGAACGACAATTCAGTTTCCCACAGCAGGAAGAACAATTCACACAGCACTTAGGGTTATTACACACCAACAAAAACAAAAAAAATGTCCACATCAGCAGTGCACGGAGATTTGAAGTGCATGGTCATGGGATTACAGCTGGCACATCATGTCCAGGATGTGTACCATATAATAACAGCGCAGAGCTCGATCATTGTATTGTTGGTACAAGAGGATAAAGTTTAGTCTTTCTTATTGCGGCTGTAATTCTTGATAGCCATGCACACATCTGTCAGCAGCTACATTTCCATGGAGGATTATCTGACCAGCCACCAGACACACTGCTGCTGCTGCAACAGAGTTTATTTAAAGGAGCAAGAAGAAATTTGTCCTGTGATGGATTATTTGACAGCATGCGAATGTGGCAACTGAAGTATGAGATGCCAAAATACATAGAGAACAGGTATAGCTGATGAGTCTCAGTGGGCAGATGCTGTCCTAGAAAAGCAAGGTGGTCTCAGGAAGAAATATATGGCTGGCTGGGGATGTCACAACATGGCTGAACTCCTTCTGCCCTCCCTGCCCTCATCATGCACGTCTGCTGTGTAGTTTGTGGTCTAATTCGCTAGGTTGGATGAATATATGTCAGGGATGGCTCTTACTTTGTGACTACAAGCACATAAAATGTCTGAAAGGCTTGGAATGGCAGATTGTCTACTATTCAATAAGTTTGCTATGAGAAGTTTAGGTAATGTAGCTACTTTTAACATTTCATTCAGTCAAAAGAACCTATGGATGTTGTTTTATGTCTCTGTATGCTGTTGATGACATGGGAACAGTTACCTTGGCTCAGTCAAAGCATAGATGATGAAGTATAAGCTCCTTTTAAATGCAGGGACACAACTTGAATACTTCTAAAAGGAGCTGCTACTATCTCTTTAGAGAGCTGCTAAGCCTCAAAGAATTCAATCAGTCATAGTTTCAGTGGCGAGTTCTATTTCACGTTGTGGCCCGAGCCCTAGATCACACCTAATCTGACATGATGTCTATGAGCTACAAATGTCCTTCGCTTTGCAATGCAATAATCTGGAGCCGTTGTTCCTTTGTGTATCGTGTGCAAAGCTCTAAAGTCTCCCAAACAACTCCACCCCAATGATTTTTGATGAAAAAAAAACAAACAAAAAAAAAAAAAACTAACTAATTAACTAACAAATTTTCTCTTTTACTTGTCATTTTTCTGTAAATCTGAGCTCAATAACACTATGAAACTAAAACCCAGATTTTTTCACTTATAATGAAATGACCATACAGCAAAGACCAGTGACGGGGTAGGTAGACGTGTATATACTCACAGCCTCAACCAACTCCTCCAAATACAAAGTGAAACAGTACATATAACATACTGTAAATGACTTCTCTTCTGTTGCTGTGTATTTTAACTAGCATCTTTAAAAGCTGACTGAATTAATAAAAAGACAGTAAACAAGGTATTTTTGAACAAAGCCCCCTCCCTCAATAAAAAACAATGCCATTCTTTTGTCTGTGTTATGTGACCTGTATCATAGCCAAAGCTGTAGATGGCTTCGATGTTAAGTCAAGCCTGCATGTGACAGATTTAAAAGATGATGATGTAGGTCAATAAGGTGCTAATATAACCTCTTTTATTAGCAATCATAAAGTAATTCTGGGGAGAGTCTAAATGTGTTGGTGCAGAATCCTCTACCTCCATCTAACTCAGAAAGCACTGCTGAGTTATTTTCCCACAAATATACACAAATTGAAGCCATTAGATTTAAATTAAATCATGTACTTGTTTACATTTTAAATAGCCTGTTCTAAAAATGGCACAAATTAGCTTTAAAGGTCACTTTTCTTCTTTTTCATATGAGTTTTCCTACAGTACACACTGATACAGTGAGGTTGAAAAAAAATAAATAAATAAAAAAAATCAGTGCTGTAAAATGTAACTGTATTTTGTAAAAACAACGCCATAAAGGGGAAACATCAATGTTCTCAACTGAATCCCATTTCCATGCTTTTATTTCTCATATGATCAGTGAAATAAGCATTACTAAACAGGTTGTGATGTTTTTTTGTATATTCCGCCACCGTTTCAATAAATTTGTAGAAACATTTTTTCAGTGCCATCACAGCCAGAGCTGCAGAAATTGAATGGGAAATCCATTTGCTGAAAATGAAAATAGAGGGAAAAAAGGATTCCAGGATGCTCATCTGTCTGTATCTGTGTTGGGAAAATGGTTCTGGCATCCGGCAACTGTGCATGAAAACCATCTTTGGCATATTAACACAAATATAAAGGGTTTGACCTGTGTGTGGTTAATCTGACTTGACATACTTAAGGAAAAGCTTTGATCTGAGCATCTACCTGAAAACAAGGCATCATTACTCCCCATCTAGTTCTCCACTGAAAATAGAGAAGTGGACATTTACATAGACATTTCCATACCAGTAACACAGCACTGTAACTTCATGCTGTGTGAACACATCATTTAGACACTTGCATCCACAAACAAGCTGACCGCCACAGTCTGAAGTGACATTATGAGAGACAGAGCACAGATAACAGTCCAACACCTTCCCAACAATGCTTCCTCTTGCTCAATAAAATCATAAAACGCCTCTCAGACTGCCTTCCTCTCTTTCAGTGTCTCTTTGAACTCGGGTGACGCTGAATGCAGCAGAGGAGACGGCAGACGTGACAGTGTGAACAGCAACAGTCTGGTGCTAGACACCACTTTACACCCGTACTGCAATTCACAGTTCAAAGCGCACGCCTGAAAGAAAATATTTTAGAATGATGGGAAGGATTACCGATACGTGTGCCGAATACAGAAGGGTGATTTGGTGCTTTATCGTGCCTGACGAGGTTAGCAACAAAATGGCGGTGGATGGCATGTGTGGGAAGGTCTCGCCAAGGCGCGAGGTGCATAGTGGTTGCTTGTCAGTCCTCTCGCAGGAATAAAAGCGAAACCAAGCAATCGTTGAATGGCGAGACAAAAATCGAGAGCACAGCACGAGAAGGGAGGGTGATGTTTTCAAAACAAGCTTGAATGGATGCACATTTACAGTAACACAAAGAAATAAATGAAGCCCTTTGAAGAGAAGAGCTGTGTTTTACCAAAAGACTGGGCAGAGAAACCAGCAATTTTGCGATTCTTCTTTTGAAGGTTTTCTTCTGTTTGGGTGGAGTGTTGGGGGGTTTGTGGCAGCTGAGGCAATCTGAGTCTCAAGCACATCTAAGGTTGGGCAATTAGTTCCAGTGCCACTATTAATGTGCTGAAGGGGCGCGCTCTGCGGGGGGTTGAGGGCTTGGCTCAAAGGGCTTCGGTCCTTGCTGGGATGAGGGGGGTGAATATGGCCAGCAAAGGTGGGGGTCAGGACCTCAGGGCCATGTGAAAGCTATACCATGTCCACTGACCTCTGAGTACTTGTACAGGCCCGGCTGCCATACTGCAGGCCATCGCAATAAAGACAGAGACCGTTTCTACTGTTTTCTCCAAAGACAATGTCAGCATCTCAAAAGAAAGGCCTGTCAAGTCTCAGGTCTGTCAACAAACTGAAGTTAGGTTGGTATTGGCAGCCCAATAATGGCCTTTACTGAGGTATTTAATAAAGGCCTCGTTAATGCACCAGTTAATGAGTTTCCTCCCTGACCACAGTTACATAAAATGAGCCTAGAAAACCTGACTGGACATTTGGTTTTCGAGGGTGATTTGACATTTGGTTGGACATTTTACCTAATTTCATTACTAAATAGTAGGGGTGTAATGATTCATTGATTACGTCAACGTGTTGATTTATATTCCTATGATCCAACTACAACTATAGACAAAACGAAGCAGAGCGAGATTTTCAAGCCAAATTTGAGATCCAAGGTCTGAGAATAGAAATAGCAGGTTAACCTACTGAACCTACCTGAAGAAATGTTGGTTGCACATTCACAAAAAAATGTGAAAGTATTTGCCATTAACTGTTGTGTTTACTTGTTTATTTCTAGAATTAATTTATCCCTGATTCCCTTACAAGAAAAATACTGCACTCTCCAGTATCCAAGTATTTATTTCACAGTCACACTGGTTGAATTGTTTGGCAAAAAAAGTCATTGAATCGTATTGTTCCATGAGCTTGAAGAGCTAAATATCGTTCTTGAATTGTATTGGAACCGTGTAAAGTTATACACATTGTATCGTAAAAACATATTGTTACATTTCTACTAAGAAAATATCCATGCAAGCATCTCATTGAAAAATAAATTTGTGGGGATCAATCTTTAAGAGCCACTAGCACACATGTATTTTATTAGTGATGAGATTAATGAGCTTGATTTCAATTCAAACGAAATTAAATTTCAACAAAATAAACAAAAATGGGATATGAGGAGAATTTTATATACACTGTATAAGGAGTCCAACAATCATCCAATGCGCTATCAACTTTCCTTTGATGAATGATCATCAAATAAACTGTGGATTGACTAACTGATGAGCTACCTTCACTAAATGACAACAACAAACCAATTTGACTAACACACTCTTACTGTATGAACCTCTATCAGAGATGCAAAGAATCAACACTGACTGGAACACTGGTCGATGAGGATGACAAGTGAAATGCTGTGCTGCACATTCCCTTTGTAAGGTCTTGCTCTTGCCCACATTGTTCCTTGACACCCACATACAGCCTACATCTCTCTTCTGGGCCTCTGATCTCCTCCATAATATGTCAAGGGTATTTAGAGGACAGAAAGCAAGACATGGGCAGAGAAAATGTAATGCCAAAGAGCCCTTTCCGTATTTCATCTGTGCTCTCTAATCCAATACATTTCCACGTTTTGCATGTGTTTTTTTCTTTCTGTCTAGGTGAGAAATGTAAGCGGGACTGTGGCGCTTTTTTTCTTTTTCTTTTTTCTTTTTTAAATCTGAGCCGGTGACAGTCGCTGTTATAGACGGATGAATGAGGACAGTAGCTGTTGACGAATAGCTTCTGCAATGCTCTGCCTGCATTTGAAATGTGGCTTTTAAGGTCCCTATCAGGATGTTGACCAACTTCCTTTTATTCTTTAATCCACAATAAACTGCCAGTGAACAGACACAAGGTTAAACAGCAACAGATGTATGGGTAAAAAAGACTTGGGTTTTTTTGTTCAGTTAAATATCAATTTATGACAACCAACCTTCAACCTTGCAACCTCTTGCAAATTATATTTTTTATTATGATATTAAATAGGGAGGTTTATATTCAAGTAAATGTTTACCCTTATAGTAAACTATTGTTTTAACTCTTAAATGCCTTAGATTATTTATTTAGAAAGCACAAATCTTCACCTTTTCCACCACTTTATCCCTTATTTCAGCTTTATACTTCTTGTGAGTGATGTACAGTTGAAGCTTTGGACAATTCGAGTTTTAGGTGCACCTGTCAGCTAAGTGTTCTTGTGTATTAAAACAAAAAGTGCTCATCATACAAGCAACATTGGTCCATGTTCATGTCTGGATGCATTTATGTGTAATCAGTATCTTAATGTTGCAGGAGGTTACTTTCAACATAAATAATAATGTAAATCTATTAAATTACTAGGGAATACAGATGTCAGTAAAAGAACAACACTCGCGTAGGGCACAGCTTCATTAAAATTGTACCTGTGTATATGTGCTCAGCTATGTTCATCCACTGACTAACACTCTTAACAAAAGGTCAGATAAAAAACAAGTCAATTCTTTCCTGCTCTGTCGACATTTTGGAAAAAGCCGTTACAGAAGACAAACTGTTGCCTCTCTCAATGGCTCCTGATTGGTCAGAGGCAGCAGATTCTGACGGATTCAAACCCCTCTTCTGCTCTGCGGCTCGGCACGGTTTGGCCGAAGCGCTGACCACTAGGGTTTGACAGAAGCCTTTGTGTTCTCTCAGGACAATAGGGGTGAGAGGTGGGGGGTCACACAAAACTCCTACACACCCCCACCGCACCCCGCTTCATCTGTAAAGTTCTCGCCTGCTGACCTTTAACCTCTGCTGTCTTTGTCAAAGTAGAAATAATAAAATCCGTTCCGGCAAATGAATGCCTGAGAGACTGCTGTCCTTATTGTACGTCTTTGCTTGTCTTTTCTCTCTTCATCCTCACCCCCTAATATGGCAGGTTGACACTAAGATTATGGCAAGATTATGCATGAGTCTTTCGGACAGATGGTACTGGTTCCCTTTCTCGTGCTGTGCTGGCCATTGGCAACTTCCCATTTCTTAATGAAAGGCAACAAACAGGAACTAGGTTGGTAATGGATCGTGTGGGATTAAGCTTAATAAATGTACTTGACAGCAACTGTTTCAGTGCAGAGGTGAAAGATTTTTTTTTTTTTTTACTCCAACCTGCTGCAAAACCACTTTGGTTTTGGATTTGTCGGAAAATAGGGATTATTCCCAAGTATTGAATGTCACGTGAGAAGGACGATGACCTAACTATGAGAATCTGAAGCATTGGGTTACAGCAAGTTGCTGTAAAGCTTCTACAGCAGGTCAAGTTATACTCTGCTCATGTAGGTCACTCAGTCACCTAAGGACAATTGAAGCAACCATGCAGTTGTCTCTGATGGTGTTGGAATTTCACTTTTCTGAGCAACACCCTTCGCAAAAAACAACAACAACAACATCTCATCCTTATTGAAGCCTCTTTTCCCTGACCAGCTGATGTAAAATAAACCACCAGACTTTGAAGCAGGAGCAATACTTCTCTATTAAAAGAAATTATTGCATAACAGAGTGAAAGTGGACAGCTTGGTGAGATTTTTCTTCCATAAATAAAACGAGGAAAGTGTAGAAACACAAATTGCTGTTGTGAAGTGAGAAGCTCTGGGTTCATATTGTCTGATTAGTTTTGAAAAGGTTCAATAAATCCAAAAAAAAAAAAAAGTTCCTTCTGTTCACCATATGTCAGAACATATTTTGTAGATCAGTTCTGCAGACCTTTATTAAAATTGTCCCTCAGCAAAATAAGTCCTCTATAGGATAACACTCGATGCTTTTTCAATACATCTTCAATAGTAACAAGTTTTCTATAAACCCAATTTTTTTGGGTTTTAAAAAAGAACATTTTAACAAATGTTTGATGCCAGTTTTCTGTTAGCATTTCAGACAATATCAATAAGGTTTTGGGGTTTGATACCTAACTGTAGTCAGCTGTAGCCAATGAATGTTAGTCTATGAACTGCAAACTACAAAAACAAGCTACATTTCAGTTGAGTGTCAATTTGCTGGTTTGATAAACAAGATATGATTCTTCTTGACTGTCCTGGTTTTTAACTTACAGAAAAATAAATTGTAATATTGGTCAGAATAATAAAAAAAACTTTCCAACTTTTCCTTACTTATGTCACATTACAAAAAAGTGTGTGGAAGTCACCACTGCCGCCTTTTCTCTCTGAAGCAAACCTTTTCTTTCTCCCCTATAAGCAGTAATCCCCCCCCACCAACACACAGACAAAAGTCAGGTCTGTAACCCCTGCAGCCCCACCCCCGTGCTCTTTGACCTATAGTGGAGGCCTGGCTGAGCACAAACAGTGGTCGTTCCCTAAAGCCCCCACCACCACATCCACCTCCACCGCAGGCTCCTGTTTCACTCGGCCAATGAAAGGGCCTACTGTAAATAACGGGGCCTGGCTGACCCAGGCGTTTATCTGGGCCTGAGACCCCTGCATCCATCCTACTGTAACAGAGCCCACCGCTCACAATGGACTCTCTCATGGGTGTTAGACTGTGGGCTCTTTCCCCTCTGTGCCCACTCAGAATGGGGATTAGAAAAAAAAAAAGAAGGGCCCCTGTCAGGTCCTCGGAGGGGGTCAACCCCCTCCAAACCAGCATCACAACCCCATCCCACAGACACTTTAGCCTTTGTCCCTGTGTGAGACTTGGGAGCAGGAAAGGATAGAGGGAATGTGGAGGTGGGGCTAAAGCCTGAGACCAAACACTCTGACAAAATGCTGGATCAAACTCACGGCTCCAAACACCATCAAAGCTCACTGTGTGCTGAAGCCACCAAGACATTTCCACTCCGATTCAACTGTTTTCTTCTTTCTAGAACAATCTCAGTAATTTAATTCTGATTAGTCAACTGACAAAAAAAGTTAATTGGCAATTTTGATAATGATTTAAGACATTTTTTTTTCCCCAAGGAAAAACATACAGTAACTATTTCAGCAAATCAACCGGCACCTTGGGCATTCATTTTCTAGCATTTTACAGTCCAAACCATTAATACATTAATCAAGAAAATAATCAACAGTTAAATTAAAACAAATTAAATTAGCTAAAATAATTGTTAGTTGTAGCCCTGCTTTAATTTTCCTTTTGAATCTTCTATTTTGCGATCTCTTGCTGGCTACGACTTTATATGAAAATGAAGAAAAAAGAAAGTCAAGTTTGGTAATGATGACGAAATGTCTTCACATGCTGGACGTGAGAGAGAGAGAGAGAGAGAGAGAGAGAGAGAGAGAGAGAGAGAGAGAGCTGTCTCTTATACACATCTTAGGAAGACAAGCACTGACGACATGATCACCAAGGATCGCCATAGTCCATGCTA